>JAHLSL010000039.1:120697-299120 GCA_025920805.1 Petroica traversi | reverse complement strand
ATTCTGCAGCTTCCATAAACGACTTTGATTTTGAGATGAACAACGAGATGTTCCAATCAAAACCAAAACCACTGCAGAATGTAGCATTTGAAGGAAGCTGTGTTAATTTCTTCAGAAGCAAATGTAGAAGTCAGTAACATGAAACAGCTGACCACGAGCCAGATGCTGCAAAGTGATAACAAGGAGTTCAGGAAGCCCCCAATAGCTTTGGCTTTCCAGAGAACTCGAAGATCCATATGTGTACCTTTAGGGGCAGAACTCCTTCTCTGAATGCAATAGTGCTCCAGACACAAAAATAAGAACAGACTGTGCCTGCAGCCACCAGTGAGTGAGCAGCTCCTCACTGCAGAGAGTAGTACATTTGTCCCTTGGAATATCAAGTTAGGAATTAAGTCATTTTGCACAAAAAGCAGCTACAGAGTACAGGTGGTAATATCCAAAATTCTTTCATCTGCTTTGATATATTTGTGAATTCTTCTTGCCATCATATTTAGAAGGAGCTCACAAATACCTACCAAAATTGCAAAATAAATACTCAAGGAAACATGCATTATTTTCAATTCTGCATTCCTGCTCAAGAAACTGTTCAGTGCCCCCAAATATGACTGTGTCCTTTATTAAATCTATTTCATCTGGCTTGTATTCTGACCCATTGCACACTCTTTAATCACAATTTGACCAAATTTGACACTGAGTAATGGTGCAGTCTCTGAACTAAGTAACAGTGGTTGGAATCTTAAGCAATACCAGAGTTACTGTGACTTTCTCATATCAGACATGTTCTTCTAAAGACGTCCTGTTCTGCTGTCAGCCTTTTCATTTTCAAAACAATAGATGAGTGTTTGGGAGTTGAGAGAAAGAAAACCAGCCTCCTACAGGAGATAAGATCTGATATAAAGACCTTGGAAAGAAAATATGGCTGAATTTATGGCTGCTGGAGTGGCTGCTCTGTATCTTATTTATCATTTTTTACATTTATCCCAATGTATATTTATTGTTTCTCAAACAAGTTTGCGCCACTAAAAAAGTTCTTTCCAGTGAATTCAAGGGATGCTTTAAATATTATAAGAAATGGGCAGAATCTCATAAAACCTCCTGCCTGAGGTTTTATCTGTTGAGGGCAGATGCTTTAAGTTGGTGATCTGTGATATTGGGGTTTCTTTGCACTGGAGGGTGGTGGGTACAAATCCCTCCCTTGAGGGGCCTTGTTCAGGATCATGGCCTGGACAAAACAAAGAGAATCAGATCCACATATACTTCAGAATTCGTGTGGGTTCTGTGCCTGGGATCACACACAAAGGCCTTGGGAAGGCAAAGGGCAGGAATTTGCCATTTTCCAGTGCTGCCTCCATGTCCTCCCCAGCTGGATGATGCAAAGCTGCACTGAAGGGGCTTTGGTCATTGCTGGCACCCTGTGTGTGACCCCTTTGCTGGGGGAGGGAGGGGTGCTGCACTGGGAGCACTGGGAGGAAGACCTCACATTCCAGTAGAAAGGAATGTGCTAATAGCACATGTTCCTTTTTATCACTTTTTTTGTGTTTTCTTTCCAGGCGGGGCAGTTATCAATCTTTCTCAAAGCAAAACTCTGCAGGGCTCACCTTCATTCCCAGTTTTGAACATTATAACTATTATTTAATTTTTCAAAATAGCACTGTGGCTGAAATCCCCAGTCTCAGGATGCAGTGCTTCTCAGTCTTTATTCAGCCTGCAGTATGGATCTTTTTTCCATGTTTTTATACCACAAAAATTCTGTGCTATCTCCATGCCTTTGAGTCCTTCTCGTTCAGAAATTTACCCCAGCTCCCCTCAGCTAATGACTTTATCCAGAGCCATGAGCACTCATGACCTCTCAAAGTCAGTCCCAGGCTCTCTGAGTGACAAAAAACAAATTAGGGAGTGTTTTGATTTTATTTTTAAATAGGGGTTTATTTACTTGCCTGGGAGCCTGGGGCATAGCCAGGGAAAGACCCGAAGGTGTTCACAGCCCTGGTTGTGCCAGCTGTGCTAGACAGTGCTGCTGCCTTATATTAGAAAAACTTGATGATTAAAAAGAAACAGCTAGATATATCTAATTTAATAAGATACAACCCATGTGGATCATAAAAGGGAGATCATAGCTGATTAAAACTGCATGAATTGTTTTAAGTGCATTCCTCAATTTTTAGACTAGAACAAAGGAGATGACCTGATTTATCCTGGAATATGGAGATAGATAAGAGCAACTACCTCGACTAGACTTTTCCTCTGCCAATTCAGGATTGTATATTTAAAAACTAGTCTGGACAAACACTAGCTGTGTGCCAAGCAGCAATGTTTCCATCACTTCCCTTGGAAGATTATTCCATACACTAATAGATCTTGTTGTCAGAAGGCTTTTTCTTACAGCCTAAATCATTCACCTCAGAACATTAAGGAACTCAGGCAAGAGTCTAATGGGTTGGGTTTTTTCCCTTGTGCTCTGCTCCTCTCCAGTGTCTCCAGGCTGTAGGCACAGTACAGCTGCTGAGCTGGGTTACCAAGAGTTTGGGAAGACTCTGTATGAAGCAGGCTGCTCTGAAAGGCCGTCCCAGATACTGGTAAAAAATTGGCTTTTTGACAGAAAACAGAGGTTGTTGCAACCAGGATACAGTTCAGGATGGGGAGGTGTGGCAAAGTTCGCTTTTAGCTACACTTTTGTTTCCCTTTTGCATTAAAAAGGTCTTCACCCATTTGGGGGCTTGAAACAACTTGCTATTGAGGCAAAAGGAGACCAAAGAGAGGAGGTTTTTCAGTCATACCAGAGCAGTGCTTGTCTGACCTGTCTGGGTGTCTGTCCTTATCCCCAGTCAGTCCCTGTCGTGGTGAAGGACCATCAGCCTTACCTGCCATGGGTTATCTGTAAATAAACACAACCAGAGCAGAAGTGGTTTAAACAAACTGCCTTAATGTGTTGGTCTGATAACAGATTTATGGGGCTGTTTCCACTCCTGTGAATTGGCCCAGCTCCACTGACCGAATTAGGGCTGTGCAGATTTACACCAGCCGAGGATGTGGCTCGTTGCGTTTAATATACCAGGAACTCTCGGGCCAAAAATAGCCATGGATACCTTGAAAGGAAATGCCATGTGAAATGCTGACTGAGAACAAGGCTGTTGGGAGGAGGAGGAGGAGGAGGAGGAGGAGGGGAATGTTGGGGTGACTAATACTCTACAGCCATCTGCACAAATTGGCAGCTGTAAAGTAAAGCAACAAGGTTATTGCAGTGTATATATATATATATATATTTAGATATAGATATAGATATTGAAGCATTAAGTGTGAAGCGTGTGGATATTCTGTATGGAAGCATTCAGCATTAATCAGTGGGGAATGTGAAATAAAACACGTAGGCCATTGTGTGAGGGTTTAGTTCCCTCATTACGGGGAGCGCGGCGCACGTTGGAGCGCGCGGAAGGGGCAGCGCAGGGCAACCAAAGTTATTCAGGGATTTGGGGAATGAATTATAAAGAAAGATTAGCTAGGCTTGGCCTCTATAACTCTGAAACAAGAATTGTTGGGTTGAGCAGCTTGCTCAGGCACGGTGATACTGAATTGGGAGCTCAGGGAAATAATTCCTTATCTGAGCTCTTTGACAGACTTGCTGGAAAAAGCACCATGAAAGATTTGGAGGGTGAAGCTCCATCTCAGTGTGCTGAGGCTGACCCTGAATCCATGTGTGGGATTTGAGTGCAGGGATAGATGAGAGCACAGGGAGATTAGGCACATGAATTTCATTCCACTGTAGAAGTTAGAGGATACTTTTGTGGTGAGGGAGCTGGAAGAAGGTGAGACTGTGACTCTGAGGTTTGGTGGTGCTGGCTTTCACCAAGGCACTCCACGTTCCTGGTTTTGTACTGGACTCTGCCATTGGCTTTTCAGGATTTAAAAAGGGTGACCTTCAGGCCTGGCATCAGGTGTGTTTTTATTTTCAGCACGTTGTAGCTTTCATTGTGGTATTTCCAGCTGAGTTTTCTGGAAAGCTTTTTGGAGAACCTATCCTGGTTTAGCCTTTCCATATTGAGGACCTGCTTTCAGCCTACCCTTATTATCCCTGGGAGTTAAACCAGGACACTTAACCTGTCCATGGTATCTTGGATCCTGTCTATACAATGAGAACAGAGATGAGTTTACAGTGTTGTGGTGATCTGGATATTTGTGACCATCTCCATGCGTGTGGAATTTGTGGCTTAATGAACATCTGAAAAGGGATTTGAGGTCCTTGGGTTAAAGGCCCATCTCCTGTGAACACCACACTGTGGTTATTGTATCCCACTCACTGATGAGCTGTCAGTGACACAGACTCAGTGCCACTTGGCTGATGAGATGGCAGAACAGCAATGCCAGCACCACTCCATGGAGCAGCTTCCAGGAATCCTGCCGGGTGCAGCTCCAGGAAGGGCCTGGCAGCACCACAGGCAGTGGTGCTGCTCCATTGATCAGCTGCTCATCCCAAGGCTCCATCCCTGTGGGCTCCAGAGCTGCTCAGGAAACTCCAGGAGACCCTCATCCACCTGGTGGGAGTCCTGTCCCAGGGCAGGACAGACAAAACCTCCATGATTTATTTATTTTTCTGATTTTGAGCTTGGCCATGAGGGCAAATGCTGCACTGGTGCAAAATTGTTCCACCTAAAGCCCAAGGCTCTGTCTGTTATTCTGGGTTAATTCCCACCATCCCCAGCCCTCGGCACTCCCATCCAGCTCTAGGAAAGGCTCTCATAGGATTGTGTGGATGTTTTGGGGATCTGAACTTGCAGTAGTTCCTGTACCACCCCACGGACAGGCAGGAATAAGTGTTTAATAATGTTGGAAATACAGCAGTGTCTGCACATGAATCACAACTTACTGTTCCCAACGCTGGGGGTGAGAGGTGGAAAGGAAGTTGATCTGAAATGGAGCCAGAACTCACTGTTGGTGTTTTAGCTGGGGACTCTCTAAAAAATGTGCTCCTTTTTCAGGGCTGAAGGCTCCTGAGGAGCAGGAATTGTGCTGCTGGCAGAGCCAGGCAGGACTGAGCATGGGAGATGGTTTGGCACGAGCTGTTTTTCCTGGCGTGGCACTGGAAAAGAATCAGTGGAGGTTTTGCTCTGTTGTACCCCTGGTAGCCAGTTCCACCTCCCTGGCTGGCCCTCAGGGTGTCTCTTGCTGGTTTTCTGTAGGTCTGGATGCAGACCACCCCTCTGAAAGTTCTTTTTTTTTGTTATTTATTTTCTTCACCTCAGAGTGACCATTTCTGAGCTCAGCAAAACTCTGCAATAAAGGGAAGCCCAGACAGACTTTGGGTTCTCCCTCTGAGGGTCACCCACCAAACCCATCCCATAATCTCCTGGGTTAGCACTGCTGGATGTACAGCATGGTGAACTTCAGTTGTCTGGTCTTTACCTGGTGTGGAGGTTTTTTTCTGTTTTGGTTTGGTTTTATACTTTTTTTTTTTTTTTGCCTTTAACCTCAGGATAGTTCAAATGTGTTAATTACTCCAAGGTAAAGGAGACATCTTTTAATGTGAAGGCTACCCCTGCACATGTGAAATATTTAACACTTGCTATGCTGAGACTTGCTCTTCAAAGCATTTTCGTTAGCTCCAGGGGTAAATAATGTTTGGCAAGGATGATTTAGCAGGCACCAGAGGGAAGGTGCCATCAAACAAGGAAATCACCCAGACACCCCTCCAGTTTTCAACTAATTTCAATACACCCCGTGCACGTTCTTGTACTGTGCTGCTGGAGCCTGGAAAGTGCAAAGAAGGGGCACACATTCAGTCCATGGCAGGAATCTCACTTCATCTTGTACATTTTATTAGCATCCCTTAATATGTACCAAATTTTCTATTGGCATTTACAGAAAGAAACCCACTTGATTAGATTGTAGAGGCGTGATTTGGGACGTGCATATGGTTAAATCCCTGATGTTTTCTTTACAAACTAATTCCTGGCCAATTTGGCTTCGTGAGTCAAAGCCTTAAATGGCTCCCCAGCATTGAAACTTTGTGGAAAATTTTAGTCTCCTTGATGAAAGGCTGTATCCACAACACAGAGATCTTGGTATAACTGCAATGCTGAAGAGTTTGTTTCTTGAAAAAAAATAAAAGAAAAAAGCTAGAATTAGTGCCGTAATAAAGCAGACAATTTAAATGCAAACTAAAAGGAAATTAATTTTAAGGGGATTTTTTTGATCTGCCGTTCCCAAGAAAAGTGCTTCTTTTATGGTTCAGAAATTCAAATACTGAAAAACTCAGGGGTTTGGCCAAAAATACTTTTGTTTTTAGGCATTTGGTTTTTCAGGAAAAATAAGACAAAAATTTTCCACACAAACCAACACTTTTCACAACCTTTCATGTTTCCTTGGAAATTTTCCTTCCAATTTGTTTTTGTTGGAGAAGTCGGGCTCCACCCGCCCCCGGGGAAGGATCCGCAGCCTACCTGACTGGAGTCCTCAAAAGCAGGTTAATGCAAAGTTCCTCCACTTAGCTGAGCTCTGTGGGCAGAGGAGGGTTATCCTTAGCACAAGTCATGGATATTCCTGGGTGTCCTTAACCCTTCTTTTCCCAAGCCTTTGCTGTGGCACCCTCCCTGTTATCCCTGCCCAGGTGGTGGCCGTGGGCATCCAGGGGAGCTGGGCAGGGTTTGCAGGGCTGTTGGGACTCCTGCCTGGGAGCTCTGTCCTTGGCTCAGCTTTGGAGGGGAACCCCTGGAATTCCCAGGGAGCCTCCCAGAGTGGTGCTTCTCTCAGTCCTGTGCCCCAGGGCAAGGCTGGCTCAGTCCCTGAGGGGTGACAGGGTCTCAACACAGGAGCTTTGCATTTCTGGAAGCTGGAGGGGAAAGGAGGAGCCGGGAAGGAATGCGGAGAGAATTGTTCTTCTGCTGGGAAAAGGTGTTCTGCAGGCAAAAAACAAATTATGGCAGTCCCTGAAAGCTTTAACTCTGTGGTTTTCCTGGAGGAATTCTGGCTCCCAGGAGTTTCTGCTGTCACTTGCAAAGTACAGAAAGTTTCATGCACGGAGATGTGGCTCCCTTTCCCTGGGTGGGTTTGGTCACTGAAAGGCTGTGGGGATCCCAGGTGTGGATTTAGCTGGGCAGCAGGAGGGACAGCGTGTCCCTGAACTTCTGCTGATGCCCGAGTGGCCGTGAGCTTGCAAGTGCCCCTCTCTCCCTGCCACCATCCTTGTTACCTGGCCCTCACACCGAGCTCTCCATGCCTGGATTCCCTCTCTGCTCCTTTGGCTTTACCCTGCGAGGCTGCGCTTTCCAAAGTGTATTCGGATGTTTGTCAAAAGCACCGAGATGTGCTATTTTTACAGAAAATCAATGGGGTTTAGCTATTAAGTGCTTTCACCTGAGCCTTTTGAAAATGTCCCCCATCAATAACAAAACAAAAGCAGAAGCCCGTGCGGGGTGAGCCGGGGGTTTGCGAGCTGGCTCCGTGCACGGGCCCGGCCCCGAGGAGCCGGGAGGGGCAGGAGGACACGGCTGCAGCAGGAGCTGCATTAGCGGGAGCAGGGATTATCTCAGAGCCGCGATTTCCACGGAGAAAAGTTCACACTGCTCTTAAAGCGTTTGTTCTCACAAAGTGAGGGTGCCGCAGAAGCAAAACACTCAGCCTTTTAATGTCTTGTATAATTAAGGACCACTTTATTTTCTCTTTTTATTAATGACTTACCTTTAATGTTAGCCCGATGACACAGTTGTGTAATTTAATGTGAAATGTATTATTCAGCTCGCTGCTGCCTTACAGAAAGGTTTTGACAGGCTGGAATGGGTTTGGTTTCAGGACAATAAACCATCTTTTTTATACATGTTGGGAAGAAACTTGAAGGAAGTGAGGTGGTTCTTTCAGTAGTTTGATGGGATTAATTTTTTTAAAAGAAAGTGTAGCTGAAGGAGAAAAATCCAGTAAAGGCCCTATCATAGCAAAGGCCAATTAGTTGTTCAGTCCCCAAATCAGAGGAAGCATTTAGGCATATCCTTAAGTCTCACAGGGGACTTGCCTCAATGAAGCTTATGCTCTCTTGACTAAACACTGAGTTTAAGCAATTATTTACCCTTTGCATAGTGAATTTTGTAGAACGAGATATAACATCTTTTATTAAACCAGTATTTTGTAAGGCACACCAGCATGGCCTCTGTCTTTGGAAATGCCACTTGGAGGCAGCTGAAAATTAGCTGTTGCCTCCAGTTAAACAAATTTAGGAATGTTCCTTTGATTTTGTTGAACTGGGGGGCAGAAATATTAATAATTAAATGGGCTACATGAAAAGGCTTCCTGTGGGAGCAAGCGATTTGATTCAGTGACCCAGTCTTAAATTCCATTTGCTGAAGCAAAAATCATATAGGGAAAAAATTAGAGAAAGTTTGTTGCAGTCTTGTGCTTTAGACTTCCTTCCAACTGAGTGAAAACATGGAATCTTTTTTTTTTTTTTTTTGTGCCATTTTCTTATGAAACAGAGCCAGTGCAGTCAGCCTGTGGTCTCAGTAACTCTGGATCTGATGGCTGATTTCTCCCAAACTGATGGGGGTTTTGGCAGAAAGCTGCTTCCTGTGGGATGAGGTGCCTGGGGAAAGGAGAATTCCCAGATCCAGGTCAAGGTCTGCCATGGGAACCTCTACTCTGTGGCACCAGAGCACTCCTGGGGCACAGAGCAGAGGATACCTGGCCCAGGGGGAAGCCCTGGTGGGGAGGAGCACTCAGGCCATGCACATACCCTTCGTGCAGGGGCTCTCCCTGCTCATTTCACTGGTTCCAGGCTGCCTCGGCTGCTGGCTTTGATCTGTGATTTCTGTACAGGCAAGAGACTTATCTGTACCTGTGCAAAATCAGGTTATTTTATCTATCCCTGCCTGTATGACATGGACAGATTCCTGAAGGAGAGTGCTTGGGAGCTGTTTAAATGCAGATTTCTATCCAAAATCCAAGTCTTTGGTAATGTACTGTCGATTCCCCCAGCACCCCAGCCCTGATGAAGGTAATTTGTTTTCCCTATAAACCTGGTCCTACGGTATCCAAACATCCCTGGAGTGTTCCCTGCCTGCATTCCAGCCCCCTCAGCCAAGGGGAGGATGCATTTATTGTTCTTGGGGTCACACTAAAGGAGTGACCAAAGGTGCACAGAGGGATTACCTGAACACAGACACCCCCAGCAGCAGTTAACACCTAAACCACGAGGCTTTTTCTTCCTTCCTCCCTGCAAAAAGCAGATAATTTGGAGTCAAACACATAAAGGAGGGAAGAGAGGTCTGCACTTAGGGCAGTGCTGTTTGTGCCTGCCCTGCAGCACTCCCGGGCCCTCCTGGAGCTGGATGCCAGGGATGGGGGGAGGCTGTGGAGAGGAGTTGGTCTCACATCCCATCTGCATTAGGCAGCTCTGATACACTTAAATTATGATCTTGCAATTAAAAACTGTATTAAAATCTTCTGCTGGTTCTGGAGTGGGAAGCTGTAGTAAATCAGATAGCTACATGGAGACTCTTAGACAAGTTACAAATTATTCATAACCAATTATGTAAATTCCTCTGGAGCTGTAATAGTAAAAAACATCCCAGAGCCCTGTACAAAAAGTGGGTTGGTTTGGGTACCCCCAGAGAAGGAGCAGCACTATTATTGTTTAAGTCTACTCTGTAAATGTGTTAATGGACCCACTCTGAAGTATCTGAGGGGAGAAAGAACAGACGCAACCTATTAACTGCCCATGTCCTAGTAATCATCGAATAAATTGACTTTTATTGTATCCAAAAGTAAGAAATCTTCTGGGATAAAAAACCTTTTGCTACTTGGCTGCTGATAATTGGAATCAACAACTCAAGGAATTAAGGAGGCTAGATCAGCTACATGCTTTTAAAATGATTTGTAGCTGACGTATTGCCAGTTATGCACTCCATGGGCTAATCTCTAATTGTATTTTCATGTATGGCTCTGGACTGAGTGGGTGATTTATTTGACACACGGTTTGATCTACTCATCACGAGCCTTTAACATACAGGGTTTGCCATTCCAGATTGAGCTCTTTGTCCAACAAGCCCCATCCTCTGCCTTTGGCAGTGGCTAAAAACACCCTTGCATGGCCAAGAGCTTGGCTGCTGCTGGAAGTGGTGGTGGCAGGGATGGCTCCTGGTGGCCCCACGGCTCTTCCCACTGTTTAGACACCCTGTTGGGGCCTGAGCTCTGTGTGACAGAGACCACAAGCACATTCCAGGGCTGCCTCAGAGCCAGGACTTGTTGCCTTTGTCAGTGCTTGGGAGGCAGGAGGAGCAGCAGGACCCTCCTGTGTGAGGAACCTGCGTGGGTCAGGCAGCAGTTCAGAGGCCGGGAAAGCCAGCGAGCTCTGCTGTGGGAGATACTGAATCACTCGCTCTCTCTCTCTCTCTGAACTTGTTTCCACCCACTCCTTCTCTTGCATAATTAGTCTATAAGCTCTCCAGGGCAGGGACCATCTTTTTATAACCTGTTTTGTGTAACACCTAACACACAATGGGGTGCCAGTCTCACCTCAGGCCTGCAGGCACCGCGCTGCTCTGGATAATTAGTATTTTTTTAGGCACCACTGTAGTACAAATAACCAGGGTGTTTTGTTGTTGTTATTTATTCTTGGCCAAGGCCCGGTGAAGGCAGGAGATCACAGAGGACTGTGGACAGGCTGAGTTTAGAGAAGAGCAGACACGTGAGCTTGTGGTGAAGCTGGAAGGGCTCTGCAGACCTCTGCTTTACTCCCAGCTCAGCTGCTTCCCAAGTTGCTTTTAACTGGCCACTTCATTACTTCTCACCAAAGTTTCCTTGCTATGAAAAGTGTAATTAAGGACCAGCTCCTTTGTGAAGGTCTGTTGGAGTTTTGGCTGGAGCAGAAAGAGTAAGAAATTAGACATGGCAAATTCAGTTTAATTGTTCCTTGGCCTTGCACAGAGCAGAGGTTGTTCTTACAGCACGTCTGTAACGTGTTTTGCTCTGGGTGGGCAAAAGCTGGGAGAAATCACAGAAGATCAAGTGCCAAAGTGTGTGTGTGTGCTCATCTGACCAGCTGGGTGTGCATCACGTGCGTGAGAAATGCCCCTTTTTTTTCCTTTAAATTCACAGAACTGCTCTTTGTTTCCTTAATCTCACCGTGGATGGCTTCCTCTCTGCGTGCCCATGCTGTAATTCCCCCAGTAGACATCTGTCAGGAGTACACAAAAACGAGCACAGCTTTGATGCAACAACAGAATCCTGGAAACTAATCAAGAAAAAAAATTGCCCTTGTAAACTGGGTCTGTAATTATTATGGGAGCCAAGATATCGAGATAATAAGGAGACAGCCCTAAATAACTTGGGGGAATTACAGAAGGTAATAATGTACTGCACCACTGCCAGACAGGGTTAGACAGACAGAGTGGCTTTGGGTTTTGGCCTGGGTTCTGCATTGTGTTAAGGCTGCTCCAGCACTGCCAGACCGAGGGAGGAGTGTGAGGAGAGGGGCTGTGCAGGCTCCTGCCTTGGGCTGAGCCTTCCTGGGTGCCACTGGGGGATCTGCAGCTCCTCACCCCCTCATCCTGCAGCCTGGGGAGGCTCCAGCCCTGCCACACACCCCAGAGCTGCTGCAGAGAGGCCTGAAACCTCTTCAGTTTGGGGGGGGATCAGCTTTTCCTTCCTACGCCAGCTTGGCCTTGACATCTCATCCGCAGGAGATGCTCCTCTCTGTGCCAGCAAACCTGCCCTGAGCACAGAAATCTCTGCAGCTGCCCCCCCTGCAGTGTGATACCAGCCATGCAAAATAGGCAAAGGGTTACCAATACCAAAAAAAACCCAAGCAAAACTGTTGCTGTCTCTGAGGGAGGGAGTGTCAGCTCGGCTCTGCTGGTTATGGTAAACTGTTGTACACAAGCTCCTCTCCTCAAACAGGAATCTCTGTGCCAGAAAGTCCATGTAGTCTTGGAAAACAGATGGTGTGGGAGCGAGCTAATCAGGAGTGGTTGCCCTGCTGCATTTGTGTGCTGCCAGAAGAGTCAAGCCAAGCTCCCGTTGCTTTTTCACAGCCACCTTCAGCGGGGCAGGAGCAGCCCAGATCCTCCTGCCGAGGAAATGCGCCGGGCGCTGCTGGAGCGGGGCTGATCCAGCTCCAGAGAGCTCTGGGAGCTGGCATGGGCAGCTCTCACTGCGGTGTAGACATATCCTTTGGGTGTAATAACAATAGAAAGATGAGATATGTCGTTTTCAGAGGGTTTGGAGCAACAGGGTGTTAAGATAATACAGGCAATCAAGCTCAAAATATATCTGGTGGTGGTTTCTAACCCTGCTGGTATTTCTCCTCGGGGTTCAGTGTGTTAGAAGAGACCAGGGGCGTGTTTTAAAGTATGCAGAACCCACAACCAGGAGCAAAGACTTGCAAGGATCTTAGCACTCATTTAGACAAACAGAAATCGCTTTGTGCTACAAAGCTGCTCTGCAAACTGGAGGGCTGGACTCGTTTGGAAATTCAGCTTTTAGGTGCCATCGATTTACTGATCATCAGGACAAGATCTCTGCATCTTTTTCAGCAAAGCAAGTGCTATTTAAAGATACAGATCCACACTTTCATTATTGAACTTAATGTTTCTGTTTTGCAGGGATATTCCAACTCCAGGATGGGGATGTAGAGCTGTTATCCCCTCGGGCTGACTTCAGTCCTCAAAACTGAATCTTAAACAGCAACCTCTTCACTTTTCCACTTAATCTTAGAGATGCACTAAAATATTCTGAGCCTCCCTTAAACAGAAGAAAACACCCCATGAGTTTCAGGTGTGTGAGCACTGAAAATCCCAGTGAATTCCGCTGAAGAGTCCTTTGTACAGCAGCACTTTCCAGGGACACTTCTTACCTCTCCTTTAATGTCCTCGTACTCAGTACCTGGAGGAGCATAGCATGCTACTTCTAAGTGCTTTTAAATTAGGATTTTAAAACTTCTCCTGTGGCTGCCCCTGTTGATTACAAATCTGGGTTTTTTCCCCCACCAAGACCCAGTGTTTTGGCTCCAGCACCTTCATCAGCTGTAATTACTGTGCCCTTTTACATGGAAAATGTGATCAACTTCAGCTCCTCTGAGCTGCTTCATCCATCTGCACCTGTGGCTATGGAGGGAATGGCTCATGCTGGAAATTCTGAGTCTATCAGAATGGCAATTATTAATCCTAGGAGCTGCATTAAAAATATCTCCCTTTTTATTAGCACTATTAAGAGAAGTCTTATTCTTGATGATCTGCTAATCGCTTGTCATGTTAATTCCAATGTAAAGTATAAAAGCCCTTCCCTAGTTTGAGTCAAAATCATGTGTTTAAAGACACAGGAATATAGCTGATGAATTAATGAGGTTGGCTGAGGGTAAATATGGCCAGGGTAGGTCTCTACACTCCCTGCTCTCTTTGAATCCAGTTTAATTCACACACATTTTGGATTTCAGTGGGTTGTGCAGAGCACAAATGGCCTTGCAAATCAAGAGCTCGAGCTGAGCTTGATGGGTGTTGAGTGGCACTGCTGGTATCAGCCATCTCTGCCTGCCCTGCATCCTGCCACAGCTCCCAGCAGGGCTGGGATTCTGCTGTGCCTTCAGGTTCAACAAAAATCTCTCCTGATCAAACCAGGAGGAGCAACTTGAAAAGTTTGCTCATTTTGACTGCTGCTTTTGGTACACCAAATAAATTGAGGGTAAAAATACAGAAGTTCATAGTGCCTGTGCACAAACAGGAGAGGGAGAACAGAAGCAGTTCCGGGTCCTGCAGCAGCCCTGGAAGGCACTGCATGTTTGTCTTCTTCTGCAGCACCAGTTCCAGAACCAGAGCCAGTGTTCCCTGGCCTGAGCCCTGTGCTCAGGATAAACCTGGCCAGGGAGTTGGGATGTCCAGTTCCAGCATCACCTGTGACCTTGTTCTCATACCCACTGCCCTTCCTGTGTCTGCTGGGCTGTCCCAAATCCCTGTGAGCATCCCATGGCCTGAGTCTCGGAATTGTCTCCTGCAGAGCAGAGGTGGGGCACAACAACCCTTTTGCAACCACCAGCTTTTCCTGCCTCTGCTCCAGCCTGGGTGGCTCAGCAACCACAGCTCTCATCATTAGCAGCCACTGGTGGGTCCCAGATTTAGCCCTGTCACCACAAACCCTCTCTTTACTCCAGCTTTAGCAAGTGGCAACTCCCTTAATTACACATTTTTCTCTCCTCCACCCCAGCTACTGCTCCCGGGGCTTGGGGCAGGGAGGGGACAGCAAAAAGAAGGAATCAGAGGGGGAAAGCTAAATGAAGAGCACTGTGGTCCATCCTACTGACTGTAGCAGAGCTGTTCCCTGCAGCACGAGTTTAGCAGGAGCCCTGGCTAAGTGTGTTTTCTACAGGGGCTCAGGGCTGGATTTTGGGGCTTCCCCCATCCCTGTCCTTTTCTTCCTTCTCAAGGAGGCTTAGAGTGTGACTCCCCTTCTCTGGCCTGGTTTAGGGTGAACTCAGCCTTGACCTAAGCCCACCACCATCTCCTCAGGCATCCTCCAGCCCTGGCCGGGGGCTTTCCAGGTCCCTTGTTCCTCCCTGCTCCTCTTTCTCTTTCCTTTGCTGCCCTCTATCCCCCAGCCTTGTTCTGCTGCCTGGCACATAAACCTCGAATTTGCTGCATAGGCATAAAATCCTGTGAACTGCTGCACCTTTTGCACATGGATAGGTCAAAAAGAAGTGTAGCAATTTGCTTGAACATGTGCACGGGCAGTATTAATGCAGATCAGTTGCAAGAAATAACGTAATACAGATTTGCCAACGTATGTATTGCATAAATGCTGACAGGTGCTGACAGAAGTGTGTGCGTAAACATTTAATAGCACTGTTAATTCATAGCACAACAGTTGCTGTTGGCATGGTTTAGAATTTATTATATTTTGCTATTTATTCCTAGTCAGCTTGTTGTCCATCATCCTCCCAGATGGCATGTCTGCCGCGATTCCTTCCTCCTCACATTTGCATGATGCTTTTCCTGGGAGGAAGGCAGGGTGGCTGAGAGCTCAAGTTGTGCTTGCAGGCTCCAAAAGCTCCTTTCTTGTTCAATATAAGCCCACTCAGTGACTGTGAAGAGTTCCCCTAATCTCTCCGTATCTTAATTGCTCTCTGTGAATCGGGGGAAATAAATATTTCATTCCCTTATAGATGTGTTTCCCTGTTCTGTTTTTCTTTTCTAATCTGTTTAGATCGCCATGGTGAAAACCCAGCCCCACTGAAGGCAAAGGCGAAACCACCACTGATTTCAGTCCAACAAAGATTCACCTTAACTGACTCTGCCTAAAAGTCCAAGATAATCATCAAGGCTCCTTTTATAGTCCCTGTTGAAAGACACTGGCACCTCCAGCATCAATCCACCCTCCCTGTCTCAGACGGATATCTTGGGAAGGGATGAATGGCCCTCCAGAGGTGCCAGTTTCTCTCTCCATTCACCTCAGCAGAAAATTTGAACTCTAAGTAACTTTTAGGTGGCTGCTTTTCAGTTGAGAGTGGCAGGGATGAGTTCTTGCATTGCTGTCATTCTCCCTCTCTCCCAGAGTTGGGATGTTTCCTGCTGCAACACTGCAAATGTTTGTAGCTGGATCGACACTTGAGTGAGGTTTGTCCCTCAGGTATCCCCCTGGGAATGGCACTCAGGTGGCCTCGGGCTGTGCCTGGCTCTGGCTGCATGCTGGCACTGCTGTGTTCATCCATGGCAGCTTTCAGGAGCAGCAGGAGGAGGTGTATGGATACACTGTGCAGCCTTTAGCTGGGTATTGCCAAGGGAAAATCTGAACCAGCCCGTAGGTTTCATATTTGGCTTTTCTCAGTGGAAAAACTGGACAATATCAAATGACAGGAACAGCTTTCCAAAAACATTTTCTTTCCAGCAGTGAGTGAGAGAAGAGCGTTTTCACTATTAATCTCCAAAGGCACACAGTAACTGGTGGTGTTTCAGGTGTGAGGGGCAGTAAATGGGGTCTCTGTGGGTCTGCTCATGGTGGTCTTCAGAAACATGAGAATAATGACTGACCACGCATGACAGCCTCTCAGACATGTTCCTCATTGTTTCCCCCCAAATGTGGGATGCTGGTTAGGAGGTGGCACTAACAAGTACAGCTTGATGGGATTCATTCCTTAGATTTCACCAAGAGCCCAGAGTACTGCAGTGTGGCCTGGTTGTGGCAGGGAGTGGTGCTGCCAGGCCAGGGTGGTCATAGGTGCTGAATCCCAGCCCTGAAAGCTGCTGGGGTGTCCTGCTGACAAGTGAGAGGGAGGGACATTTCTTGGCTTTAACAGTCACCACACAGGAAAAGTCAACATGGAGAAGAAAATCAAGTCCTTGGTCCTCTGAATTGTGAAAATTGTTTCCTCTGTGGGTGTAAATGGATGGGGGAAATTCTGATTTATCAGGTAAGGATCTGCCCTAGCGTGCAGTAAAAGCTTCAAGTTCTGGCTGTAAGTCAGGGCTTAGTCCTTTGGGTAGTCACAGAGGAGGTTTTGCAGGGGGATCAGAAGGTAGAGCCCTTGGGAACCCCAGGAAAAATAAACACAACCCAAAAAGCTGTGAGAGATTGTGTGACAGCCTCTGGTGAATGAGAAGTGACTGAACATCAGGTTTTTCTCTTTCACAGCCATAAAGCCAGGCTAAGGAGCCTGTCCATTACATCTTTGCTGTGGTATCACTCCTGTGTTTGACACTGCTCACATGATCTACGAACTGGGGCCTGGTTTTGATTTAGCACTGTTTATTAACTGAGCAGTGCTGACATATTTTAGTGCAACATATAAAATCTAAGGCTTTTTCTTAAGCTGAGGAAATGAGGTTATGTGACATTGATCCAAAATGGAGGGGAGTATTTTAGGTTTCACGTTAACAGACAAGGGAGCAGAGACAGGGGAAATGCAGTTTTTCTCCTGTCCTCCCTGCCAAGTCCTCTGCAAATGGGTCAGAAACACCAGGTTTCAGTAAAGTCTGGTGCGGATTTAAAACCAGCTGCAAATGGCTTTTGATCATTTTGTCATGTGTGTGAAAGATTGTAAGAATCAGTTTAAAACCTAAATTGAGACAATAAGAAATCCAAAATAACGTCTGCTTGAGTTATTCAGCTCTGAAAACTGTTGGACGCGAATGTGCCATGGCGACAGTGAAGGTACAAGAGGTTGTCCCCACTAATTGAAAAGGAAACTGAGGCCAGAAATAGGGGAATGGTGATTCAGTGGGTAGAGAAGAGGTTTGCCCTTCAGATTTTAGGACCTCACGGAATCCCACCAGTGCTAGGAATGTCAGCTAAGGATAACTGATTAAGGAAATCTAGAGCTTACTGGCACAAAACAGTGATCTGCAGACAGGCAATGACAGGCCATTAATAGGCCTGGTAATATGGATTTGCATTAACTGTTTGAGGTGTTTTGTAAGGCCCTTGGCCGCCTGTCAAAGCACTAAAGCTGGTGCATTGTTCCAGTGCTGGAGTTGCTGCTGTTGGTGTGAGTCCAGAGCTGCTGTGGATGTGCAACGTTCCCAAGTCCTTGCTTTTCTCCTAGTTACCTCCTGAATGGAAGTCCTTTCCTTGGTTTTGATAGCAGCTATTAAATTTGGCTGCACCCACTCCACAGTGCTGTGCTTCTCGGAAATGGGGCAGCGGTTGTGTAACTTCCATTCATCTGTCCATGCAGAGCAGTTAATTTCCATTATTGAGGTTTCCCAACATCCTAAGAGAGTTGCATTAATGGGGCTTATCTGTGATAACCAGTGCAAACTAGTGCAGGAAAATCCGTGAACAGAGCCAGCCCTGTTTAATTCAGCCTGGTGAGTGAACATTACACCATTATCCTCCACCAGCATCTCTCAGCTTCCTGCTCCTCCCCACACCTCTCCTGACCTGTGCCGAGGTGCTTGGGAATCCACTGGCTGTACTTTGGTCCCTGTTTCAGCTGGAGCTGCCTGTAGGAAGTTCCCACCATCTCTCAGTTCTTCCCAGTTCTCTGTGATCTGACAAAGCTGTGCTGTCGTTTCACCGAATCCCCTCCATTCCCACCAGGAGTGTGGAGTTGCCCATTTTCCTTCTGCAGCCAGTCCAGAGCTCACTGGTGCATCTCTCCTTTCCCATCACTCCAGTCACCCCAAGAAGAAGGGCTGAAGGAGCTCACAGGTTACCCCATGTAATCTCACTGCTAGCTGACATTTCTCCTCCTCCTCCACTCATTTATCCCAAATCCCTTCCTTTTCAGATCCCTTCATTTCCTCCTGCTCTCAGTTTTTAAGCCTTCTCTTATGTGACTTAGTGTCTAGAACAGCTTCCCTCTGTACTTCTCTCCCCTTTCAAATCCTTCCTTAAACCACAGCCACTTCAGCAAGTCCTCCTTTTCAGAGCAGTAATCCCCAGTTATGCCAGAGCCCACAAACATTATCTGGTGTCATGTCAAGCCTGTGCACAGCCTCTCAGGGAGGCTGGGCAGGTTTCTGAGAGGGAGCAGAGCTTCTAAATCCCTTTGAAATGGAACAGAAATCAGGCACCTCGTTCTCCTTGGTGTCAAAATCCCCCATTCCTGTCCCAGGGCAGGGCATGGGTAAGGATTTAGGGACAGGATGCAGCAGCACTATCCAGAGCATGAGAGGTTTATGTGGAACCACAAATCATTTGGATGTGTGAGTTGAGGGAATGTGCCCAATGCTAAGATGGGCTGGTTTAGGTGTATCTCGTGGGGCTGGTTCTTGCTCAGTTGCTCATTTCCAGCTGTGGATTTTGAGACAGGCAGGACTCACAAGTGCTGGCTCCTGTCAGGAATGTCCCATAGTCAGTCCCTATCTCTGTGTAAGTGGCTGGGATTGCTCCCAGTGGGATCAGCAGTAGCAGGACTGTGGATGCTTCGCCTCTTGGTCACCAGCTGTGTAACAGGTTTGCTGTCAGGGGCATTCCCTCTGTTCCCAGCAAGGCTGTTGATGTCACAGTCCTGTACAAAAGGTGGCATTGAGCATCATGGAAATGCCAGGAATACTCAGCCTGCTGTGCTTCTCAGAGGGAAAGAGGTTGGAGCTGAGATTTAAGATGAGGGTGGTGTGGTCAGAAAGGGGTTTAGGACTAGAACTGGGCATGGCTGTGACTATGGGGCAGCCACGTGGGTTGTTGTCTAGAGGGCAGAGCAGAGAAGTAATTCGGGTGATGGAAGGTCTGTCTCTACATCCCAAAAACAGGAGGGGCCCAACAGTCCTGCACTGGGGCCATGAAAACTCTGTGGTAAAACCTCTTTGGTAAAACCTCTGTGAGGAGGTTCACAGGTCTCAAGTTCTGAACGTGCTGTGGCCCATTCCATTTGCTCCTCAGGCTGTGATTTAATTCCCAGCAGCGTCGTTAGGAGCAGCCTGTGAGTGCATGGAGCTCCTGTGGCTGCTCCTGGTGCAGCTCCCTGGTGACTCTGCCTGATCAAAAGTGCTGCCCAGGAAAATGTGAACTGTCACTCATGGTCAGGCCTTAACGAGTGCTGGATTCAGCTCGGTGAGAAATGCACCTTAAGGGGGAAAAAAACCCCTCCCATGTCCATGTCTATCCAGTGGAGGAAAACACAAGTGTCCTGGGAAGGGTCCACAAACTGACAGCAGATCCCACACACCACGTTTGTGGGGTACATCCTCCTCCTTTAGAAAGATGAAAGATAAAAGAAGGAGAAAAGGCTATTCCTGGTCAATTGTGAAAATCATAAAATGCAGAGAGAGGGAGAGAGGAAGAAACCAGCTGTAAATGTAAAAACCAGCACAAAACCCCAGTGAGTCCACGCTGGAGCTGGGAATCAAACCAAGGTGTGCAAAATTCCAGTCAATTCCTGTGGCACGAGGCCCCTTGCATGTGCTGGCTCCCTGTCCTGGGTGCCCTGTGCTGAGAAGCCAAGTGACAGGGGCCAGGCTGGGGCTGTGAGCAGGTCCTGGCAGCCCTGGGGGACTCCAGGATCACATCCCCTCCTGCTGCCACAGAGCTGGGAGCTCCTCAGAGCTCCCTCAGCCTCGGGAGCTCCCCAAGGAACCCTGGGCTGGGGTGGTAGAGGAGGAGGAGGAGGAGGATGGGTGATTGGAGAGGATGAAGAGTGAGTGGGGACAGGCTTCCCATTCCAGCAGCTCTGGATTTATTTCTGTTCATTCATTGCAAGTCAGAATCCATTCTCTTCATTGTCATTCTTCCATGCTGTGGCACCCTTAAAATCCGTGGTACATTTAACTTCTGATTTCCATTTAATACCTTTTAAAGTGATCTAATGCAGACAGATTACAGACAGTGAGGGTTACTGTCCTTTGGCGGAAATAATCTATTTAATAAAATATTGTGAGACAGATTGGCCCTTCCATGCATTAAAAGATAAAGGTACACTAAGTTTAGATGCTGTGGCAGTAAAACTTTGTAGACTTATCAATTTTGGACAGTCATGCTCTCCTGAAGTTTTCAAATCACCTTGCAAAGGCAGCCAGCTCTCCTGGTTTGGAAATCAGAACCAGTTGTTTTTGCAGTTTGCAGTATTTAATGTAGATCTATGTAAATAGCTAGGGGAGGGGGAGGAGAAGAGTTTGATCTTAAAATATAATTTGGATTGTTCTCATCTTTTCTTGTAAAGGCTGTTTTGATCATTTGTTGCCACCTCCCAGTTTTCAAGCATCTCAGTCTCAAAAAGTTCTGATACTTTTTAAAGATAAGGATCAAATTTTATGTATTTTTGTCTCTTAGTTCTCATGCCTTTGACATTCAGGTTTGCAAACTTCCTCTATCAAAGGGCTTTAACATCTTTCCTTTTCATTTTCTTTTTTTTTTTTTAATGAAAATTGACATTCTCATTTAATAATGTGACTCTAGGAGCCAAGACTTTCAGAAAAATGCCAAATACCACAATATCTATGGGAATTTGCAACCTTATTATTAGTAATGGGCACCTCTCGCTTCTCTTCAAGCCTCCTGAGATTTTGTTGTTTTATCTAAATCCACCCAAATTCTGTGATCTTTAAAAGTGGGAAGAGTGGAAAAGTACCTCCTCAAGAGAAGAACTGATTACAAACCACAGATCTAATTTCTAGTTTGAACCTCTTTAAACATCAAATATTTTCAGGTGTAAGGTTTGGTCGCCTGAAATGTTGTTTTTCCCCCACTTCTTTTTGCTTTGCTGGTAGAATGAAGGATTTGATTTAACATTATATGCCTGGAAAAAATAAAGCATTTAATTTACATTTTACAAGGCAGTTATTGCAGGTTAATTAAATATCAATTGAGTGTTATAGGCCATATTAAGATTTATTAATAACCCAGCAGATAAATCTCCTTGGAATTCAATTAAATGAAAATCACATAAAAATATATGTGCAGTTTTATTCATATAATACATAAAACTTGTGAATTATTGTGCAGCATTGTACAGTAAGTTGATTAATGGGAATTAATTGCTGAAGTGGAGAAAAATCAATTTAAACTTCCTGTAGCAGCTATAAGAAGCTTGGTATTCTTCTCCCACACCCTTGGAAAGCTGAGTGTGTGTCTGCACATGAAGTGTTTCACTCTGCCATAGGATGGGCCTTGGAATAAATGTGCTTCCTCTCCTCTCACCAGCCTTAGCTCAGCCTTTTGGGCTCCGAGAAAGGAATTAGTCCCTGTTGCCAGTGTTCTGTGGGTTATTTGTGCCAGTGGAGCTTTCAGAGGTGAGAAGGCAGCAGAAAGGTGACACTGCTGGGAGTCCCTGGCACTGGGAGCACGGAGGGTTTGTGCCTGGTGTCCCAGGCAGGGAGAGGCTCCTGGGAGCACGGGAGCTTTGGGTGTTTGGCCCAGCAGACGTGGGAGCCTTTTGCCCTTTGGATGTTGTTTCCACCCTGTCCCAGTGCGGGGCTTTAACCAGGGGCAGTGAGGGCTCAAGGCCCTCGTGGGGAAGCAAAGCTTCTGATTTCTCAGATGAGGTTCAGGATTTGGAAAATCTCTCCAGTCCTGGCCTGCTGCCACCTGCTCCCTGCGCATCCTGAGTTGAACACTGTCAATATGAGATTATGTTCCAATTACAGGACCAGACTGACTGGTTTAACTCCTACCATGAATCTATTTTGCTTTATTACCATGCCCTGACCGTGTGACTGATGTACCAGACACCAAAAGAGATGGGCTCTGCCCAGAGGGCTTTGTCTCACAGGAACACGCCGGGAGAAGACCGAACGCGGCAGAAAATGCAGATGAATGAGTAACTCAGTCGAGATTTTCTTTTTAATTTGGGGATCCTTTGCTTGGTTTTGCGTTTGGCTTGAGTTTTAATATTGCTAAATTTGCTTCCTTCAGACGTTGCACAAGAACAGAGACTTCCAGAGGAGCTCGAACAGGGTTAGGCACGAGGCTCTTTGAAGTGTGCGTGTTGGGGGGGTGAACACTCAGAGCACACACGGGAACACTCCTGGAGCTTGGAAAACCAAGGGAGAGCCCTGCTCCAGCTCACACAGCGACTCCAGCTGAGCCATGGCCTGTCCTGGGGAGTTTAGCCATGTTGAAAATCCAAGCAGGTGTCACTCCTTGCTCATCCTCCCTGCTCCTGCAGCAGAGATCGCCTGCATCTGTCTCCTCTGTGCTTCAGCTCTGCTTCTCCCTGCAATAGTTGTCAGGGATATTAGCATTAAATACTTACTGCCTGGCTTAACTAAGGGGTAAGATAGGATTTAATTTGTATGGCTGAAATCCAATTATATAATGGAGCCCCTGGGGGAAGCAGTTATACCTGCTGAATCTCTTGGATGAGTAATTGTGCACAAAGGCTCCTCTCCAGAAGTAGAAACAGATCTGAAATATTTTTTCTTTTCTCTTTTTTTTTTTGCTGCTGCTGTTACATAATAAGGCTGAGACCCTGAAAAGAAAAGCCAATGACAACCCAATGCAGTAGAAAGAATTAAAGCATTGCCAGGGGAAAACAAGTTATAATCTGATAAAATCAAGGATCTAACAGGAAGTCTGCAGCAGCATTAGCTTGGAGGAGCCAAAAGGCAGGGCAGCCAAAGGAAGATTACTCATCTTTTTGGAAAATAGCACAGAGGCTTTGCTGTCTAGCTTTCCCCCCTATTTCTACCATGACCAGGGAAAGGGAATCCTCTGGTTGCTTTTGTAAAAGCTTGGGAGGTGAGTAGGTATTAAAAAAGCTGAGCAGCCAGCTAATTCAGATACTTTTGAAAAATCCTGCAGTTAACCACCTTTGAAAATCCCTGCTGCTTATCCTGCATGTCATCTGCACCCTGATAAGCATCAGAATCAGAGGTGATGATGAGCAGGACAGGAACAAAAGCATGATGAGGTTCCCAGCAAGGTTTATGAAAGCAGGCAAGCTTGTAAGGCATTAATCTCTGGGATAGTACTGGGGCTTGACAACTCTCCCATCTGATATCTGCAGCAGCTCCAAATCCCACAAAGGAATTACTGAGGGACTGGGACTGAAGGCATCAGCCTGTTGTACTTGTGCAAGGCTTCTCAGAGGTCACAGCACCAAATTTCATTCTATTTTTAAAAATAAAAAGCAAACTTTTATTCTTGTCTGATGAGCTCTGAGTGGAAAAAATAATTTCCTCAGTCTCTTTGATTCCAGGGCTGCATGCAGATAAAACGGTGACAGCTTTCAGCCAGAGGAGGGAAGGCCAGAATTCCCAGTTGGGGACAGACTGGGGACAGACCCTTGAGCCTCGCTGCCCGGGCAGGATTTCAGTCCTCGCACACGCAGCTAAATCCCAGCCAGGCTCCTCGAGGAGGGACCTGTTCCCAGCCTCGCAGCTCCACCCAGTGGCTCTTTTTTGGCAGGATAAATCCATAATTTCAGAGGCATCAAAACCTGTTGAGGCCAACACTGATGCACTGGGATGTGCATGAGGAATTGAAACACACATTTGTCTGTCACATTCTTAGGATTGTCAGCTACCATTTGGCAAAAAACTGCAAAGAGATTTCTAGTGATTATAGAAAAAACAGGAATCTTATTATCCCCTTTCTTAATTCCCTCCCCCCCGCCCCCCCACTCCAGCAAAATGGAAGGGGAAAAATAGCAAGAAACTGATAACTTACACCCTTCACCTTTTCAAATTCTCTGCGAGCAGATTGCAACAGTTTGGGCCAAATTTATTTGTTATATGAGCCTAGTAACGAATTACCAAAGCAACTGATTTCTGATTTGTAAGCTCATTTTGAAAAATAATTCCCTTGTGAGTG
The DNA here is from genome assembly GCA_025920805.1 of Petroica traversi. NCBI lineage: Eukaryota > Metazoa > Chordata > Aves > Passeriformes > Petroicidae > Petroica > Petroica traversi. The sequence continues at coordinate 274,967 of JAHLSL010000039.1, read as the reverse complement.
CGAATTTCGGCACATTTACCTTGGCAGCTCTCACTGTATTGCTCCACTTTCCTTCCTGGGTAATTACCAGGACTAACAGGAAGCAAATTTTCATCATTTCTATCAAGGATGCCATGCTGAAACTTGCTTTTTCCAGGAGTATCAGGGCACTTGTAATTAAAATAAGCTTTTATTTGTGCATGTGCACATTTTTGCTCCAGGAACACTCGAGACATGGGTGCAGATTCACAGAACACAGAAGTGTGATATTAACAGAGTTAATTTTAGATTTGAGCCAATATTGTAAAAATATCCCATTCCTCCAAGCTCAAGTGAAAACTGAAATCTAAATTGTGCAAAATGTAGATTTACCAGCCTCGCTGCACGGCTTGAAAATAACGAAGCTGATGAACTGATAGAAAGCACAGTTTTGCTGTGAATCTCCTGGAAGTGCCCGCCCCATCTGTGTGAGGAAAATGTCATCTGTGAAATGCTGCTCCCAGATGGGCTGTGCAGCTCCAGTGCCATGGAATGAGTTGAAATGACCTCTTCCTCCTGCAGTTCAAACGTTATTTAGCATAAATGCAGCCCCTAAGGCCTTCACTTCAAGTTGTTTTCTGCCAGCACAGCAGCTGAACATGGGCTTTAATTTGCTTTGCTTTGCTGCTGGAGTGCTCTGAGGTAAGAGACTTTGAGTTACAAACTGCGAGAATCCCACTCTGTAGACATCACTTCTCCATCCACACAATTAAAAGGTAAATCAGCCAATGCCTTGTTAGGGCAAGAGATGGGAGGTTTTTCTTTTATAGGAATAATATTTCAAATTAGATATTCAATATTCCACATGTTAAGAACAACAGGAAGCCCCTTGCCAAAGGCAGTTTTGGAAAAGGGAATAAATTTTTTTCTCTTTATTAAACCCTAGATCAGAGCAAGAACCTGCTGGATTTTACTTCTCCCCAAAACTATCACTGAAGAACCCACTAGCAGCTGGGCCAGGAACAGCTGCCCCACCAAATGTCCAGGACTGTGGGTCCCCAGGCTGTGAAACAAAACTGGTTCACTGATTTTACCAAAAAGGAGTTTGCTGGGCACCATCTCCCACCTGAGCTTGCTCTCTCTTGTTCCCACATTTCACCCGTGCAGGGGTGGCACCATGGGAATGAGGGAGGCCAGCAAGCCCCGTGTGCATGCAGGGAGGGTTTCCAGTGCCCATGGGACACAGAATAGCTGAGATTTTGGCATGCAAGACTTGGAGCCTGTGAGTTTTTCTCCTTCTCTGTTCCTGCACCAGGATTTCTGTGTTTGCAAAGCTCCTGCCAAAGACCCGTGCAGGCTGTGAAGCTCAGGTGAAACCTGCTTGGGTGATAAACAATCTCTTTACCCCAAAAGTGCTGTTTAGTTCTTCTTTTCATGCAGCTGGGGGTGTCCCAGGCTCCTTGCAGCTGCTTTCAGCCACTGGGCAGTCCTGAGCCTGCTCTCCTGCCACGTGAAGAGGGGTTTGTACCCGAAATGCCTGGAGGCCTTGTCTGTCTCGAAGGAGAAGCTGGTGACTATGGTGTTCAGCAGGGGCACATTGAGGAAAGGCTTTGGCCTCCAGAAAGGGGACAGGATGAGCCCGATGATCCTGTGCAGTTGTATCATCAGCCACATCTTCCAGTAGGGGATGTGTGAGCCCAGCCGGACCGAGGGGTCTGCGCTGGACAGCAGCTGGAGCCTGACCAGGAACCCCTTCCTGCTCGGGGTGTCATCATAGCAGTAATACACCTGTCCTGCCAGCAGCTCTGGCTTCAGCTGCAGGTGCCTCGCTGCCAGGACATGCATCCATGCCACGTTCCCTGGAGAAATAAGAGAGGGAGAGAACAGGCATTCAGGAGGAGCTCAGTTTCTCTGTTTACCATCGAGTGAGTGCATTGGATCTGCAGCTCCAGTGCTGGGAAGCAGAGCCCTCATGGTGTGCTCAGCTGTGCTGCAGAGACACTGAGGAGTTAATCCAGGCCTCCAGGATCCTTTAAACCTTTGGTCTCCCCTTTGAGCCAGACAATTAATGTGCCTTGTGATCCTGGTTCATGTGAAGCGAAAGGGCAGTGTTGTGTAGTGAGAGCAGGATGAATGGGAGGCAGTGCTCCGGGGTTTCATCCCTGCCTCTGCTGGGAGCCTTTGAAGGAGTCACTTGATTTATCTGGGCCTGATTCTTCTCTAGCAGCATTTTCAAAACACTGTTATCTGCACTTTTGGAAAAAGACATATAAATGTGCTACACAGAAATCACTGAATGCCTGCATGATCTAATGGTGAATTACACCCCCTGAAAGGCACCAAAACAAATTCTTCCTCTAGATTTTGTGAGTAATTTCTTGTGCTTGCTAGGACTGGTTATGTAGTTCAGCCTTTTCTGTAAAGAATTTGACTAGTAGTGATAGTTTAATTTTTTTTTTCTGATTAAGTGTCTTTTCATAGCAAAAACATTTTAAAAGCACAGCCTAAATTTCTCTCTGCCCGCCATATATCCCTGAAACACTTCTCAAAGAGAAAAAAGAAAATTATTCCCAGGAAAACAGTAGTAATGAGAAACTGCTTTTAAAAATCCTTTAGCCAGTCTAAGTTTTGTGGCTCCAAACCCATTTGTGCTCATTCACCATGCTCATCTCTCTGTCTGGGGAGATTATGGCTAAGCTGACGTGTAAAATCCCCTGTGACTAAAGCTGGTAGCACCCCATGCACAGAGCTCAGCCCTCACTCACCCACGTAGGTGAGATTTCGCTCTGTGTTTTCAGGCTCCAGGTAGTTCAGGACTCCATTATTGGCTTTGGCAAGCAGGTACAGCTCCTGCAGGAACGCTGCCTTCTCCCCATACACGGTGTTGGCACGAATGACACAGGTTCTGAGTTTGCCACCATTGCTCAGCTGTGAAATCAGGGAGGGACCTCAGTGAGGGATGGATTCAGAGATGGAATCTTCCACAGTGATACTGGGTTTCCCAGAAAAACCCAAACCCTGGGAATATTGGCCTAGAGGAGTGAACATTTGCAGAGGTGCTCTGGATGCCTGGCACCTGCTTGGGGTCCCTAAAACCACAAGGAGGTGCCCAGTTTGATATTCTTTTTTTTTTTCCACAGCACTCCTGCAGCCATGTGGTGCTCCCTGAGAGGTGCTGGGAGGAGAGTGCTGGTGGCATAAACTCTTCTGAAGTTGTAGTGTATCAAAGAGGATTTGCAACAGCCCAAATCAGGTACCAGAGGAAGCCAGCCCAGCTGGCTGGTCTCAAACGGGGCACCTGTTGTGACTTCGAGCACAAATCTCATTTTTACATTCTCCTTCATTGTCTAGAAGAACTCTTCTGTCTGCTGACTGCACTGTCAGTCTAAAACACTGAGCAGCTACATTGGTAGGGGGCTGACTCTGGGTACACCAATATTTTTCATTCTTAAGGCGCTCTGGATGGCCTGGAAATTACACTTTTATTCAGTATGAACTCGCTGAATGTGGTTCATTCATCCCTAATTTAGCACAGCCCTTTCCAAAGTCACAGCCCTGCTGGAGCTGGAGCACAGGCTGGAAAGGGAGCACCCTTTGATCCTGGGAGAGTCTGGCAGCTTCCTGCTGACCTGGGAATATCGGGCTTTGGGAGGCACAAAGTGGTTTGTGCATCAAATCCAGGCAGGGGCTGGACACACACTTAGGAGCTGTGGGGTCTTTCCAACCATCTCCCTCTTTCCCCTGTCCCGTGCTGTAATTCCAGGGGTGCTACCACTGCATTTTGTACCTTTTTCCCGTTGGCTTCAAGCACCATTTTTTCCGCCATGGCTTTTGTCTTCCCGTAGGGCAGCTCCACCTCCCCGCTGTACTCCGTGTCCTCATTTCCTCTGGAACAGATTGTGGGAGACACAGAGTGGCCGTGGAGCAGAGCACAGGGCTCGGGGACATCTGTCCCAGCCTGGTTGGCCCTGCATTCCCTGCTCCCCAGGGCCTCCTGCTGCCTGGGAGCAATGGGAATCTGAGATCCTCGCTGCACTTTGGGAGGAATTAGGCCTCAAGGAACACCAGGTGGTCGGCGTGTTACAGGCAGGTTTGCATGAGGGCAGTGCTTTCTCAGAGCTGGCTTTAGTTCTGTCTAATAGCATGATTGAAAAAACATTCCATCAGGCAAATTAGAAGGCAACAGAGTTTCATTTTTAAGCAACTCACAGAAGCTGAGCAAAGGAGAAGGAGCACAAGAAGATGGAGGGCAGGAAAATTAGAGCAGTCCTACTTCATTTTTTCATTAGAGGCAGAGAAGAGCCTCTCATGAGCCATAAACTAAAAGGAGAAACTGCTACTTAATTTTCTCACACAGTTGATTAAAGTTGGGAGGCGTTTGCTGGGGATGTGGTGGAGCTGCTGGAGATCTCCTGGAAGCCTTGCAATCAGCAGGGCTGTGCTGGGATTGCTCCTTCATCTCCCCTGGCACATTACCCTTCAGGGGAAGGACAAGCAGGGGACCCACAGCCAAGGACAAGCAGGGGACACTGGGCTGTGGCTGGGGAACACAACCTGCTCCTCAGGCTGCCACCTCACAGCTGCCAAGGGGAAAGCCCGTGGGATCTAACATGGAGCTGGCCTCACAGGGCCTGGAATAATTCCAAGGAGAAGGCAGAATGCAGCTCCATTCCCCATAGGGTGTCAGGGCTTTGTCCCAATGGTTTTAGATCAGCCTGAGGCCATCACGGGATTTGATTAAACATCTCCAGTGGGCTCTGGAGTGAAGAAATCTGGCTTGCAGCATTGGGAAGGAGCATCCACCTGCTCCTGTGCTCCCCTGAGCAGCACAGATTGGCTTCTCTCCCTCCGTGTGCTGCTGGAGACTTTCTTCCCATTTTAAATTAATTTGCTCTATATTTTGCTGCCTGGAAGAAATCCAGCCCAGCAAACCAGGATCTGCCGGGCATGGGGTACCCCACACAGGGCAATGAGGAGTCCCCATCCTCCTGTGGCAGATGGGCTCAGACACATCTCCTGGAAGGGTTCAGAGGCCTGTGAGGAGTTCACGGTGCAAATCTGCAGCAGAGGTTTTGTCAAACCCTGGGCCTTGGGAGAGCCAGCTCTGACTCAGGCTCCCTCTTTGACCTTGAGCAAGTTGTTTTCTCTTTTCTGTGCTCAGATCTCCCTGTGTAAAACGTGGCTGATGCCGTTGCCTGGCTCTTGCCTGTTCAGCAGTCTGGCATGTTGTGTGTCAGATATCCCAGCTGAGATCAGGCTCTCCTTGTGCTACAGCAACAGAAATAAATTAGGAGCATCAGAAATGCAGCCTCCTCACACAAAACCCTCCTCCCCTCCTCGTGTTTACAGGGGATGAACAAGAGACCAACCAAAAAACAAGCAAGACAAAAGATTGATTGTGCAAGCTTTGTTGCAAGCCAGGGAGAGACTCAAGACAATTAGTGGGGGGTTATCTAGAAGTTCTAGTTTTAATTGCTTTCTCTCTCTCTTTTTTTTTCTTTTTTTTTTTTTAATCAATTTTTCCCCCCCTGCAAATCTTTAAAAAAGCAGCAGCTTCACAAAGGGACAAACCTGCTTGCTGCTCCTGGGCTCTGCTGTGTGTGCCTTCCCCCACCCCTCTGAAGCTTGGTAGTAACAAAGAGCTCAGCATAATGCTCTTGCTTTTCAAAACGATCCCAGATAAGTGAACGCTAATCAGACTGGAGCAGCATTGTCAGAAGGTATCTCAGCAGTGCCTGTCTCCCGGGGATTGAGACTGACAGAGGCATTTTCTATTATTGTCGGATGCTGAGGTGTGAGCATTATCCCTGCACCCATCACCCCGGCCAGAGACTCCTCCTGCTTCTCCTGTGCCAACTCCCGAGCACCGAGAAGGGAGTTCAATACATTCTGTGAGGAATGAGGGAGCAGGGGGACAGAGGAAAAGGGAAAGGAAAAAGGAAAAGGAAAAAGGAAAAAGGGAAAAGGGAAAGGGAAAGGGAAAGGGAGAAAGGGAAAGGGAAAGGGAAAGGGAAAGGAAAAGGAAAAGGAAAAGGAAAAGGAAAAGGAAAAGGAAAAGGAAAAGGAAAAGGAAAAGGAAAAGGAAAAGGAAAAGGAAAAGGCAGGATCATGGACTGTGAGGGACAGGGCAGAACAGATGGGGTGGGGATGGGGAGATGAGGAGGAAAGGGAAAGGCATCACCTGTGATTTCAGAAGGGAAAACAGAGCCATGTTACGCTGCTCCCAGTCATGCCTGGGCTCCCTGTTCAGACAGGTGGGGAAAGTTTTCACTGGGGGCTGGTACTTCTACCATTATCTAATTCCCTTTGCTTAAAAACAAAAATATTCAAGAATGAAGACTCCTCTCTAAGGTTTCCTCTCAGGATAATGGGAGAATCTGAGTGTGTTCTGAAAAATTAATGAAAGGCTCCAGGTGTGGTTTTGTTTGTATTTGTGATGGGGAAGGCTGTACACAGCTCCACAAGCATCAGCCTAGGTGGGTTTTACTCGCTCCTGTTGGTGCCATTACAAGCCAAAGGGCTGTGATCAGGCAAGATCTGGGGCTGATTTTTTTAAAGACTTTTGTTCAGATCTCTCTCTTAAGTCACAGTACTAAAATACTGACGAGGATATGCCTGTGAATGAATTTTTAGGAATTATTTGGACTTGCTAGTGACCAAATTCCATAGCTTTGCAGTGACAGTCTCCAGTGCTTGTGGTCCCAAGTGGATTGAGTTGCTCTCATGGATTTTTTCATAAGCCAGACATTTATTCTACAGATTTGAGTGCTTAGGCATTTTTCAAAACAACTGGGCTATGCCTTGACTTACTTGTGAGCATGAAATTTAGGCTTGTAGTTAATTTTCAGTTATGTCTTTTCTAGCTGGGCTCAGATTTCTAGAGCCAAGTACTGAAGGCTGCTGTGTCCAGCCTGGCTGCCTAAGGAGACACCAATTGACTTGGAGCCAGTTCCCCTGGCACACAGAGTTCCAGGGTCTGAGAAGTTTGTGTGGCTACAACCAGGCTTGAAATCAGCCTTCCAATAGTGCATATCAGACTGACCTCAAATTTAACTTAAAACTTCAGTCCCTGGTCTTCAGCAATGTCTGCCCTGCTCTCAACGTGCAGGTGCTGATGTCCCAGGAATACAAAAGGTATCCTGATGCTGAGCCCTGAGCAGGGGTGTCAGCTGATTATCAAAGTCAATTCCAGAGATCAAAGCAAAAAAACCCCTCAAAATTGTTATTTTGGGTCTTTGTATTGACCCAAATCCCACATTTGCCACAGAGTTTTTTAAAGCTCTGCTGCTGCCTCTTGGTCAGTGGGTCAGTGTCATGGGAGCCACGGAGGAGAAAGGTTGAGCATATTTTCAGTGAGATGCAGGTAACAGAAGGATGTGACTACACCTGAATCCTGCAGGGCAGTTCACACCAGGGCATCTCTCCCCCAAGACTTCATGGCCAATTACTGTTTTTCTGGGCTAACGCTCAATGAGATTTGCCCACATTGGTGACAGGAGCTGGGTACAGCTCACCAGCAATTCCCTGTGCAGCTGGGAGCAGGAGGGGCAGTGAGGTGGCAGCAGTGGGGCATCACCTGCCCTTTGGGCTGAGGGGGAGAGCAAAATCTCTGACCCAACAGCAGGATATAATTTGGCCATATCCCAAACTCTGAGCACCTGAAACCTTACCTGGAGATTATTTTAAGGCTCAGAGGGGCAGGGCTGTACACCCAGGCACAGCTGGGCCATACAGCTCTCACTTCGTGGCATCACTGGCCAGCCTTGGGTTGGGAAAGCAGCAAGGAAGGGTTTCCAAGAAAGAGGAACAGGCAGGAAGGGGAGCACAAATCTTCTCCTTGGAGGCCACAGCTCAAATGCCCATCTGGCTGCAGCTCCGCTGCTGTTTGGCTGGACAAGCAGAGCCATGGAGAGGGTTTGCTGAGCCTCACCTGAGCATGGGCTCACAGGAGGTGTTGGGTCCCACGGCAGCGATGGAGCTGGTGTAGAGCAGGTATGGGATGCTCAGGGCACAGCAGGTCCTTAACACATTCTCAGTACCTGTGGGGCAGGAGGGGAAGGACAAACATCGACCACCTTGTCTTGATTCCTGCTCTGCAAATCCAAACAGATTCCCAGGCTTTTTCTGACTTGGAACTAATCCATCTCCTTTTGTGGCTGAAAATATGAGAAGCCCCAGGTCAGGGCTGCAGTTCCTCAGGAGGGGATGGTTTGTAGCAGGAGTAGCAGCCACATCCATGGCTCTAATGTGGCTGAACCTCCGTGGCCACTGGCAACTGACTTAACTTGGGCTTTAGAGCTGCTAACAAAGGGAAGCTGAGGGCTTGGCAGAGCAAAACTCCATCTTTTGTCATTTGTGGGCAGATTGTTGGTGAACTGCAGCCTCCTGGCAAAGGATCAGTGTTTTAGTTGCATGCGTGGCTCTATAGAAGCTCTGCAGGGTGCTAGAGGGTGAAATCACTCCATCAGACTCCTGATAGCTGAACTTTAAATAAAATAATAAGGGCAGCTTACAAGTCCACATGAAATCCAGACAAATCCAAAACACAGCTTGCTTTAAGGAAAGTTGTTCTGGGTGAACTTGGTGGTCGGTGTGTGTGGTTTAGTGTGGTTATTTTGGAGCATTTTGGTGGGTTCAAATGATTTATGACTCTTGCAGGGGTGGTTTTTGCATTCATTGTGGTTTTGATCCAAGCTCATCTTGTGAAAAGCTCAATGACAAGGACTGAGGGCCTTCAGATGTGATAAGGAAGCAGCTCTTAGGGTTGGCTTCCAGAAACCTCCACTGTTTGTACCTGGCTGAGCAGGCTCTGCCCCGAGCCTGTGTGCAGATCTTGGGTGGGAGAGCTTGTGATTTCTCTTCTCTTTGCTATTAAGGGCATAATCTGAAATTACCAAGGAAATCCTGAGTTTAGGATCATTTCAGAGCACACAAATCCATCAGGAATCCCAGTGGAAAAGAATCAATGTGCTGTTCCATGAGCCTATCACAATATGTAAAGTTAACTGAGAACCCCTGGTGAGAAACATCAGTGGAAACAGCTGAGTTAAAATCCATTCATCTTAACAAAAAGCAGATTAAAAAGTCTTTAAGTGACTAGATGGAAAAAATAATTCTTGTAGAAGAGAGCTCTTCAATTCAGTCAACAAGGCTGTAACAGGATTCAGCAGCCAGTGGTTGAAACAGAGGAGGGAATCAAAGCAAAGGAGGTAAATTTTGGCCAGAAATGGTAATTAACCATAGCCACACCACTACACCTCATCATTGTTATGGCTTGCTGAAAGCCATGATAGATAGCCCATTAACTTGCACCCTTAATTCGAGGCAACAAGTCTTTTGAAAAGGAATGGTCCAATTTAGCCACAAATTGTTGGGCTTAGGGCAGTAATTGGGTGAATTTCTGTGGCCTGAGTTGCACAGAGAGCCAGCTGGAGGATTGACCTCTGCTGACCCTACTTTTTTCCATGGAGACTACAGCAGGTATCAAACACCGTTTTTATTCTTTTATCTGCCATGATTTTAATAGAGAACTTCAGACTAATCTCTCAGTTCAGGATTTTGAGGAGCCCCAGAGAGGGCAGCAGCCCCATTTTAGGGATGTCCCTGTGGAGCCATCCAAGGGGAGGCAGAAATGCAGGATGGGCTCCTTTTAAGCCATCCCAGACCGTGCTCCTCAAAGAGGCCCTCGGCCACACTGGAAAATCCTTGCGTGTGTGGTTTTCTGGGAATGCCACCAACATCTGCAAGAGGTTTGGTTTGTGAGGAGGGGACTTGCCCAGTGCTCAGTGCTCTCTGTAAATCCTCCCTGTGCTGAAGCTCAGAGCTCACAGCAACAGTGAAGGGGAAGAGCTCACAAAGCCACTAAAAAGCAGCAGGAACCCTCGGGCTCTGAATATTCTCAGAACACAGAGAGCACAACACAGGCTCTTAAAAGCATTGAGTTTTGAAAACAACTACAGTCATGAAAAGAAGGGTGGAATTTAAATGTTACCCTTGAATGTATCAGCAAATAACCGAAGCCCTAAGCAGTAATCGAGTTGGAGATATATATATATTAAAAAAAATAAAAATTCCTTCCTTTTGGTTAATGACTGTTTTAGTAGCTAACAGCCTGAGGTGCCACTGGAATTGCTGCTGTAATAGGGATTTCATTATTTTTATAGCCTGTGCTTATTTCCTAGATTTATGAACAAATTTTCTCTAAGCAGATCTTGCACCGATGAAATTGGCTCTTGGTGGTAGGAGGACAGGGCTGTGGAGCTCTCAGTTACACGTGGCCTGTCCATACACGATAGCTGGGAACTGCCTAATTAAACAGCATCACTCTGCTAATTAAAACAGCATCACTCCCTTCTGGTGGGTGCAGTTCAACGGGTACAGCCTTGTGCTGGTATAGACAGGGCAAAACCCCTGGGAAAGCTGTGAGCTATCAAGAACAGGGCTTAATTGTAATTGTTGTCCTTGTCACACACAGGACAGTTTCTGTAGGTGTGTCCTGAGCCACCTCAGTGCCATCAGGGGAAGTTCTGCCCTCGACCAGAACAGCTGTGCCAAAACTGAGCCAGATTTGATGAGCAGTGGAGAGGAGCAGCGTGGCCAGCCCTGGGCAAGGACAGAGGGACAAAGGGAGAAACTTCCCTGCTGGGAAGGTCCCGGGCTCCTTTCCCATCTCGGGTGTGTGGGATTCAGGCCGAGGGAGCCCTGAATGCAGGTGGAAGTTCCTGCTGGAGCCCCTGGTGAGTGAGGGCAGGGCTGTGCCCAGGGCCCGTTCCAGGCTCACCCCCGACGTTGACAGCTCTCAGGTCGCAGAAGGGCTGGGTGTTCCTGAGGTCCAGCAGAGCTGCTGTGTGCAGGACCACGTGCACACCCTGCATGGCAGCCAGCAGCGCGCCAGGGTCACGGATGTCACCTCTCATCGCTGTCACACGAGTGCTGCCTGCAGAGAAATGGCACAGATGCATTGGGGGGGACAAAACAGAGTGCAAACCAGCATCCTCACCTTCCTGCAGAGCCAGGATCGGGCATGGAATTTCCTCTCTGCAGGGCAAGGCAAAGCACTCTCTGATAGTGACTGTGCTATTTGAATCCAGCACAGCAGGGCAAAATGCCTTTTTAAAAATTTTTTAAAACTCCAAGAAGCCAGGTTTGCATCTCGTTTAATTCAGCACGGTGCTCTGCATCAAATGTGGGTCAGAATCACTGCAAACCCCCAGGCTGCATCCAGGGGCAGCCCTGGGAGCAGGACACACAGCCCAGGGCTGCAGCTGCTCCAGCCCCCGAGGAGCAGGGAAGCTGGGCTGGACACTTCCCTTCAGACAGAACATTTTAGGACTTGCTGGGAATAACCCCTGGCGATTTCGAGAGATGTTGCAGAGAGCTCTGTTTAATTTGCTAATACTATAGATTAAGAAGGAAAACAATGGAACAGGTTTAAAAAGTTTCATAGGAAATTCCTCCCTTTGAGCCACTCAGAATGAATTTTTCCCCTATTGCCTTTTACCTCCTCCTTATTCTTCCTCAGAGTAGCAGTTCCATGCATGGCTACTCTTGGCAGCTACTGTTCATGTTCTTGCTTTGAGACAGTGTTGTAACATTTAAGTAGGATTTTCCCTTTTTCCTTTCCCGCAGTTGGGAACAGGCCAGCGAGAAGCTGGGGTGAGGAGCCTGCACTCCTCAGGGATTTGCAGTAAGGCAGTCACGGGGTTGCTTTGGGAAGGAGCTGTCTCCTCTGCCCTGGGCTGGCAGCTGCCTGGAGAGCCCCACACATCCCAGCATCAGGGCAGGAATTTCTGGAGGATCACACAAAGGAGTAGCTCAGGGAAGGGTCTGTGGCTCCAGCTGGGGGGGGTGTTATGATGTGGAAACCCTCAGAGAAGATCCAACAGGGCAAGGTGGGAAGAGAATTATCCCTCATGGTCCCGAAAGGAAGGACAGAATCCAAACCAGCAGATCAAGGGGCTGAGTGTTCTCTGAGCAGCCGGGGATGGAGGAGGAGGCAGAAATTTTACCAAAGCTTCAGGCTGCTTCCTTCAGTAGCATAGCCAAGAATCAGTGGACTCAATCTGAGGAGATTTAATATTAAATTAATTAACATTGAGTATTAACATTAAATTAAATTAGTTGTAAAGCAGGGTCGATTCAGTGAGAATTGAGGGTGAAAAGCAAGGAGTCCCTGTAGCCGAGGTAAAAGCCTTGCCTGCAGGACCAGTGCAGAGCAGGATGCTCCTGCTGAGAGGTAGAGCAGGGTGCCAACAGAGCCTTGGGGGGAATTTTCCTGCTGCTCTGTGGTTTGGGAAAGCCTGGAATCCGTCGGGTTGAAGTGTTAAAAGTCTTTTTCACACCGCCTGTCCTAAGGCAGCTGCTGTGAGGCAGCCACGAGGAGTTTTCACATTGACAAGGCCTCATGAGCTTTTCCCAAAGAGGTGAGGGGTGTAACTGTGGCTTGGGTGCGTTATCAGGGGCTTGGGAGAACTTCTGGAGGCCCTGGAAGAGTTCAGCAGAGCAAATTAAACACTCGTGCTCAGAGAGGAGGCAAAGAAGAGGCAGGAAATTAAAGAACATTTTGGTTTCAACCCCAGGAAATTCAGGAGCACACGCTCAAACCACTGTGTGCGAGCACCTGTGGGATAATGGGGAGAATGGGAGCAGCTGACAGGGATTTGTCAAGAACAAATCAAGGCAGATAAACCTCCTTTGTTCCTATGACAAGGTAACAGGCTGCAGGGATATTGTGGAACAGGCTGATGTCATCTATCTTGATTTTCGAAGGGCTTTGGAAACTCAGCGTCATTCTCACAAGGAGTCGGTAAAACACGGGCTAAATAAGCCCCATTAAGGAGAGCACAAAGCTGGCGGAATTGCAGTTCCCAGGGAATTGCCAGCTGTGGTAGGTGGCTGCCCCGGGGCTCTCCGGGGCTCATTGCTGCATTTGAGTCTTTTTGATTGTTTTCATCAAGAATCTGGCAGATTTGTTCATTAAATCAGCAGATAACATCGGACTGGGAGGGACCACGCTGGAGGATTTGAGTATGAGCTGAATGGAACTAACAGAGTCTGGAGGGGGGGGGGGAAAAAAGGTGAAATTTGATAGGAACAAAGAGAACTTGTTGGGTTTAGCAGGGAAGAGACAACTGATCTTCATGAAGGATTTAAATTGGGCCAGGGCAGCTCAGGAGCTATTGCTTGTTGTCAACTGAAAAAGGCACAATTGCAGTGACAGGTAAAGCAGGAGGATAAACTGCAGGATGGGAGAGACAAATCCATCTTTTTGCAGCAGTGGCAAGGCCACAGCACAAAACTCAGTGCCCCCCTTCCAGGTGGGAACAATGCCAGAGCCCTGCAGTGCTGGATGGGGCAGAGGAGGAGGAAGGAGTGTGTGAGAGCTGCTTTAGCCTAAAGCAGAAACCAGCACGGAGTGGAAGGATGTGGGTTTGAGATGGTGGAGATTGTTATAAAAAAAAAATACAATTATCCTGCATTACCTATTCTACCTGTAAGTTTAGATGAGAAATCAGGGACCCAGACTGTACCCACTGCCTGGTGGGCAGAAATAAATGGGCTGCCCGGGGTGGCCTGGGGACAGCACAAACATCTGTGGGGAGGGCTGTGGTGGAGCTGACTCTGCCTGGGGCAGAGGGATGGGGTTGGGATGGCCCCCCCAGGCTGCTTCTGCCTCATCTTCTGTGGTTTGCTGGGGTGTCAGGCCACAGACCTCTCCTGGAGCATGGATTTTGGCACCTCCCTAAGGTTTAAACAGCTTTTCCTTCAATTGTAGGTGCTTTTAGGGTAATTGGCTCCCGGAAAGCTGGGGAAACCAGTCTGCTGGGTTTACCTGCCAGGGAGGGTTTCTGATGGTGGTATTTCCCTGGGAGTCTTGACTTGCTGTGGGTGCATCCCCTTTCTGTCCGTATCTCCCAACAGGATCTCCCTCAGCATTTTTCACCTCTCTCAAAGCAGGCTGAAGGTTTGGGCACTCAGGGACAGGGGACCCAGCCCAGCCTGAGCTGAGCAGAGCACCCTGAGCTGCCTTGCCTTGTTTTGTATGGATATTCCTGAATCCAGTAAAACAGGTTGTTTTCCTCCAACAAATCTCACTGTACTCAACCCTGCATGAAGGCAGCTCTCAGAATATGATCAAATGGATTAATTCAGTATCTCTGAATGTTTACTCAGACTCACCTCCTCCCTTTTTAGGGCTGCTATGGGTTTCTCTCAATTATTTCCATAATTTATTTCACAATGCCTGCAGTAGGTGCTGAGTTTGATTCTGCTGCTGTCAGGATTTTAAATTATTTTCTTCAGAACCAGTGGCTGGTTGGAGCAGCTCAGGAGGGTGTTGTTTTAGCCCCTTCGTGTCAGACTGGCTGAGCAGAATTTGGGCAGCCAAGTTCCCATGTCAGGTACTCTGTGTGCACAGGAGTTCCTTCCTCCAACTGATCCCTGCCTGGGGCTCAGAGCCTCACTGGGACACATCTCTTGGGTGATCCACCCCTGGGACCTTTTTCTTTGATTGAGCTCTACACTGCAAAACTTCTGAGCTGGAAGTTGTTCCTCACCCCATCTGTTTAATGCAGGTTCCAGTCCCTGTACCTGTGGCATCTCCAGTGTTATCCCAGCTGCCATGGAGGGAGGGTTATGGCCACAAAAGAAATGCTGATGACCTTTCCTTACCTGTGCTGAGTTTTTCTACTTCTTCTGTTGCTACTAAATCAAAAACTCTGACTTCTTTGATGTAGTCTTGTTGAGACAGGAGCTCCACGATCCTCTCCCCCACAAACCCACATCCTCCTGTCACCAGGTAGACCCAGGCTCCATCCATTTCTGAAGATGTTTTTGTGGTTGAGGAGCAAAGAGAAGGTGGCTCTCAGGATCTTATCATGCACCCAGCCAGTGTTTTCTGAGCTAAGTCTAAAGTTTAGCTTTAGCTCAAAGTTTAGCTTCTTAGCTCACAGAACGTTGCTGGGTGAAAGTTAACTCCAGCCAGTTACACATAAATCAGCTTTTCCTTGGCACAATCCCACAGGGCTGCCACAGGCCCCTCTGGGCTCTCTGACTCAGCCTTTCCCTTCCCCCAGGGTAGCCCATGGTCAGTGGGGCACCTCTGCCTTGCCTGGGGATGTGTCCAGTCTCAGGCCAAAATTTGGACACCAGAAGTTTTCCAGCCTGGACAACCCCTTCCCACAGGCTGGATTATCAGTTATTGGAGGTTTGAGGGCTGCACAGTCCTGGAGATGCTCAGGGCAGCTGCTGCCTGCAGGGTGCTACAGGGACCCTCCTGGTGATTTGCAGAGAGGTTTTACAGCAGCAAATCCTTCCAGTGCTGAGCTGGGTCAGAAAAGGGCACCTGGGGCTTTGTGGTCACCACTTCTACCAGCCTGAGCACCTGGTGTGGCTCTCCTGGATGGGTGAGCCTTGGGCTGAATACATCACACACACCTCTCTCTCTCTGAAAATTGTTTTGTTGTTTGGTTTGTTTTTGTTTGTTTGTTTGTTTGTTTTTAGGAGGAGAAAGTCCTCTCATAATTTGCAAACCATCTTGGAGTGCAAACTCTGCCACATCCTTCAGCAAAGTGTTCCAACAATTAATTCTCATCACTAATACAAATTTTCTCTGCCAGCCCAAGGCTGACACACCTTTCCCTGCTGTGCTATAACAGAGGGTGCTGCTCAGTTTGCCATTGGAGTCAAAAATCAGGCTCAGCTTTGTCCAAGAGTGCTTGATCCTGTCCCAAAATGGGATGTGGCAGAGGGAAGACCTGTCCTGTTTCTCTCTGCCTCTCCCATAAAGGCTCAGAGATAACAAAGTCAGGCCTGATCAGCTCCTTGGGGCCAAGCAAACGACATCCTCCAGTCTGGAATAGTCACATTTTTTTCAATCCAAAAGCAGCTTGTCACTGGCTTTGGTGAACTGTTCTTAGAGGGTAAATTAAGTAGTATAACATCCCTGCTTATTTTTCCTTTATCCAGTGTAGTAATTGTTCTTCTGTAGTGTTGCTTGGGAAGTTTAGGGTGAGTTTGTTCCTGTTTCAGGTTCACTGCTGTCCCCATCTCCAGGCTGGGATGTGGAGAGAATTCCAACTCCATCCATGGCCAGAGCCATTCTCGCCCCAGGGCCAGTGCCTGGCTGGCTGAAGAGCCACCTGGTGCTGAGCATGTGGTTAATGAAGAGTTAAGGCAGTGAACTCCAAGAGTAGCTGTGTTTTGTTTGTGAATAAGTAGTTTTCTTTTAATCAGCTCCTGCTACAAGTTCAACGTGTTCCCTTCTGCCATTGATTTTCCTGGGCTGTGTTGAGCCCAGGAGAAGTCAGCTCCCCTCGCTGTGATTACAATCAGTGGTCATAATGGCCCAGAGACCAACATGGGCCTGATGCTAATTTGGTGCCTGGCAGACCAGCACAGCCACAAATGTCCCAAGAAATTAATTTAGCCTTTTATCCAGCAACTCCCAATCTGTACAGTGGTGATTAACACAACTGCCTTCCCTCAGAGGACTTTTTGCAAGGATAAATACATTGGAGTTGGAGGTGTTAGGACTCAAAAACCGAGATAAACGCACCCTGAGAGACGCAGAGAAGGGCTGCATGGGAATGTCTGGCATGAAGTGACCTTGAGCATGTCCTCATCAGTGATGCAAAAAGCCCTGTGGAGCAGAGGCCTCGACTCTGTGGACATTTCTGTGTTTACAAGGCTCAGCCTTGGCTGCCCTGTTGGTGTCTGCACCTCTGCAGAGTAATCTGATCAGGAGGGGGGGAAACTGGCTGGCATTTACATATCTCTTGTTTTCACTGGGGTATGAAAAATAAGTTCAGGGCCCAGGGCTGTGACATCTGGGACAAAACCAGCCCAGGCCCTCCCTTACGGCCTCCCTGTGCTAACACAGAGGTGCTGCATTTGAGGGGCACTGGTTCCCAGAGTAGGAAGGTTAAAAGAAGGTCTTTACCCATGTCCTCTTCTGGCAGTTTGAATTGTCACAAGAAGTGACAACTCTCAGGGTCTCCATAAGCTCAGAGAACACCAAAAGGAGCTGCTGGAGGAGGCAGATGCCCAGGAGTGATCAGGGGGTGTCAGGAAGGGGTTCTGGGCAGGCCTTCCTGTCTTAGCTGAGCCAACTCAACTTCTTAGTAATGTGAGGAAACTTTTGGGGTTATGAGGGACGCTGCAAATATCGGCAGATTTTAATTTACACTGTTGGGCAGAGCACAATTCTCCCTCTGGCTGTTCCCCCCCTCACAATCTGCTGCAGCCACCCATCCTGTGAGTGCCCTGGCTGAGCTCTGATCCCTGGGCCTGCCCTGACACAAAATTCCTGCAGGAATTGGGGGCTGCTCTGCAGGAGGAATCTGCCAGCTCCAGGGAGAGCCTCACCCTGCAAAGCACAGCAAGAAGCTCAAAGGTGACCTGAGAGGCTGCCTGAGGAGCTAAAGCACCTCCCCACAAGGGCAGGAGGTGTCCCCGTCCTTGGGATGTGCTGCCATGTTTGGGATGTGTCCCTGTGTTTGGGATGTGCTCCTGTATTTGGGATGTGCTCCTGTGTTTGGGATGTGCTCCTGTGTTTGGGATGTTCTCCTGTGTTTGGGATGTTCTCCTGTGTTTGGGATGTGTCCCCGTGTTTGGGATGTGTCCCCGTGTTTGGGATGTGTCCCCGTGTTTGGGATGTGTCCCCGTGTTTGGGATGTGTCCCCGTGTTTGGGATGTGCTCCTGTGTTTGGGTCCTGTGGCTGGGAATGCAGAGGTGACTCAGGGTGTTCTGGGGACAGACCTCTCTGTCCAACACCGAGGGCAGGGAGCCTCAGAAAGGCCCTTTTTGCCCCCCCCAGCCCACAGCAGGTGCCCAGGAGCAGGGTCTTTGTGCCCACCCAGTTTCTAAAGCCCTGCAAAGGGGCTGCCCAAAGATAAGGCTGAGATGCCAGGAAGGAAAAGCAGCTGCCCTGATTTCAGGCTGCAGTTTGCTTGAACTTGCTCTGAACTTGGTAAATAGAGGACACTGACATGAACTTCATTTACAGTAAGTTTATTTCTCAGTGCATTACATGAAAGGTCTTTGGTATTTGTGGGTCCTTGAATACTGTTCCCACTCTGCTCCGTAAGAAAATGCTGAATACAAAACATTCCATATACAGTAACAAATCCCATAGCAAATAAAGAGCAATAGATATTTTGAACAATAACATAGCAATATGAAAACAGATAAGTAACCATGCAAGAGGTGGAACAAACAGGTTGTGTTTACAACAAACATTAAAGCCTGCCATAAACGAGTTCATCCTGTCAGATGAGATTTATTCTTGCTCTAAGTTAAGGAATTACACATGATTGCAAGATACTGCCTATGGCTGCCCTATAAAAGACCAAATGGTTGTAAAGCTGATCATCAGGAGAGAAGCCAGGACCATTGGCACACGTAAGAACCACAATGATATAAATAAAAAAGGTACTGTGTAAAATAACTAGTGAAGTTACCATTTCCTTCCGTGGGTGGGAATGTGCCTTGTGAACAATTATAGCACCTTTGAATCCTTTGGTCTCACAGGAAACCAAGAAATCACAGAGACTCTGAGTAGTTTAACCCCTACACTCCCATGGAATGTCACCTTGAGTCAGACAGAAGCTGTAAACGTGGAGGAGGAAGGGTTTCCAATCACTGGATCAGGAAGGAATCCCAGAAGCTGATTGTCTTTAGAAGCCTTTGTCACAGAGCTCAGGGGCCCAGGACAAGAGGTCATGGCAGCCCCTGGAGCAGAGCCCACACAGCACAGCAAGTGCTGCTCCAGGGCTGAACCTGATTTTTAAGGCCTGTTCTTCTGAAAGTTGATGACAGAATGACAGTGGAGATTGGTGGGAGCAGGTGAGGGCTCTTCTCTCTAGTTTATTCCTATTTCCCTGGGTTGCTATCAATTCCTTACAGTAAGTGCAAATTAGACCCTCTGGAGAGGAGCATTCCCTGCCTCCCAGGAGTTCCAGATTGCTGCTGAACATGAGGGTGCACGACTTGCAAAGGGCTTTGGTTGTGCAATGTGCTCTTCTGGTTAGCTCAGGGCAAGGAAAACACTACTACTACCAGAGCTGATCCAAGTCCAAAACACACTGGAGCTCCAACAAACATCAAGAATTTTAAACAAGTCTTAGGAAAAAAAAAAGGAAAAGAACACACTATGGTATTGCACAGTATGTATGTAAGATAAAGCACTAAACACTTCAATTAAAATATATTTCTAAATGAGCACGCATTCAAAATAAATCCCCTAAGTTACATAGAAATGGCAAGAAGCATTATATGCCCTGGCTGAAATGAACCTCAGGATCCTGCCTGTGATGGAGAATGTGGTTGGAGTGGTTTCCTTGGCCATCAATATCACTAATTGTCAGTGTGTGAGGCTGTGCTCACCTTTCAATGTAATTAAGCTGGGGTGGCACAACAGTGTGGTCCAACCTCGTGTGAGTGGAGAGGAATGAAACCCCAGCAGAGAGAGAAAGTCCAGCTGGTACAATCCTGCTGTCCCCCAGTTAAAGATACAGCACCTCATCAGAGAGCTGGAGCTAAGCAAAGCAAGGAGAAAAAATTACATAGCTCATACAGAAACCTGGAAACATCAATAATTAAAGTGGTCTCAACCCAAACCTAAACAGCCTTTTGACAATTGACTTGGCAGGATTAATTGCAAACAACTTCCATTAAATTTTCCTTTCATCTTGTCAGTAATTTGTTTTAAATAATATAAAATTCCAAATTCTTGTCAGTACAAATGCCTCAACAATGTGAGTGACTAAAGCATTAGCAGTCACCAAGCTCATGCAATAGCTTTGAATTCAGAACACAAACTTGGAGGAAGACAGATTTCTCTTTCAGTTCAGTGTGAAGCCTCTGAAATGTCAGGGGAGTGAAGATGGACTCATTGGATTCCCTCTTCCCTAAATTCAACCCTGTAGCTACAGGACCAGTGAAACTGAATTTCCTCATTTCCCTTTTTAAAGATTGCTTTGGTTGGATTTGGTTCCCAAAGCTGCAATGAGCACAGATTGTTCCTGTGGCATCAACTACAGCTGGCACCAGTGCATGAGTTTAAATTGAACTGGGATTTCTCCTCAGTCTTCAGACCTGATTTTCCAACACCAACTGGTTGATTTATCTCCTGGAAGCCACCAGTGAGGCCTTGGAGTGTCCATGTCATCCAGACCAAGATGGTCCCAATTCAACACAAAGGTAACCAAGTTCTTCCCAATTCCTGCACAGGAATCAGCCTGTAAATGTGGAAACATCCCTTTTTTGGACATTTAATTGTTAGACAGAAAGATTATCCCAAGAATGTGGGATAATGTGGGCCCACAAACAGAGGTCATGTCCTGGCTGCAGTGGGAGGAGGGACATGGGCTCTTACAGCACTACAGACATCCTTAGAGCTGGTACTGGGTTTAGAGTTAGTGCTGGGTTTAGAGTTAGTGCTGGGTTTAGAGTTAGTGCTGGGTGTGAAACTAAAATGCATTCAGAGAGGCTCTATTTCCTTCTCCCAAAGGGATTGCAAACACAGGATGGCTCCTTGAGCTCAGGAACCTGCTGGAGTTGAGTTTTACTCATTTTCTTGTCTCTCTGCACCTCGCTGCAGCTGTAACTCAGAGTGCAGCCAGGCAGCTCCCCAAACTCCTGCAAAGCCCTGGGCCTGTTGTCCCATGGAAAACTCAAAGTCCCATGGAAACTATTCAGAAGCACAGCCTGAGCCGGGTGGGCTGGTGCTGAACGAGCCCCACCACTGGCACTGGCCAAGCAGAGTGAGGATGCAAAAGCAGGGCAGGGACTGGCACGCTCCAGCACAGCTCTGTTCCTCAGCTGCACAGCAGTAAAAGGTTCTGGTGCTCCCTCAGCATCAGCCCATGCCATTCCACCTGGCTGGGATGGCTGGGGATGGATTCCTGGAGAGCAGGGCCAAGGGAAGGCATGGTGAACTCAGCCATGCTGTGACAATGCCAGGCTCTTCAGAAGGAGGATGGGATTGGGATCTCTGTAGCACTGCCATGTTTACAGTGGCATGGACAGTGAATTTAATGTCTGGCTAATGCTGGGCTAGCAGAGCTCCTCCATTTTTAGGCTCGTTTGCAGTGGGCTTTGCCTTGGGAAGGTCACTTGTGGGGCTGAACACAGGGACTGTGAAGAGTTTTCTTTGCAAAGCCTCTGACAGAAACCCTGCAGCAGTGCAGCCCCCCTTGCTCACACAGCTGTGTCCTGCACAGGAACCAGAGGCAGAGGGGCAATGACACAAACTCCATTTGCTCACTTTTGTCCTGGGCTGAATTTGAAAACTGTCAGAATGCAGGAATTAAAAAATAAAAAATAGTACAGTCAGTTCTGTTGATTAATCTCCCCCTTCTAACAAAAATCACTGTCTACATGAATGACATCAGCTTGTCTGACCTGGTTAGCACAGCAGGTGGAGTGATTCATTTGTCACTGAAGGGCAGGTTCAACTCCTTAAACCTGGAAGCTGGTACTTCCCCTGAAATAACAAGTTACTGCAAAAAGTAAAATGACTCTGTATTTAACTCCCAGTGCAAGATAAGCTCTTGACAAGACTCTAATTCCCTAGGCTGTGGTTTGCTACTACACTGTCTCCAGATCCAAATGGTGAGGATTTACTCACAAGATTAAAACAAAACACTGTGAAAACATTTTTCCTGATTGCTGTAGGATTAAGAAACTATTGCAAAATATCCCTTTCTGTGAATAGTTGCTGCCACCACTTAAATTAATTATCTCTGGATGTATGCACAAGCTGAACACAGTATGGGAAAATTCTTGCACAATTCCATCATATCTCATGCAAACTGCTCTATGTTTTCACAGAAACAGTCTAAACCCTCTGAAGATAGACAGAAAGTCAATTTGCCATGAACATTTGCATCAAAGTCCTTGCTTAGCCAACCACAAATAGAAATATTGTCACTCACATGCAATTAGCAACATGAAAAGCCAAGATTTTGTTGCTGAAGTCCAGAGAGCCACCTGAATTTTCAGAGTAATACTTTTAAATGTACTTTGTAATTTCTAATTTGTTCTTTGCTTAAAAGAAACCCTCGCAGGTCACGTTTTCATGGCCTGTGGAAGTCACACCTGGAAGTCAGTGTGACACCATGAAATAAAAGCAGATGCCTCCAACTGCAGCATGGACAAGGCTGAGGCTTGGCTTTGGCTCTGGGTGGGATGGATGGGCTTGGCCAGTTAAGCAGAGCTTTACTGAGTGACTGTCAAGGGCAGTGAGGGAACCAGGGCAGGGTTAAACTCTCGAGGCACAGCCAGGAGGTGTCACTTCTGTAGGCAGCTTCTGAGACACCTGACAACAGCAATTCCAAAGGCAAAGCAACAGAATCAAGCAAAACGTTCTCAACCCCTCTCTGAGCTATGGATAAGTCATTCCCTGCAATCAGGGCTCAGTACTGGCCAGGGAAGGAAACCCAGCCAGCAACACTGCAGCCTCCCACCCACTTCATCTGCAGGGTTCAGTTAAACACTGGGTACTGTATCTTTAACTGGAGAACAGGCAGGGAGGACTCGGAGATGCTCCTACTTCATCCGGTTGCTTCTCCTTCTGGCTTCACCCTCATCCAGCAGTGAGGAGAGGATCTGGTGGGCCTGGGGCTGCCGGGGGCCTCCTCTCTTGATCTTGATGCTGGTTCTCAGGGGGGAGCCCGGGATCACATCCTGTCCAGAGCCTGGCTCAATGGAAGACAAAGAGTCTGTAAGGAGAGAAAGTCACGGGAGAGCACTATTTAAAAGGGGAGGCTGAGGAAGGCACTCATGGGCCCTTCCGAGTGGCTCCTCTTCTGGGGGCAGTGAGGTCCCTCCTGTTTGCTCTCCAGGCAGGAAGCAGCTCTGCAGCTACAGGTTTGCTGCCATCAAACTGCTCCTGCATTAGATGTTTCCCTTCTGCTCTGCCTGAACTCTTTGGGGTAAGTGCTCCTACTGCAGGGCCTGTCCTCCTTTGTAGTTTCATTTCTAAATTGTTTTATTCATTATAAATTTACTTGAGCTGGAGCAACTACTCAGCACTGCCCACAGACTCTTGGTGCTGGAGGATGAGCTGGTGGTCACTGGCCCCTGATGCTCCTGGGTGTTTAAATACTATTTCTCTCCTGGTAAAGACATCTGGAGGCTCTGAAAGGATTTAATGGAAGGATTGACCCGCTCTGGGCTGCATCAAATCAGCAATAACACTGGGAATGGATCGTGGCTGTGCCTGCTCCCCCAGTGCCTCCAGGTAGCACCCCCTGCTCTTCCCTCAGCTAAACAAATTACATACACACAGCTCTGGGCCACTCTTCAGCAACAGATGCTGGTGGCTGGATCTGCCTCATCATTTCCAATGCCCCAATTTCTTCTTCCTTTTGCTTCCAGAGCTGGATGTTTGTGTTTCCCTGCCAGGAGCCCAACGTGCCAGCCTTGCTTTGCTCCCACGAGGCAGCGTTTCTGTTTCCAGTGAGCTTTTGGCTGCCACAGCATTTGGGCTCTGTCTGCTGGCACCAAACCCTGCCAGACACTTTGGGCTTTGCTGTGTCCTGCTGGGCTGCTCTCTGCAGCTTCCAGCCAGGTCAGCTCCAGCTGCCCTCCCACTGCAGAGGAGAGGTTTGTTTGCTGGGATGTTTTGCCTTGTTGCTTGGGTGGCTGTGGTTTTGGAAACCATGCTCAGTGGGAAGTTTCTTGGGAAAATGAGAGCATGGGATTGGCATTTCTGAGTGGGGTTTTAAAGCTGGGCTGCCCCAGGACCTGTGGTCAAACCCTAACACCTACACTGGGAACATGACCAGACAGTTGGTGCTGGGTGATTTAAATCTCTCTGGTGCCTTTCAGTCCAGGGAGGTCTGTGCTCAGGGAAAATATTTTTTGTTATTTAATGTCTTTTTATTTGTTGGGGCTTTTTTAACAATATACACAAAGATGAACATAATTGCACAAGGAAATTATGCCTTATTTTCCAAATTCCCTTTCTAAACAGGATTTTTGTAGGGCCTAAAATATGCGTGAAGTTAAGGAATGGAACTGTTTCAAAAGCACAGAGTAGGAATACAATTATCAATAGTTATGGGATAAAAAAGCCCTAAAGTCATACAATATAGGTGTTTAAATATGACCTAACCAGAGTGCACAATTAAAAAACATCCGTTTTTGCTGATGCAGTTACACTGGTATAGAAGTACACATGGGTGTAAATAACTCATCTCCATCCCAGGCAGTAACAGATCGATACAAATGGTTTGCTGAAATGACTGTTTCAAAATCACAGCAGCACATGCCTTGTTGCTGCTGCATTTCCAAACAGATTGTGAAAAATAGCTAAATCAGGCAGTTCTGCTGGGGCAGGGCTGTGTGAATCCCAGTCCCAGGGCGTACAGGAGGTTCCTCAAGAGGTGACTTCTTGCTTTATTCTACTTCAAATGAAGCCAAAGGAGGCCCAGGCCCTGGGTCCTGTAAATACCCTGCACTGTGCTTATGGACTCTCCCAGGGAAGCCCCTTTCCCTCTTCCCTGGGGATCATCCCAGCTGGCACAGGTTGCTGCCCAGGAGATCCAGTGGGCATCTCCCAGGTACCTTCCCCAGCTCAAACCAAAGCACATAGAAATATATTTTACTGCCCTTGGAATGAAAATGTGAAGTGGTGCAGGATTAGTGCAGAGGTAAGGTCAGGGTGAGTGTGGCTGAATCACGGGGTTGTGATTCACAGCTTCCCAAAAATCTTACGCTGCTGCTGCCTGTTGCTTTTGGAAATAGCACTCGGGACCTCCAGCAGCACAAAGCCACTGAGCAGAGCAGGCTCCAGGCTGGGCTGGCCATGCCCTGGCACTGGAAGTGTCCAGCAGCAATTCCATCCTGGCACTGCTGGCTCCAGATGGGGCTGGGATCCCAAGGTGTTGCCTGAAGGGCATCCAGTACTGGGAGTGAGGCACTGTCAGGGCTGCTGGGCATTTTAGATATTTAGCGTTTCCATGGCTTAAATCAATATCCAAAGGCCACATCCCAACAACAGTGGATGTTTATCTGAGAGGAGGTGGGAGGTGGGTTCACAAGCAAGGCCAGGAATGAGGTTCCATGTGTCAAGGACAGAAAATTGCTCTGGGGCTTGGTCAGTGCCAAGGAACAGGTTTGCTGCTCACAGGCTGGGATAGCAGAGCCAAACATCTGCCTCTAAGTGTGTTTCTGAAAGGGGAGAAACTGGCACAGCAGCTTTTGGCAGCTGTGAGAGAATTGATCCTCAGGTACCCCAAAAGGAGAAGTCTGACAACAACCTGTGACAATAACCAACACCATACTCTGGTCAAGGGAAGAGAACTTTCTTTAAGAGATGATGTACACACTGTACCTGTGATGGGAGAGCAAACAGCCTCAAGAGATCACAAAGATCTATCTGAATATAGAACATGTGGGACTTTTCTTCAAATCTGACTGCGAAAATAGGTTTCATGTAAGTTATAATCACAAAGTGCTCAGGGATCACTGATTTTCAGGGTGACATGGCAGCAGTTTGGGTTTTCTCTGCAAAATGTGGTCCTGCACAAGGCAAGGGCCTCAGTGGTGTTCAAGTCACTTGGAAGATACTGTTAACAGGATTAAATGATCTGGCCTAAAGACTTGAACTAGCAGCTCTGTGGGAAGCTGGTAGATGATCTGTGCCACATGGCTTGAGCTGCTGCTCATGACTTGGCTGCCTAAACTGCAACAAAAATCACTGTAAGGGTCACTTCACCTGCTACTGAAAGCCAGAGGAAGCAGTACAGCTGGTGGAACTCAACAGTTCTAAGTCATGGTACCCAGTTTTGAAAATGTGGCTTGAACAGACACCAGAGAGCTCAGGACACTGGGAGGGTGTTCAGCCATCAAGCCTGAACAGAGCCCTGGTTCCCTAGAGAAGAAAACTTCAGCAATGCTTACCATGAATTCCTATCATGTGCTCAAGGATTAATACCCTCTCAGCTAAAATCTTCAGAGCCTCTCGAAGCTGTTGGACACCTTCCCCCTGCAAAAAGAAAAACAAAACTAACATTGGAATGTGTTGCAGAACTTCTTGTCTGTGATGCTGCTTTCAGAGCACCAAACTCTGCAGTGTGGATGCTTAAAAATGAAAAGATGTAAAAGAGGAAATAACCTAAGTGGGAATGCAGGGGAAATTCCTATTCAGAGCTCCTCATGTACACTCAGGCTGTAGTTTGTTGTCCTTGTCACCTTAGGTGTGGGCTTGAAGGGAAAAAGGGATGTTAGGAAGTGTTTCAGGGATTGAGAGCAGAGATGTGAGAACTCCAGTGCTCTGCACATGCAGATTGATCTCTTCTGGGAGTCTGTGCCTCAGCAGCTGGGAGGGACAATAGGGAAGCAATTCCCAACCAGCTCCATGTGACAGAACAACCTCTGGGGACTGAGGTGCTCGAGAATGTGGTGACAACACAGCCAAGGAAACCTCACAGGCCGGGGTTTCTGGCATGTGTTAAATTCAAACCCAAGGTTCACATCCTCACTTGCTCTGCACATTTAACGGTGGATTCACTCCCTGGATCCCCCCAAACCCACCTGTCAAAGGGAATATGGTTGAAGGACAGCAAAGTGACAAAAAGGGAAGTAAAACAGTAGAAACAGATCCTTACATCAGCGCCTTTGTCACCTTCCTCACCCTTCTTGCCTGGTTCACCCTAAAACAAAGGAAGGGAAACTTGGTTACATGAGGCTGAGGGCCCTTCCAGGATCCCTTAGATTCCTCCCCACCAAAGAAGAAAATTAAAGAAGCATTTCCTAGAAAACACAGGGACTGGCACTTCATGACAAGGGCCAAAGGGCTCTCCTGAGCTTTGCCCTGGCTCCTGTCACCTTCCCAGGAGGTCAGCACTACTTCTGACACAGATTAACGTGTCCAGGAGTGGCCAAGCAGCAGGAGGAGCCACCTGCCATGGCCTGGGCCCCAGCAAGTCCACAGACATCTCATTGGGCTCTCATGAACAACATTTTATGCTAAACCACAGATAAATCACTCCTTCCCCCAAAGCATGTACATTTTCATCTTGATTTAGAACAGAAAAATCCTCCATTCTGCTTTCATCAATTAGTCACATCACTTTCTGCCTCTGAAGATGCTCATTAAGCTTTTCTTGAACAAAGATATCTCTGTGCTGTGAACATTGGCCTCATGTTTCCCCCCCCAGCCAGGAAGTTCATGCACTTTCTGAAGAGCAGATGACATGGAGAGATTAAACCACTCTAAGCTAAACATAAAACTAACAGTCCAAAATAGAGTGGAAAGGCTTGGGCTCCTCAAACTTGTTGGACATCCCTGAGATATTTGCCAAGCAGAGGTGAGGACGGCAGGAAGGATCAAAGAAAAGGTTGGGGTGAACTGTACGAAATGATGAGGTGGAACCAAGGAAGAGAGATGAGGATGCTCATAGACACTCTGGGATCTCTCTGGGAGCTGCCACCCAAAAAATACCCCCAATTTTCTCCACTAGATCTCTGTCAGCCAACCTTCATCACATTGGTTTGTTTGCACTGGCCATATGTGCCAGGGCAGACACCTCCTCTGTGCATCTGTTCAGGTACTGCCAAACAATTATTTGGAGACATCTCTTAATCTCATTACAGAGTTCCCAGCTGAGCTTGGCCAACCACAGTGCAGGAGGGAGCTGAGAGCAGCTGATGGACTTTGAGCTGTTTAACTGTGCCCACCTTTGGGCTCTGGCAGAGTCAGGATCTCCTGAGGCCCAGGGAGAGCTGTGTGTGCCTGGCTGTGGGCACAGGGATATGCAGGCAAAGCCCAGCTCCCCTGGGGGATGAAGCCCTCCTGGTCATGCCAGCACCGTGCTTTGCACCAGGGGATGTTTCATTTGCAGAGGGACTCGTTAAGGTGAGGGTGTCTGGAACAAATGTGTGAGCTGGAGCCAGCAGAGCTCAGCACTGAGAGCTCCAGGCCAGCCAGGGCACCTCAGTGCCAGCACCCACCCCACCTGAGCCTGGCACCCACCCACGAGTGCAGCACTTACAGGAGATCCCTTAATGCCCCTCTCTCCAGGCAGACCTGCTTGCCCCTGTTGGAAATAAAGTCAGTGTCATTAGGAGATACTTTGCCACTTGACAAGAACACAGTGTAATTTTTACTGATGGAATTAAGATGGCTTAATGAAAAAAACCTTACACTTGGGATAATGTGGAAAAAAACCCAAACTCCTCTCCCTTGACATTATCACTTAGAGACAGCAAAAGGGGGTTATGGTTTTCTGTCAAGTATCAGCTCCAAATCCCATCAGACTCTGGAGGAGCTGGGTTGGATATGGAGCTCCTGAGCTCAGTGCCCTCTCTGTAAGACGATTAGCAGGTTTTTTGAACTTTCCAGCAGTCAGTTACATTATACCAGGAAAGAATTTGGCTGGAGATTTGCTCCTTACAAAGACATTGCATTCTTCTCTCTGGTACAAGTGATGGGCCATTGCTGCCCCAGCCAGAACAGAGCCCAGGACTCCCACCGAGCACTGATTTAATCTGCTCCTTCTCTACACACACCCCACAGCTACTGATCAAAACACAGGTACAATATTTTGGTTGCTTTGTTTCTTTCTCCTGCTGTGATAATTTTCACATTGTTCTCAGTCAGGGATTTTTGTTCCTTTTTAATTTTTTTTTTTTTATTTTAACAGAAACACTTTGAACTAGTACATGTTGGTTTGGGGCAGAATGAAATGCCACTGAACTGAACATCTTTTTTCCCCTGCCTTCCTCCACAGTGATGGTTTTCACCAGCTGGGACAGGGCAGAATCCCTGACCAGGACAGCAGTTACAGGTTATTTAGTGAGAAAGCTGGAGCTTGGGAAGAAGAGACAAAATATAAAAGCATTTATAGAAATTCATTAATGAAACAGATATTTATTTCCTGTCTCTTCTCCTGTAGACACAGCAACAAACCCATCCTTTTTTCCCCAAAAAAACTACATTTATGGTGGCAGATTTCTGTAGTAGAAAGGGAGAGCTGCTGGGTTTGTGTCCATCAAATTGCTGCTTTGTATAAAACCAACAGGCACCACAGAACATTCCCATGGAGGACTGAATTCCTGTGGAAAGCTTTGCCAGCAGCAGGAAAGACTCCTACAGACAGGGAGAGCTCTGGGAGAAAGGCCCAGTCTGTTAGGTGCTCCCAGTACCTTCAAAGGGAAATGGATTCTGTACTGGAGGGAGCAAAGCTCCTGAAAAAGCACAGGGAAGAGGAAAAATCACAGAGAGGAGCATAACAAAACACTGAAAATACATAAACAGGCTGTGCTCCATGTCCAGGAGGAACAGAAAGGATGTTATCAGCTTACAGGGGATCAAAGGATATTTAGGCTGGATGTTGGCAATATCTTTCATCCTAGGCCTCCCTGGCTGCTCCTCTGCCTGGAGATGCTGGGGATCCTCCCTCCCTGGCGGGGCTGGGATGAGCAGAGGCTGAGCGTGAGCAGCACACAGAGCTGAGCCATCCAGGGGCTGTGCTCCGACTGCTTCAGGTCTCCTCCACATCTGTTCTCTCCGAGATTAAGCAGGGAGAATGTATAATAGCATTTTCTCAGCTCTCAGTAGATATTGTAACCCCCCCACCCTGCTTTTCTGTGCAGCTGCACAGCTCCTCTGCTCGAGCCCTCATTTGTATCCACCAAACCCAAAACGGCAGCACATAGCTGTCAAAAACAGCATTCAAAGCCACACTCACAAAAGACAAAAAGCACACAGAGCATCTTACAGAAATTCTGACAGAAAAAGCTGTCAGCTTCCCTTTCCACACTAACAGAGGATGGACAGGAAATACAGGGGTTTTTTCCTATTTACCAAGACATTTTGATATTTGAAGATCTCATTTGTCCCAAACCTAAGAGGAGAGTTACAATTCTAAATCCCAGCAAGGTGGGAACAAAGCCAAATTCTAAGGGATCTGTCTGGACTGAATAGACACATTGCAAAGATTTTGTTTCAAAGTAAGTGTAGCAATATGGTATATGAGTATTAATATTAGTAATATGGTTTACCACAAGCAAAAGCAAAATGCTAAATTAAACATTAAGGAAGAGTTTTATCAGTTTCCTGGATGGAAATGTGACACTTTGCCACACACCATGCCCTTCTACTTTGTTTTTAGCTGAAAATAAATATTGAATGGCAATGAGCTGCAGTTGGTAATCTGTGCATCCATCTCATCAGTTAAGGTTTTGCTCTCTATCAGAATCTTGAATTCTAGTCCCAGAACTCCATCAGTCTGCAACCTATTTGTAAAGCCAAGTCATGCCCAAAGTGGCTGAGCTGCACAAGGAAAGTGTTACAAAAATGACCAACAGTCACTCTGTCTTTCAGGGAAGTGCAACTGATTTCTTACATAAGAACAGGGCCAAGCACCCAAAACTAAAGCATAACGGAGATTTCAATCGGCAGATGTTCCCTACCCTCAGATATCTGCTGCTCCTGATCCCTCAGGAGGGGTGAGACAAGCACCTGGACCTGCTCCCCTGGCACAGAGTCTGCACAGAGGAGCAGTTTGCTGCTGATTATTCCCATGAATTGGAGAAGTCAGAACACTAAAGTTCACTGATCTGCATTTGCCTGCCTTGGCTCTCTCAGGGATCTCTGTCTGGGATTGGAAGGGGGAGCAGGAATGCAGAGGAGCTTCTGCCATGGGGGAATCACATCCCCTGCAGCCCCCACTCCCAGGTGGTGCCTCCACCTCCATCTGGGGGACAGTGAAGTGAACTTGGAAGGAAAGGCACGAGGCTGTGTCAGTGCAGCCACCCCCAGACATCCAACCTTTCAGAGGTACCAACCAGTGTTTTCCTCCTTGTCTTTGTCCCCTCCCTTGACTCTCTCCACGCTGGGGGCTCAGTGATTCTCCCCAGTCCCTGGTGCCCATTTCACAGACCTAAGGGCTGAATGATCCTCTTCCTCCTACTCCACCCCCAAATTATTTTGTGCTCCTAGGCTCACCAGAGATTTCAAAGACCTTTTGGCAATTAAGCTGAACAGAAGCATCCAAAGGTCTAAATGCTACTTTTAAATCCTTCCCAATGCGTGAATGCTGGACTGGGAATCTGACACATTTATACCCTTGTTAGATATCTCTCTGGGAGTTCCTAAACTTCATCAGTTTGGAAATAACATTCAAACAGTCTTTTTTTCTATGTTTAGTTATCAGCACTGGACAGCCCACTAAGGACTGAGGCACAAGAACATATTAAGAACATTACTTCAATATTCCAAATAAGTTAAGAACATCATTTGACTCGGGAAATGACTTTGGTTCAGGAAAAGTCTGATGAGTTTTTAAAGCCTTACTGCCACAAAAGAAAGAGTTCAGTTAGACCTCTCAAAACACTCCACACTAAACATCTTTGGCTGGTGGAAGAAAGTTGGTCTCCACAGGCCTTTTTACACCTTGTCTTTGCTACCTGAATCTCTTTAGGGAATACCTGGCTTTGCAAGGAATTCAACTCTTTCTCTGTACAAGAAACCCTTGTCTTGGTGCTTGCAGAAACCCCAGAAATGCTGCATTTTAAGCTGTTGGTGCCTACAGCCTCACTGCATTTGTAAGAACTGTGCTCTGTGTAATTTCTGAGGCCTCACCCCCCAAATGCTGGGGGAATCTCTGTTCATGTAAAACCTTACTCTCTCTCCTCGGTCTCCTTTGGATCCCTTTGGTCCAGGCTGTCCTGGAGATCCTGGCAAGCCCTGGAAGAGATGCAGAACGAGAAGGAATTAATTTCTACTGTGCAACCTTCGTGTAGGTGTAGTGAATACATTTCCCAGTGACTCTCAGCTCCCAAAAACCTCATACACCCATTAAGCAATTGGGCTGGATTCTCTCTTCCCCTCCAGCAAATACAACAGGAGCTCTGTTTGCAGATATCCCAAGCCCTGTACTTTCTGCAGATCCCTCTGCCTGGGTCTTTTAATGCACTTCAGGCCCCTGATGTAACATTTTTTTGGGTCAGTATGACAGGACAGTTCTTGTTCTCAGTTACCAAGAAGAAATTAATACACAGGTAGAATGTTTAGCTTAAAAATCCCCACTGCTTCCCCCCACTTCTTAATTGCCTCAGTGGGTGGCAGGAGCAAGCACACATACCTGAAAATTAATTGGATTGTGCAGTGGAAATTATTTTGAAGCTATTCACTCACCCTAATAAACAATTTTCAAATTAAGCCCAATCTCTCCTAATAATTTTACTCCCTGGGTTGAACAAATCTATAAAGCAGTCACCAACAGCTAAGAAGGGCACAGTCTCCAGATTTCTACTAATTGAACTGCTATGCAGAAATCGATCCAAATTCTTAACTTATCCACCCAGAGAAGCCACAGTTATTAACCAGACCAAGAGAGAACAATATTGTTTGTTTATATTCAGCCTGTCAGCTCTCCTTCTCCCCACAGCCATGTACAAGATGCTTTTTTTTTCCACCTCAAGTGACTTGCACGTTGTCTTGGAGGCTGCAGAAGTGAGCCTGGAGCTCCCCTCCAGGGGATTTAAGCCAGCCTGGTTAGGAACAGCCCCCCAGATCCCCACACCAGCACCCAGAGAAATGGCTTTTCTGGGCCCAGAGAAAGGAGTTTTCTGGGCACGGCTGTGAGGAGCTCAGTGCCTGTGCATGGCCCAGGGAGGTTGCACATCTGTGATTTCAGGGTCCAGAGGAGGGGCCCTCTCCCAGTTTCAGCAATGCTCACCAGCAGCACATTCTCCTTGCCTGCAGCAGCCCCACCAGCTCAGCTGAGCTCCCCACCAAGGATTCAGACTCAGGACTGGTTTAGGACAAGGTAGGGCACCGATCAGGCCTGGCCCTGTGTCAGACATGCAGCATGAACAAAGCCCAGGTGTCCACAAGCATCTTTTGCTCCTGACAGCTCTCAGCAGTGTGTGGTGAGACAGGGATGCTCAACAACACTGAATTCCACATTGCAAAAATTAAAGATTTACAGTGTGTGTTCCATGTCAAAAAGCCAGACCCTGCTGCAGAATCTGCTTATGAATTGTGAATTACCTTACATTTAATGATGTTAAACTGCATCTGTCATTTGGCTGCCAATTCTCTCACTGTGTTTGTATCTATCTGGAGTTTCTCATTGTTCTCCAGAGCATTCCCTAATTGAAAGGATTCTGCTACACTGGCAAAGTTTCCCTAATCTGTTGTCCATTGCTTCTTCAAAGTGGTTAATAAATACATAAGAAAACCTTCTATTTTCAGTTCCAACCCTCCTCTTACCAATCTGAGTTACATCCCCCTGCTCAGTCACTTAACTCTTCTCTGTGCTCCCCCAGTCCTGTGGGATTCCTTTGAAAAATTTGATGCTGCCGCTTTACTCCACATTAAGCAACATTCTTCCCAAAACTGAGTCCCTTTGTATCAGCCAACCACAATTTGGAGTAGTTTGGCACTTCCCTATTCATGACTTCACTTCTTTCCATTTAACCAGGTTTTTCCATCCATGTGAGAACTGAGCCCTTCTTCTACCAGAAATTCTTTGGAGTGAGTTTTTCCCACTCTTTTATTATCTCCCCCCTCCACAATGTTTGTATCAATAAATAATCAAACTGATGGGAATCTGTGATATTTTTCTTGAACAGGAAGTGCTATGCCTGGAAAAGTAGGCTTAACACATTCACTCTGGTGAATTGGTGAATTCCCATTGATGCATTTTTGCTCTTTTTATGTGTTCCACAGAAAATTTTTCATCACTGTGTTAGTAAAGCTCAAGTCAGATCCTTTGCATCAACTCAGGCCACAGTGAAATGTTTTGACACAGCAGCAGCACGATGTGTTGTTATGATTAAGGGAAACTCTGGGAAGCACAAACATTTCAGCCTCTCAATCCAGAACAAGAAAAAGGAATTAAATTGCAGAATTTCAAGGGGAACAAATCAGCAGATCTAAGATTACTCTCTGTCCTTGTGCAATGAGATGATGCTTCACCCCTGACTCCCCTCTGCTCTTCACCCCAAAGCACCAAAACACCTTACTTGTGATCCAGGGGCTCCGATGGGTCCTGGGGGCCCTTTGGGTCCTGAAGCACCTGGTGGCCCTGGTGGGAATCAAAATTGGAGACAACATTAAGGAGACTTCGAAGGAAACCCTAAATTCCAAAGGCATTCACTTCCTTTCTTGTTCTGCTGAGTCTCTCAATGAGTGAGAATCCTTCATCAAACACTGGATTACTGGACACCCACAATCTGACAGAATACATCCCCATGCCCTAGGGGAGATGTTAAAGCTCTGGGAAGGAAAAAATGATGGAAATAGGCAGGAAGTTGTCAGTAACATCTGCATTTCCATTCCTTAGAATGCAACTTTTGAGAAAACTTCAACAGCTACGTGAGAGGGAGACACTGCAGGTGCTGGTCCTGAAACAATTCCAGGGGGCAAGGGAAGGCCAAGGCTGCTGCAGTCACCCCCTCTGGGGTGTCAGAAAGCTGATGATGAACGTGAAGGAGTTTGGCCAGAGCCAGGGGAGAGGCTGAGTGGGCCAAAGCAAAGCTGTCTCTTGGTCTTCACTCACTGCAGTGGCAATAAATGAATTTAAAATCTGTACCACAGGAGAGCTGCTGTACCCAGGACGAGTTAAACACCATCTAAACAGGTCAACTTGTCTCACACAGTCACTTAACTGATTCATTCCTTTTGAAAAAATAATTATAACTCAATAGTAGCTGTTCAATTATACCTGCAGATGGGAGACAGGATATTTGCTTAGGCTGAACTTAGCAATACTCCTTTCTGCTTTAGTTGTCACAACCCTTGAGATGAAACAATGTGGACATTATACACAAAGTACAGCTGAATCAGCCTCAATCATTAATGCACCATACAAATGCTTAAGTCAAAGAATAAAGGAATTGAAGGATAAATGAAAGGCCCTCATAATGAAAGGAGAAGCCTTTTCTGCAACTAATGGGAGTTCACTCCTAAATATGCATCATACAGGGAAGTGCTGACGTTTGCAGGAATGTTATCATTTAAGCCACCCATCAGCACAGAGAGAAAGGCTTGCCACTGAATTTTCATCTCAGATTCTGATTTCAGTTTTACTGGTGAAAATCTGGAATAGTTCAAACTGGCTCCAAAGTCTTCATACACCTCACAGAGCATCTAGTCAGACCCTGCTTTGTGGAGCTCTGCAGTGCCAGGATTGCTGCAGGGTGGGAACAACTCTGCTCTCAGAAAGGAATAACTGGACAGCCCACTCTTTAAAACAGATTTTAATTAGCCCCTTTCTCGAGATATGCCCTGCCAAAGATGAAACAATCAGCACTATCAACAGATAAAAAACCCAGTTACACCTTCCCACCCTTCCCACTACTGCCCTCCCAGTAAGGACCACTTCCCTCCCCTGCAGGCACCCCATCCCCTCTCCATCAGTCTCTGCCATGCTCCCACCCCGCCAGCCCCGCAGCCCAGCCCTGGTGTCACCTGGCGGCCCCACGGGCCCCGGGGCTCCCCGTGGTCCGGGCAGTCCGGCCATGATGGTGTCGATGACAGTGGAGGCCAGCTGGGGTTCTCCATCTGCGGCACAGAGCACAGTCAGTGTCCAGCCCGGCCGGGATCTCTCTCCAAAATCCTCTGGCGCCCGTTGCTGGCCAAGGGCCGGCAGTGCTGCAGGATGCTGAATTCGGGCCCTTGGAGCACCTTTGCTCTCACAGGGCTGGGACCCCTCGTCCTGCAGAGCTGCTCATCCCACCCCTGAGCACCCCAGACAAGCTGTCCTTTCTCTCGAAATTGTGGTGTTTTATACACCTGTATAATCCTGCCTTTAAATAACTGACCCCAAATTCACCATCCCCAGGACACCCCTGGCTCACAGCTGCCTGGCAAATGGAGCAGAGATGGGGGGCTCCCTCCTGCCTGCCACCAGGGACCTGCTGAGCCCCCCAGCCCTGCTCACCTGGGCAGGTGCTGCCGGAGCTGCCCTGAGGTCTAAGGATGCAGGAAAGCCCAGGGATGGGTGAGCTCTGCCCCCTCCTCCATGGGCTCAGGAAACTTTCCTGCCATTTAGGATTGTTTTAGACATTCAGCTGGGCAGGTTCACTGAGTTCTGGGAAATGGATGGAAATAGGAGTGGAGCAGGGAAGGGAGAGCCAGCTGCAGGAATTGGAGGAGTTTTGTGCTTTTGCACATCTTTCTCATTTCTCTCCAGTCAGGAATAAACCCAGCAGCTGTAGCTGTCCGTGTCTCCCTCAGCCTTGAGCCAATAGGTTTCTATTCAGTTGGCAGCTGAACAGAAAAACCACAACTATAAATAAAAGAGCAACCCTCAGTATTTATTGCAATGCCAAAACCATATTCAATAACCCTGTTCCCTATGGACCTGTACTGTTGCACACCTGAATTGTGGGGAGGTACCTGTATGGCAGCACCTCTCATCTGAGCACCCCACAGCACTTTGGGACACTTGTGCAAACCTGGGGCAAAAATTCAGTGAACAACCAAGACACCAAGGCCACAAAACAAGCAAGAGAGCCCCACATCCTGGTGCTACTGAGACTTGCAGTCCACTGCCATGACCCTTTGCTGTAGGACCAACAATCTATTTCCTGTTTAACCTGGATGAAGATGTTGGCTCCTGTCACCAGGATGGCAAACCCTCTAAAAATCCCACATTTTCCACAGCTGGAGCTGCCATGCAGGAATAATGTCCACCTCCTCCTGCCCATGACCTCAAGCTTACTCATGTTTCCTTCCACCCATCCCTGTAACTCATCACAGTAGAATTCACGGGGAACCCTGTGCAGGAAAAGACTGGGAATGTCTCACTGCAAATGCCAAGTGACACCAGGAAGGTCAGAAGGGTGTTCGCTTACTCTGCACAGTCCAGCCCAAAGGTCAGAAGGTGAAATCTCCAGAAATTTTAGCAGACACATTGCAAAGCCTTTCCAGCTTCTGGAGCATTGGCAGTGAGAGAGAGAACTTCCAAGGCAGTTGTTTGAAAGCAGTTCCCAGGGAAATCTGTGCAATGGCTTTGGCTGCCAAGGATGACAGGATACCTCTGCAATGCCTTCCTGGCAGCAGGACAGCACAACATCCAACTCAGATCCCTCTAAGAACCAAATGTTGTGCCTGAAGCCTGAATGCAAACAGGTATTTATTTGATTACTGTTTCTAAACCCATTCATCTTCCCCCTCCTCACAGCCCCAAAACAAAACAATTGAGACTCTTTTCATGTTCAGGAGGAAAGGTACCCCAGTGAAGTGTGTAATCCAATTAATTTGAGTTTTATTTGACCATGTCAAAATCCATCAGGGCTTGGGAGTAAGATGAAATTGGGAAATGAGCATCAAACAGCAGTGAAGGCATTAACAGTTGCAGAGCTTTTTGTTTTTAAAGTGGTCAACAAAACCAACTGCACATCCACCGAGAGGGGCAGGAGGGACTGCAAACAGCCAGGGTTTGATTTCTGCTGGAGGCAAGCCAGGGATAAAGATTTTGGTTACAAAACATCCCAGCTAAATGGCACATTATTACGATGACAGAGTTACTCCCACAAATCCACCCATCCTGACACTTGACTCAACGTTATTTATGAAGGGTGATTCCATCATTGTGACACCGAAGAGAGCTCTGATCACCAGCCCTTGGGCTCAGCAGCTCCTGTTGGCCTGGGCAGCCCAGGACTGTGGCACATTCCTTGCTCAGCTGCCTGGCCAGGCAGGACTCACCCAGACCCAGGGTCCCTCCCAGGAGCAGCTCTGAATGAAACACACTGGGAATGAAATGGGACTGGGGTGTGTTCAAACACAACCCTCACATTTTTTTAAGGGACTGCCTCCATATTCATATAAAGCAGCAGGAAGAGCTTGTATCTCCTTATAAACTCCATCATCCTTATAAACAGGGGGACATTCTGGGGCTCTCTGGAGCTGGAGACTGTTAGAGCAGCCACAAAACAGCATTGAATGGTGGCAGGAATCTTCCCTTCTCAGCCACCTCCTGCACTGACCAGGCTGTGCTGGGCTCAAGAGCTGGATTCTGTTCCAGTGCTCCTGGATACCCCAGAGCAGCAGACAATTTTCTGCTTCATTTGATACCGAACTTGCTCCAGGAGCTTTCTAACTGCTATCCAAACCAAGAGGAAGAGTGAAACCAGAGTGACCTGGTCAGGTAGGAGCACCTGTGTCCTCAGGAAGGAGACAGAGACACCTGAAACAGCACAGAAATGCCCAGAAGGACACGGGGAAAGCTGCCCAGCCTGAGCAGCAAAGGCACTTTAGGGCACACTTTGAAAGGACTCGGTTCTCTCAGATCCCTTCCCCTCTCCTTCCCCCTCGCTTCCTCTGCTCTGCTCTCCTTCCTCAGGAAGGGCCTTGCTGGCAGCAGGCACTGGGATGCTGCTGCACAAATCCCTCTCCCTTATCCCCACTGATGTGCTGGGCACACAATCAGCTCTGCCTCAGTTTCCCTTTGCTGTCCCCTCAGGCTGCCCAGGGGAGTGGTGGAGTCACCACCATGGAAGTGTCAATAAATGTGTGGCTGTGGCACTTGAGGATGTGGTTCTGTGGTGCTGGACTTGATCTTTTCCAACAGTGATGACTCTATGGAAACAGGTTAATTTTATTTCATGTGTCCTTTGCAAATCTTCGAGAGAAAACAGCCCTCAGAGTGAGAATTGCATTCTCTTCTCTATATATTCCCTAAAAATCCTCAGTTTAGCACAAGGAATAGGTCAGAGCTGGCTCTAGACCATGACCTGATCACTCATTTTTAAGTGGCAGGGAAAGTGAGAGGTCCCAGTAGCAGCAGCCCCAGCAGTGGGGAGCAGCAGCTCAGCTTCTGGCTGAGGGTTCAGGTTTCTGACTAAGGGATAAATTCCCCCATTATGGCCTTGATTTGTTGGGACAGGATGGAAATGAAGTAATCCTGTCTTAATTTTTTTCTGCTACCTGATCTGGAGGGAGAAAAATGGGGCCATTTCTTTTACCACAGCACAGGGAAACTGTGAGAAAATATTTGTCTCCCCATTTTTGGCTTCTGCCCGTGGATAAATATTGCCAACAGGAACTTGTTGCAATTATTAAAGGCAAAGGCATTAACCATGTTCAGGCAGAACCAAACTCTGTGTAACAATAACCTGATACAGCTCTCACATCTCATTCCCATTAACAGGAATATGCTTCCCT
Organism: Petroica traversi; assembly: GCA_025920805.1. NCBI lineage: Eukaryota > Metazoa > Chordata > Aves > Passeriformes > Petroicidae > Petroica > Petroica traversi. Next base: position 235,875 of record JAHLSL010000039.1, on the reverse strand, counting down.
CTGCTGTCAGCAGCTGGAATCTTGTGTTTATAGTTTTCAGATGTGCTCCTTTCAAAATAAGTAAATACATTTTTTAAAATCTAAACAGAATTTACAAGGCTAAGTTTTACTGGTGGTCGAGGATCAAGTTTCCACCAGCCTGTGGGAGGCAAAATGGGAAGAAAATAGTCTTGATATTGCCAGAACACTGTCATGGCCATAGATAACTGGTAATTGCAGCTGGATTTGTATTAAGAAAATGTGTCATAAAGTTTTGGGCTACTTCTTCTGCAAACCAAGAAATCCACAGGCACAGAGGGAGGAATGCCTAGAGATGCCCAGGGATGTAAATGGAACAGTCACCATCTCCTCACTGTTCCCAAGTCCATGTGGCTGCCCAGTGCTGGCAGAGATAATAGAAATAATTATCCACCCATTTATCCTTTCCCATTTTGGGACAATACTGAGTTCACCCTTCTCACACATCAGCTGGGAAGGCTGTGCAATCAAAGCCTTTATTCACCTTTTAATTTATTCACTACTTCACAAGAAAGAGTTTAATTCACAGGGAGGGATGGGGCAGCAGCAGCACCCAAACCATCCCTGGGGATCACTTGGAAAAAAAGTCAGAATGGCCCATTTGGTGTGACCCTGAGAGGAGTGAGGGCACTGGAATGCAAAACTTCCTTGTTCTCATGGTGATGGATGCAGTTGTGAAAATCTTAGTATTGAACCTCAGTTTTTCATCCTGCCCATACACCCTAAGTAACTGGATATGAAATCTAGCTGTTAAAATTCTCCCTAAATTAAAAATACATCTGTTCACTTTTGGGAAAAGGAGTCTGGAGAGCCGAGTGGGTGGAAGGGAAGGGAGAGCTCGAGATAAGTGGGGAGACTTAGTAATCCTTGGCTGTGCTTTGAAGCTGGACAGGAGCAGCAGAGCTGGGGAAGAGGCACAGCTGAAGTCTGGGGAGTGGAGAAGGAGACCCACAGAGCTGGGGCTCCAGAACGTCACAGACCAAGCCCAGCTGAGCTCTGCTCTCTCATTATTACCTGCCACCTCACAGGGCTGGACCAGGAGAATCAAGCTCAAATCTGAGAGCCTTCCAATCCAAGTGCAGGATGTGCCTTTTCTAGAAAGCCTTTTCTTGCCCTGAGCAGCGCAAATCAAATAAATATATTTTTTAAATCATCATAGGCACAAAGAAACCCTGGCCCCCAGGTACAGGGAAGGGATAAATCACAGTGTCTGGAGTTTCAGTCTAGAATTCTGTGTTTTGTGTGGATGGGGGATGATGTGGATGCACCAGAAACACAGGTGGAAGTTGCATCTGCAGGGGCAGGGAAAGAGACACATTTAACAGATGTCCTTGTTCTAATTCCAGAGCTGCAGATCTCTGATCCTTGCTGATTTCTGAGCAACCCTGACACTCCAACGCCTCAACAGTGGCACCAAGAGAGCTCCAACCCCACAGCTTTGGAGCACCAGCACCTGATCTGCCACTCTGGATTCCTCTGGCTCTTGTCTCTCAGGTGATGCTACCTGAGCTCTGTCATTTCACTAGAGACCCTCTCCCACCCTGTCCTAATGGAAACTTAAGGGACATCAGTTGCCTGCCCAAAGCTGTGATGAACCTAAAAACACAGGGAACAAAATGCCCCAAACCCTGCTCTCACTGACAGTTCAGGAGAGCAGTGACTCAGCTCTTCATTTCGGAGAGGTGAACTCCCTGTAGCTTCCAAGATGTTCCATCTTGAACAGGAACTTCCAGGAGAGCCAGACAGTGCAGGCAGATTGTCCTGCTGCTCCCAGGGCCTGGCAGAGCCTGGCAAGGAGGAGGGAGCAGAGCTGAGCTGCTCCGTGCTTGCCCACCCTGCTGATGCCACAGGAAACTGAGGAGGGAACTTACTTTCTTTTTCAGCTGTGGGCTGGAGTGAGTAGAGAACCCCTTGTTGGAAGGTAAGAGGGAGGCTGGGGGTGGCTGGTGGCCCTGGAGGACCTGGGGGACCTGGGATCCCGGTTTCTCCTGGAAGTCCTCTTGGTCCTTGAGGTCCCAACATCCCTGTGCAGAGGCAGGAGAGGATGAGTTAGTGCCTTTGGGGATGTGCTAATGATGCTATCATGTGAAAAGGCAGCAAGAAGACAAAGGATTTCTGTCCTGAACTGCAGCTCTGGGAATCGGAGCAGTGGGGAAAACAGATACAGCTTCCCAGTTTTCCTTTTTTTTCTTTAGCATCTTCCTCTGCAAAGCAGAGAACTTGACTTGGCTCAGAGGTGCTGCCCAATTCCTGAAAGAGTGACATCTCCCCTCTCCCTGAGGCTGAGTGAGAAAGTACAGGCAGCAGAGTGTGAAATCAAATCCTCTTTCCCTGCAGGTACACCTGTGTGTCACCTCCCTGCCAGGAAACCTCGGGGAGCACAAGGGAAGCAGAGCCAGTCCAGGAGCAGACGGATCTGTGGGGCTGGAAGGCTCTCACTGCAAACTGAGAACCCAAAAAAGGCAGACTTGGCCAGACTTTGGCCACTGACAGCTTGCCAGAAAGTGCCAAAAAGTGTTCAGGGCTGCTCTCACATTTAAGGCATGCTCTGAGTTTTAAATCTTTCCTGAGCTCAGGCTCACGAGGCACAGCCTTTCAGACACAGAGAGCTCAGAGCCTGAGGTCTGGCACCTATTGTGCAGTATCGCCTTCATCAAAACGTTCAGGAACATTTTGGGGATGAAGAAAGACTCCTAGGTCAGGAATGGAGTGTTCTCTGAAAGAATGGCCCCATAACCTTTTCCCTTAACATACAAAAGCATCATTAGTTTGACATCCTGGCATCTGACAGCTTGACACGAACGGTGGAGAAAAAAGGGAGTTAAACCAGGCACCCAGTGAGAGGGTTAAACAGGGAACGCTCTGCTCCAAGGCTGACAGGTCACAGGCTCTTTCTTCCAGCTCCTGAGCAGGATGGGGAAACATGATCCTGCTCTGCAGCTTTCTGGGACAGGCTCTCTGCAGCTCCACAGGAAATCCCAGGCTCTGTCAGTGCTCGTGCAGGTGGTTGCCTGCCCTGGGAGCTCCTGGCTGACTCCAGCTCCCAGGGGACTCACTGGAATGGATTTGATACCAATTGAAGATGCTCAAATCTTGCATGTCTGGCCTTTACTGAGCTGCTGTCACAGACAATTTGTATGAAGTGAAACATCTCCTGGCACAGCAGCACTGCGCTTCTCCAGGACTCACCTGGTGGCCCTGCTGGGCCCCTCTCTCCAGGCTGTCCCTTCTCTCCTTTTGGCCCTGGTGGTCCTGGCAGCCCAGTGGGTCCAACCGGGCCTGGGGGACCAACCTGTCCTGGAATCCCTGAAAATGTTCAGAAAGGAAATTAACTGGAGGTTTGGACACTGCAGAGGTTAGAAAGGCTTCAGCAACCTCGGAACAGAGGAGAGGGACTCAGTGATGCCAAGGGGGAGAAATGCAGCAGTGCACAGACAGGGTGGCACTGCTGGCAGGAGCTCTCTGGCACGTGGGGCAGATGAGCCAGACTGGACTTTGCTTCTCCTCTTCTTCCTTCAATCCTGTGAGAAAAAAGCACATCCCCATGCACAAAACCCTCCCCAAAAAGTCAGCAGGATGTGCACTCCAGCTGGGATGTGCTGGACAGAGCCACACTGAGCCCTTCCCAAGGCCTGAATGGCCCTGGGCAGGATCTGGATGTCTTTTTCTGGGTTCATCCAGACACACAAGAGCTCCAGAGCCATCCCAATGTATCAAAATACACAAAATATATTTGCCAGAGCAAATCAAACCCTGTCTCCACGTGCTCTATACACATCACCCAGAGGTTCTGTGACAGTGGTGTTCCCCTGGTTTCTCCTGTGTTCATTCATCTCACAAGGGCATCGTGCTGTGCACAAGATTTTTTCATCCCAAAGTGACCCAATGCACCCCCACTTCTGCAGGAACTGGATGTCAATAATTTATATCATTGAGCAGGGTGCTGAGCAGGCTCCAGGGTGACTGGAAACACCAGGAGCACAGTGATTGCAGCCCAGTGGGATGTTTCTTGGCAAGCCCACCCAGGCCCCCAGCAAGCCCACAAAAGGTGCAGAGGCAGCATCAGTGATCTCAAAGTGACTGTTTCTGGTGACACTAAATAAAATCTGAACATTGTTTTCCCCAGACTATCAAAATAATAACAACAAGTGGCAATTTTATGGTGTTTTTCGGAAGAACTCTACACATCTTGAGCTCACACAGAGAGACATTTAAACACTGTGCAAACAGCCCTGAAGCTGTAATGCCCTGGAGATGGGGGCGAGTGGGTCTGTCTGCTCAGATTAAGTGGTTAATGGTTACAATAAAGGCATTAACTGTCAGAGCCAAGAGAGTCAGAGGTTCCTGGTTTCTGGGCTACCAAAGGGCTCAGAGTAAATGAAAGCAGTGGCAGATGCAAGCTCCAAAGCCAGAGGGAGATCCAGATGAATCCAAAGTCCAGCACACTCAAATTTCAAATTTTAGTCCATGTATTGCATCTGACCATAACACAGCAAAGCAATTTAAGGTTTGATCAACTCTTAAGGAGTGTCTTTCTCCTTTCCAGGAGTCAGGAGAGGTGCTGGAGTTCCAAAACCAGTGCCAGCAGAATATGCTGCATGTGGGGGTGAAGGGCAGGGGTGGGAATGGAGGGAGAAAAGGGGAAAGGGAGAGAAGCTGGACAGCAGCTTCCCAGCTGGTACCAGGGAACAGGGCCACACAGTCACACCAAGGCTCACAGGATTTGCAGCTCCCACATTTGGATCCAGTTCCCACTCTAGATGTGGGATAGCCCACCTGAGGTGCAAAACCTCATCACCCCAGACATTCATCCAAACTCTCCTCATTTCTCAGAACAAAGCAATAATCCCCCATTATTAGACCCCTGTAATGATTCCCCTTCCTCTCTTATTTTTTCTGTTTTGGAAAGAGGTCCAAACTGGTTTTTCTTATAGAAATGGAATCTCTCCACCTTCAACCCACAACAAAACTGGGCAGACTGAAGAAATGACATTTCTCAATGGCTTTAAGTGGGAGCGGGGGCCTGTATTTTTCTTGCATATAGGCATCAATAAAGATCTGATTTGAGTATTGAAGAAGGAATTAAGGTCAGGTTTAATGTGGATCAATTTGCTTATCCACAGGACACAAACTGCAGCCTTTTCTATGGAGAGAAGTGCTCCTTTAATGGATCTCCCCTGGCAGGGAATGCTGTCCTGGGAAGCCCAGGCAGGAGCCCTTTTAGGAAAGCAAGAACATTTGTTCACAGCACTGGAAACAGCTTCTACCCCTAAAAAAAACCCCAACACACCCTGAGAAATTCACTGCAGCAAATTCCAGAGAGGGAAGAACAGCAGAGACTGTTTTGCAAGCATGGCACGCTGTGCTGCTGAGTGCGGGTCAGAACATTCCCTCACTTGTGTAAATCACCCCCAATCCTCCAGTCCAACCACACAACTCAATCCCATGAAATCCTGCAGACCAGGAGCAATCATTTCCTGCAGCATCCTCAATCCCACTGCTGCAGCAGAGCTTTAGAGAAACTGGCACTTCCTTCCCTGGAGGGAGAAGCGCTGAAGGAAAGGCTGGGAGATGGGCACTGGGTCATGTGCCAGGCAAGTGCTCAAACTGGTGACAAATGGTGTTACCAGCTTAAAAGAGACAAGTGCAACAGGGGGAAGAAAGAGGGAAGGATTCAGGGAAAAGGGGGGAGGCCAAATCTTCAGCTGTCATAAATCAGCTCTGCTGCAGTGGCCTTGCTGAGCTGAAGCCCATGGTGAGCATTCATCCTCCAAAAACTATGAAGCAAAAGACCACAGGAAAACTGTTTTTTAAAGCTAGAGAGTGAGTAATCTACTGCTGGAAACCAAATCAGATGTGCAGAGACCTGGATTTTCTTCCTGGCTCTGTCATTCACCTGCAGCACCCCATCTGCTGCCCTCCTTCCCCAGGGTTTTCCCTGCACAGGAGCTGCTCTGTTTATATGAAGCTCAGGAAAGTGATGCCCCGAGCATCCCAGAGGCTGCTGGTGCCCCTGGCAGGTAACACCAGCTAGAGCAGAGTTTTTTCCCATCACTCAGGACGTGCCCTGCTGGCTCTGGCCACATGTGCTTCCATCACCTGCCTCTCCATCAGACACTGCTGTCCATCCCTTGAGTGCTGGGAAATTCACGTCTCAGAGATGACAAAACTGGTGTTTGGCCTCTCCAACCCAACCATAGGAACAAACCCAGCCTCCCATCTGTGAGGGTCCAAGGAGTTCCTGGCCACAGGACCCTTCTGCTGTTTGGGACATAAGTACAGGACTGGGCATAACAACAGTTTGTGCTTTGAAAGAGAAGTAGCAGAAACTATGAACTTACCCTGTGGTATCAGCTGCTCCTCTGCACCTCTGTGTCCTTTAGGCTCTGTTTAAGAAAGACAGTGTAAAAAAAAATAATAATAAAAAAAGAATAGGAGAAAAATAGAGAGATATGAAAAATTAGGTCTCTTGCTGCCAACTGGCTCAGCCAGAGTATATATATTTTCTTAATACTCAGAAAAATGTATTCTGTTGATTAACAAGCTGATCAGAAAGGCCAGTGGTGCAGCTGTCTCAACAGCACTGATTGCTTTTAAATGATTGTCTATTCTCAGCCCTGTCACTCACAGAAGGAATAACTATCCTCATAAACAGTAGCAAGCTTTCCTGGAGCTCAGCCTGGAGAGGCATCAGCCAACCCAGAGCTACAGGGTCATCCAGAAACACTCCCAGAACTCACAGCACCCTGTCCCTCTCACCCACCTTTGTGTCAGGACCCAGCACCCTGCCCTTGGTCCATCCAGCCTGGTGGTGTGCAAGGTAGGGCTGGGATTTATTTTGGCTGGACACCCAGAAGCAGGGCAAAGGAGGGAATGGTTCACAAAAAGCTCTGGAGAAGGGGTGGGAGGGAGAAAGGCTTAGCTTTCCACAGCCCCAAAGCACTCAGGACACTCAGGCTTGACTTCCACCTACTGCAATATCCCACATGATGAAAGATCTCCTGAGATCTCTGTGAGAAAACCTGGGGGCAGCTTCAAGCAACAAGTCACAGCACAGTGTTGAAATCATGTAAAATGGGCAGTTCCCCTCCATCCTAAACTGTGTGGAGTTCCCTTCACTCCACCAAAATCCACACTGAGTGTTTTTGGCTGGCTTTGAATCGTGGACACAGACTGGTGTTGGGAGGGAAGGAGGCCAAATGTGAATCCAGGTCTATGAAATATCCCCACAGCTTCTTAGCAAAGCAAGTATTTGAAGGCCACGGAGGCTGGGTAGGGGGTCCAGCAGGGAACCACGAGTCAATGAGCCACTGAACTGATTGTTTCTCATTGCTGAAAGACACTGTCCTGGCTGGAAATGCTCCAGTGCACTCCTGATTCCTTTATTACACCACAGTTATTATTCCACACCAGGTTAAATAAATCAAGGCCAGAAAAACAAAGAGTAACAGTGAGCAAGGGCTACACCTGGTAACACACACCCAGCCTGGAGCCTGGCTGGCACAACAGGCTCACACCCAGCTCAGACATCACCACCTGCTTTAGGTGACCATCACTGATCATCTGGCTTTGCTGCAGGGGTGGAAGGTGCTGACCCTGGACCATGATCAAAGTGCCCCAGGGAAGCTGCTCTGCTTGACAGCACTGCCAAAAACCTGGGGCAGAGGCAGCCACTGCTCTGTGCCCAGCAGGACATGAACCTGTGTAAGGAGGGGATTTAGCATAGAGGGACCAGAGCCACCAGCATTTTGCTGGGCTGACTTTGGTGCAACAAAGTGCAGGTGCAGAGACACTGCCACAGCAAAAATAAATGACATGGAAAAGGCAGAGTGAGCATATAATGGACACCGGGGGAAACTGCTCTAATTCAGCTCCTGGCAGCCTGTGGCTGTGGTTCTGAGAGTACTTTGCAGAACATATTGTTAGTGAACCTCCCTCCATGTTGTGGCATCATGTCAAATCATAAACAGGGACGACATCTGGACTGTGTTGGTCGCTCCAAGTCTGCTGCAGTCAGGAAGGGCTGCCACAATAAACTGCTCAGGATGAAAAAATGAAAAGAGAGAAAAAAAATAAAGGAAGAAAAAAGCAAAGTAGGCCCTAAAGAATAACGAACTGTTCTGGGAGCAAGTGAAGCAACAGACAGACAGGGCTTTGGAAGCACAGAGCAGGGATCCTGAAAAAAGATGCCAAGGTCAAGGAAATTCAATGCTTGGGGATCTGTCTGGCCGAGTGGGCTCAGAGGGAGACTTTCTTATAAGTGTATTTTTTTTTCATGCCACAAGAGGGATCATAAAACAGCCCATTGTGTTTATGACAAATTTAGAAAATGTAAAGCAGACTGCAACTGATGCTGCAACTCATGGGAAAGTCTTTTGTCCTAATAAAACCAAGAATGACCCGTGCAGCCCATTCCTCTACCCCCCAGCACTGCTCCCAGACTGGGAAATGCTGCATTTGGCACTCAGTAGGTGAGCTGGAACTGTCTCACTGTGATCCTGATGGCTCTCTGGAGTTTCCTCAGGAATATTTTGATGTGTCCACGCCTCAAAATCCACAGCATTTGCACTTAAAACAAGCCCACTGAAATACAGGCAGGCACAGTGGCCCTGCTGGGGTTAACAGAACTCGAACAGACCCAAATTCAGCTCCCAGCAGATGTTTTTGCCAGCAGAAATCGTGGCTGCCACAGGCCACCATGGCTGGCAAAATGCAGCTTCATGGATTTCTTCCAAGGACGTGCCTGCCCTGCTCTGGCTGAACTCAAGGCAGGGCAGAGACCTCCCACCCCTCTCCTCTGCCCCTTCCAAGGACAGAGCAGACCCAGCCTCCTTTTTAGGTACCCCAAAGGCATCGTGTACCTCGGGTGGGTGATTTGGTGAGGAGCAGGCCAGGCTTACCCACAGATCCCACGGTTTTCCTCAGGACAGTGCCAGGGTTGAGCAGGGGAAAGGCGTCCGGCAGGAGCTCATCGTACCAGGTGGCCGTGGTGCCCGTGATGGGCAGGTTGTTCTCCAGGGCTGGGCTCCTCTCCGCAGCCTCAAGCAGCAGGATCTGCACAGGGCAACGTGGGGAACACACACAAGGTCAGCTGGATCTCAGAGCTGGGTGCTCACAGGCTCAGAGCTCTGGGTTCAGCCCCCAGATGGGCCCTTCACTCAAGAGCTGCTCTGGATGGTCCTTGCGAGTCCCTTCCCACTCAGAATATTCCATGCTCTGGGATCTGGATGGTTTCATACATGGTCTCAGTTCCTCAAGAGGTCCTGAAACTCCTCTTCTTGCCAGACAGGGCTGGGAATAACTGCTCACAGACTATGGGATTTTGGCATAAAAGCTTTATTGGTTTTTGGAAATCAGCAGCAATTAGCACAGGAAGCTGCTGTGTTAATTGTGACTGTGTCCCACACACCCTCCTTGGGGAGGACTGCACTGCCTCCAGAGGGACTCTGCCTCACGTGGGATTTGTCCCTGCTGAGAAACATGAGACCAAAGCTGCTGTTGGGACACAGCATTTCCCTGGTGTTCAAAACCAGAGTCAGAGATCAGAAATTACAGAGAGCCGGCAGGAGGTGAAGGGCTGTACCTGCAGGCCCAGGGTTGCAAACTGAGGACAAGTACTGGTTGTAAAAGCACAAATACCAACCAAATAAAAGATGATGGAGAAGATAAAGCTTTTAAAGAGTTGAAGTTTGAAGCAAATTAAAAAAAAAAAAAGCAGGCTACTTACTCAAAGAGCTCTGTTTAGAAGCAATAGGTTATTATTATAACTCACAACTGTTTATAGTCCATACAAACACACAACCTTCAAATAAACTCACACCCAACAGGCATCCATGAGGTGTTTGGGCCATTTACAGCCTTCACTCCTTGGCAAGGTGACCCCACTTTCCCCATGTGACCCAGGCTGTGCTCCCTGCCCTCTGGTAGTCTCTATGAAACTGGGAGTTGGCCTCTCACACGACTACATGGGAACATTTTTCTAGGCGTGCAACACTGAGGTTGTTATAGCATCATCTTCACATGTTTGAAAACTACCTAAGCAACACTGATTTAGGGATAAGGGAAATAAAAGGGAATACGGCTCAAACTTTCCACTAAATCCCTAGAAGTTTCAGCTTTTACCCACTGTGTTGTCTTTACATAATGAAGTCACACTGCAATTATAAATGAGAGTGACTTGGCTCCGCTTGTTTGTTTTTAACTTGCAATTATTACAGGGTTTATCACTTCTCTATTGCAAGGCCTGATGAGAGCCAGTACTGCAGCAGCGCCAGAAATGATGAACTTCCTGCAGAATGTACTGGCCTGACGGGGGTGAATCAGAAACTAATTAAACTGGGAGCTCGGTTAAGTGCAAGGGAACTGAACCTCACTCTTGCAAACAAGCAAAATTCTTCCTTTATTGCACAGATCTTTATTTACAGATCCAGAGCGCTGCTTTCTGAGCACAGCAAAAAGGAATAAGGTCACAGCGCTTTTCTTCACCAGGTTTGACTGATGCCAGGCAGGAAGGAATCAGTTCCATCTGCCTTTTGCACTCTGTGCTCCTACCCGATGATTTATTTGTCAGACTTTCCAGGAAATGTGTTATCAGTTCAACAAACACTTAAGCATGTGCCTTACCATAACTGTGCTTAACTCCCATTGCCATGGGACTCGAGTGTGAACTGAAGACCTTTCCTGAATCACTTTGTATTATTTATTATATCATCCTTTTACTTCCCCAGCAAATACCTGGATGTTGCCAAAATGTGCTCGGGCAGAGAGGCAGAGTAACCCTGGAGGTGGCAAATGAGAGGGGCTGCAGGCAGGGCAGGGGTGGGATGCTCCTGCTGCGAGGAAGGGGCACACAGGGGCTGTCTTGGACAGTGTTCTGTGGGAACAGAGATATTAAATCCCTGCACCATGGTCAGGGCCCAGCAAACCACAGGGGCCCGTGGCCCTCGCGGGCGGCGCGAGCACGGCTCTGCCGAAGGTCGCATCTGGAGTGGAACGGCTCCAAATCATTTTTATGGGTGATAATAAAAATGTGTTACCACATAATCAACACAAAACAGTGGCAACGGTATCCTTTTCATTAAAACAACATGTTTTAAATGAGCACTCTGCTGATAAATGCTGTAAAAGCTGTAAAGGCATGCACAGGATAATCCAGTATGCACTGTTATAAATTGACTATATATACTTTGCAGTCATTAAGGCTCAAACCATAGTAACAAGTTTATTTTCCCTGGGCACGAAACGATAGAGGTCAGGAAGTCTCCAGACTTGAAATTGCTGAGAAATTATAGTTTTTATGATTAGGACTGAATAAATGCCCAAAAGAAATAAAGCAGAAAGAAGAGAGCTCTCACATCCGTGAGATCCACAGAGCCAAATAGAAGAAGGAGAAGCACAAGGGATTTAGTCACATTCAAAAATCTCAAACTACACACGGCTCTTTCAGCAAGGAGTGTCCTCTCACAGGTCACACAGCACAGAGCACAAATGGGCTCCTCACACATTATTGCAATAGCACTGGAGCCATTGATCCATTTTCTGTCACGTTCTGTTTTTCTTAAGGCTGCCATTGCTGTAGTCAGGGGACTCAAGGAGAATTCCCACTTTCATTAAACAAAAAAAAAAGGAAGTTTCAAGCCCTCTGAGTAAACTGCTGGAAAATGATACCACAGAGGCTCACAGCCAGAAAGAAAATTAGCAAAATGTGCAGCGTATTAAAGTCTCAATACTAAAATCTTGGTATTTTTGAGTCAAGAACGTTGAGGTAGAGAGAGGGATAACACCAAGGGAAAAATGTATGGTTTTCACAAGGAATCCTCATTGCAAGTAGAGCCCACCTGTGTTGCTGCTACTACTTCCAACAGAAGTTCTGCCTCCATGAAGAATGGAGACAGAAAATGTCCTCATGCCACCAGACAGATGAAATATGTCTTGGAGCACTGGGTGATGTCACTCACAGGAGGACAATGATTGCTGCGTGTGGTGCCAGGACAGCAGATCCCTGCAGGACACAAAATCCCCTTTCCTCCCCACCTGCACTGTGCAGTCCGAGTTGAAGGATGGCCTCAACCAGCAAGACACTCCAACTTTTGTCTTTCTGCACATATGGAAGGAAAAACTTCAAACCAGCCTAAATGGCCGTGCTGAACTGGAGCCTCTGGCAAGAGAGGTCCCAGCAGCACAAGGGTTGTCTCTGGTTCCAGAGCCCTCAGCTCAGACACAGCTGGGTCAGGAGGCTGGAGGGGACTGACACGGGGCCACCTCTGCTGCCAACAGCGCGGGAGCCGCGTGAATGTCCAGACTGGGGGCGATCCTGCCCTGGCCAAGGCTCAGGGTCAGCACCTGAGGCTGCTGCCTGCAGGGTCCCACCTGAGGCTGCTGCCTGCAGGGCCACCCTGGGGCTCCCACACCCACCAGGCTCCCCAGGCAGGCTCTGGCTCCTGCTCCAGTCCCGGGGCTCGAAGCCTGGCTGAGGATCCCGCTCCGCTCCCAGCCCTCCGCAGGGACACGAGCGTGGTGTGCCTGGAGCTGAGTCCCAGCTTACTCAACCCACCTCCTCCTTCTCCATTTGCCAGCATAAACTTTCTCAACTTCAGACAAATACCACATTTCTTGCGTCAGATCAAAAGCTCGGGCCAGGGACAATGGAAATTGGAGGACGGTTTTCATCTTCTTGAGATGTTCGGTGTCAGAGGACTTTTTTTGGCTTGTAGTGGCTTTCCAGAACCCGATTTTTGTTGTTCCCACTCATCAAAAAGAGATTCCACACAGGCGGCCTCCTCCCATCATCTGTCCTCTGCTCACATTCCTGATGTCCTGTAACTAGGTAGGTGTTAGAAACAAGGGAGGAGCAGCCAGGCTTCCAAAGATTTAAAAGTTGATATGACACGGCTCAGAATACTTTTTCTTCGGATAAAAATCCAGATGGATATTATTAATTAATAAACAGGGGATATTTGGTCTCTTGAAGCATCGATGGAATTAACTCCCTTCCATCCCTCTCTAAAGAGGAGGAAAAGAAACTGCATGAATCCAGCTCATCAGCTAAAAATTCCAGTGTAAAGTAAGATTCCCTTGATCTTGTAGAGACACAAGCTGATTAATAATGGTAATTGCATAACTTGTTGGACATGTCTTTCTTCATAGCAAATTATTTGGCAATATAAGAGTTTTTTAATCATTCATCAAGACGGATCTAAACAGGGAGTTTTACAAGATGTGATGGGGAATGGTCTCTTCTCATAGCAGTGGGGGACCTGTGAACACAAGGCTCCAGCACAGACACAAGTGCTTGGTTTCAAAAGCCAAAAGACATCCAGTGTCCACCAACATCTGAGGAACTGGGTGCCCAGAGAGAACCTGTGTGACTTCATCCTTATAACATCTTAGAGGCTTTGGCCAAAGGGACAAAATAATTAGTGCATGGAGGAGTTTTTTTTGCACTGATAAATTATGGGGGCAGCACTAGCTGATGTCATTTTAGTGACTCAGTGCAGAGCAAAAGGTGAGGTTTATGTCACCAGATGATGCATGGAAGACAGAAACGTGGACCAAAGGCTTCTACCAGGTAGCACAGTTCTTGTTCCTTCTACAAAGAGTGCTACAAGATTTAAAAAAAAAAAAAAAATGGAAAATGTAATATTTCCTCAACAGGAACCTTCTGGAGAGGAATCAGGGCAGAGAGGACACAGAAGCCCAGGCTGCCCTCCCAGCTCAGAATAAACACAGGCACTGCTCAGCAGCTCCTCAGAGCTCCTTAAGGCTTTGCTTGGGAGCACAGCTGGAAGGGAAGGATTGGCTGTGGTCCTGGAGGCTCCTCTGAATGTGCTCCCCAGTGGGATTTGCTCTGCTGCTGAGTCCCCAGCCTGCCACAGCTGGCACCCCAAGGACCCAGATGTGGAAAGGATCCAGCAATCCTTCAATGCCCTGTACAAAAAGCACACAAGGGAGCTCAGAGTGAAATCAGATTCACCATTGTTCCTCTAAAACACCTGATAAAAATAAACAGGAGCTATAACCTTCCACTCTCAAAATCACATCATTCCTCTGCCCCAGGTATTGCTGAGACCTGCTGGGTTTGTAGGAGTGCCAGGGATGTGAACCCAGACCAGCATGAGGTGAATTTAATCTTGACCAAGTGCCCCCTGTGCCCAGCAATGGCTTTGGGATCAGCTCTGCTCCCCCCCAGGCAAGGAGCCCTCATCTCAGGGATTCACCTCAAACAGGCTCAGATGCCTCGAGTGCTCTTCTCCTCCAAAAACTGCTGGCAGAGAGCAGCACAAGAGAAAAGATGAGGAGATTGAGCCTTTCCTGGCTCACCTAAGTACAGGCTGAAAGAAAAAGGACCCAAAGTCATTTTTATCTTACACTGGTACTTCACTTATGAAGCTCCCCTGGAATTTCTGATTAGAATCAAGAGGAAGTTCAAATTTTTGGACCCAGAATTACAAAAGGATCAGAGCACATGCCTTGGGCTCCTTACACACCTCCCTTGACAAAACCTACTGTTGGCCAACAAATGTATTTTTCTTAAAAAATCAAAGCTTGTAAACAAGGTTCCCAGGTATTAAACACACCAAAAGTATCTCCTAATGCAGACACAGGGTTTGCTTGGCAAACTTAGGTTGTGTGTCAGGAAAAGAGAACTTTGCAAAGTTATTTTATGAAAATATTAAATCCATTTGACTAAAAATGCCAAACTTGTAACTAAAAGACTTGGTGGGAGGGAATGGTGGATGAGAAGGCCTTTGCAGCCTTTTTGTTGTTCTGGCAAACTTTTTATAGCATTGGCCAAACACATGGAACAGTCTTAGGGGACAGACTGCTCCTTCAATCCAACAGTGATAAGAAATAAGGTCCAAAAATTACTGGACTTTGGAAAGAAAGGATTTTAACTGTCATTCAGAGACAGCAGGATGCCCAAATGAGAGAAAGGTCAGTACCCAAACTGCCTCATCATCAGGATTATTGCAGATCAGCAAAACCCCCAAGAGACAGAGGCAAAGTTACACAAAATTCTGTTTGCCCACCCAGTTTTGATTCATGGTTCCTCCTTGTAAGAATCAGGAAGCTGCATTTTATTCTTGGAGATATTTGAGTCATTAACTGACCTACAGAAACTCCATGTTAATTTAGAAATTTTACAGGGATTGACTCCAGGTTGTCACTGCTACCAGAAACCAGCCAGTTATTATAAAGCTACCCGTGAAACAGCCCAAATCCTCTTTAAATTCAATGTACTGCTGGAGCCGAAGAAACAGATTCTGCACAGAGCCATTAGGAAACCTTAGGGATTAATAAGTAAAACACCTTCCTGCTCAGAAAGGAAAGGAAATACATGCTCGTGGCTGTCACACACACAGCATGGAAAATCCATGGATGTCCTTGAAGGATCAAGCAACCTTTCATGTCCACCCTGCAGAACCAGCAGCAGCCTCACAGCCAAGCAATTCTGGTTCCCCTCCCAATCTCTCAGCCATGTCACAGCACCATGAAACATTTGCTATCTTCCAAATATTTCTCCTCTACAGCAGGGAATTGTTTTAATGTCTATCAGAGAAAGGAAAGACCAACCTCATAAAACATCCCAAACAGCTGCCAGTATTTCATGTAGCTGCCTGGGAGAAGAGAGAGATACAGAAACATTTCATACAAGGATCACATTAAAACTCCAAGAAACGATGCTTTCCCATCCAAAGACTTGGGTGGTAAAGGTGCTCTTGGTAATTTATCCTGAATAAATGGCCTGATGTCAGAAAAATAGCAAGGAATTGATCAAATTCTGTGCACTGTACAAAGATTTTCTGTAAAACCTTTCAGAATCTTCTGTGTGGGGAATCACATTACAGGGACTGTTTTCATGCAAAAACTATGCATGTCATTTATCAATCACACAATGAATCAATCAGACACTGGATATGTAATGCTATCTCCAGGCATTAAAGCTGGAAGTGAAATGCCACAAGCTTCCCAGTGTCAGGAGATAAGGCTGGGTTAGATCAGCTCAGAAGGAGTGCTGCACTCCAGCTCCAACCCAGACCTGGGATTAATATTGTGCTGCCCAGAGCTCGGTGGTGGAGCTTACTGAGAGCAACTGGGTGAGCAAAATGAGCAGAAATTTGTGTGCAGCTGCCTGCAGCCCTGCCAGCCCCACCTGCAGCCTTTCCTGCATCCCTGCCAGCCCCATCTGCATCCCTGCCTGCAACCCTGCCAGTCCTGCTGCACCCCTGCTCCCCTGCCAGCCCTTTCTGCCCTGGGTAGTGCTGTCACTCCCAGGTTTGTCTGGGCTCAGTCCTGTGACACAGGAGGGCAGCACCAGGCTCAGGAAATCCAGGAAGGGCTGAACACATTTCCCACCAAGAGGCTGTGCTGGTGTACGTGAAACCTTTGCTATGAAATAAAAGCAGGGTTTGTTCTGCTGTCCCACCAACGAGGCTCCTGGGGGTCAGGGGATGTTGTGGGGATGTAAACTAAGATGTCAGAGGAGAGAAATAAGGGTTGGCATGCTGGGGCTTGGGGAGGGGGTGGTTTCCTTCCAGTGCACACAATTTCTTGTCCTGGACGGCAGGATGGTCACCATCCTCCCTGACATAGATCCTGAGCTCTGTAGATCTCAAGCTCAGCACCATCAATCAGACTTTCAGATCTCTGGCACTCAGTGGGTCTCGTGTCGAGCACACGGGAAAGGAAACTCCATTCTGGGGAGGCAGTGTGGTAGCTGGGAACAGGAGATGAGGATGGAACCTGATTCCATCTGCCTTCCCCTCCCTCCCTGCAGAAACACCTCCCACAGGCACAAGGAGAGCCTGGAGCAGCAGTGAGGAAGGTGTGAGGCACGTGAAGAGTTGGTTCTGCTGCAGCTGAGCCATGGCCCAGCCTCTCTCCTCCCCAAGGGCAATAAAAGCACTGGTCCCTAATGAGTCATTTTTCATTCCATTTGCTCTGTGTTTATTCTCACCTTCTCATCCAACTCTCACATCACTAAAATCAGAGGGTTTCTTTTATTACCTCATTTGGGTACTGATCTTACTATTTGGATGAACCAGCTCACCCTCGTAATAAGACAGATGAGACCATTGCTGGTTATATCCCCATTTTTAGGGGGGTTGCTCTAAAAGCTGAAGAGGAGTTGGGAAAGAGGAAACTTCAGGCTGGTCTTGCCCATTGCCATCCCTTGAGCTCACCTTGGTCATTCTGGGCTGAAATTCAAAAGTGCAAAAGCAGCAAAGCACCTCAACTTCAACTCTCTCCATAGAGAATGGGACTGTGGCAGGAAAATCCAGCTCTGCTTATGGGGAGGATGAAATTCCACTCTGCCTTTGCAGAACAAACCTGCAAAAATCCAGGGGGAAACAGCCTCTGGCACTGGCAGAGATGTGTGTGCCCATCCCATCCCTCCTGCGTTCTTCAAAACAGCTGCAGGTTATTGTGGTGAAATGAGACACAGTTGGGACAGCTGAGTGACAACTTCACATCCAGATCACCCAGCAAAACAGGGATCTTCCTCCACAACCCAGAGCAGGAAACCAAACAAATGCAAGCACCTTTTAAATGATGCTGGCTATTGTTGAATAATAACAACTGAGTTCATTAGATTGCTACAGAGATCAAACTGAACTTAAATTAACCTTGAAAAAAGGGGGAATCAGCATATTTCTCTTGTATACAGCACCAGCAGTCATGTACTGTTGCTTCACTCTCTGTTTCATTGCTACAGTCAATTTTTGCAAAGCATCCACAGCTTTTCAAACAAAGTGGAAGCCAAAAGATTGATAAGGACCTTGCTGGGCTGTGCTGCAGAAGGTCTCCTTGCAGAGACATGGTCTTTAGTACTTCAAAAACAAAGGCAATAACTCATTTTCCTCTGTAAAAGTAAACCCTTTTGATGAGCCTTGCTCCCAGCTTGGGTCTGTGTGGGAGCAGAGGGAAGTCAGGAGGAAAACCATCTCAGCAACAACACGAACTGCCTGACTGCAGCACTAAATCAGAGACACGACACACTCTGCCTGACTCCTGAGGGGATTTGGGCAGGTAGAATCTCCTTTCCCCTCCCCAAAGTCCTGCCAGGCCCCAGGTGATGTTGCCATCAGCCTTTACAGGTTGTTACCCACACAAGTGCTGAGCAGCACAAGCCAGCAGAGTGGGGAGTGATGTCAGGACAGGCTCTGGTTGTCCTTTTCCAGTGAGCCAGACAGAGAAAATCCTGGAAAGTGAAGAAAGGTACTGCTGGCCAAGCCTGAGAGGGAAGGGCTGATCCCCATCTCTCTGAGGCCAGGCATGTCTCACTGGGATTCAGGACTGCACATGCAGGGGTCACTCACAGCCCCTCTCTCCTGCCCTGCCAGAGGACACCCACCTGCCAGACCAACAATCCAGCTCCCTTTTGTCCTTGGCACTACACCAGTTGTTTCCACTCGAACAATCCTGTGCCCCAGAATTTCATTCCCCCCACCCCTTCGTTTTCCTGTAGTGAAATATAACTGTGAAGGCTTTGAGGAGGCTCCAGACTTCATTTCAGCACAAACAAATCCCAAATTACCCTAATATCTTGTACTGGCCTCAAAAACACCACACAACCACCACCTCCCTCCACAAAGGTTTCTCCCTAAATTCTTTTATGTCATTGATAACCATCAGTTAATGAATAATAACAGCAGTAAATGCCTTAAAGGGACCAAAGCATGATAAGTAACAGCCAGGAGTGGGCTGTCACAGGAGGGATCACAGATCAAAGGGAAATGCTGACTCAGCTGCTTTGTTGCTAGACTGGAAAAATTTATCTGAATCCCAGTAGGCAGAAATTAAAACTATTTGTAAGAAAATAAAAAAAAACTCCACAATGAAAAGGTCTCCCCCTAATATTTGTCTCCACTAAACTACGCATGAGAGCCTCCCATCCTTCAGAAAAGGGATAAAAATGCAGGACTAGATTGCACTTGTGGAAACACAGCAGGGCAGAGGGAGGGGCAGGTATGAAAGGCAAACAGTGACAAATAAACATGATGGCAACACATGGCATCCCTTGGTTATTTCAGTCTAAGCATTATTTTGGAGGAGCTGGGCTGAGACAGGGATGCAGCCACATGGGAAGGGAAGGAGCAGGGCTAGAGGAAAGCAATGTCTAATTTTCTGGGGCAAAGCCACAGCCATGGAGAGAGGAACAGGTACCTGATCTCTCCAGGTTTTTCACCAGAAACTCTTGGAAGTTTTTGTCAAACAGGAGAATAATGGCAGGTCCTTACCTTGGCCTCCAGCGTGTTCAGCCTCTCGCTCATATCCGCCAGCCTCGTGCAGTTCATGCATTCTAGAGAGAACAAAACACAGGGATGTCAAACTGCCAGGTGCTCTGCACGTTCACCCACGGCTTCAGGCTGATCCCTTTGATCCAAGGCACGTGGAAAAGTGAGTCAAAATCTGTTATGGGGGAAAATAATTACTCAAATCCACTGCACAGGTCACCAGCCACAGCCCGCTACATGAACTATGTTTAGGGATGTTTAGTGGGGCAGAGTGTGAAATTAAGTTCCCAATAAGTAGAAGGCAGATGAAATAAAAATCAGTTTTAAGACTTTTCACTCTGCCAACCAGCATGACCTGCTGTCACAGGCAGAGACAGTTGTCTTGCCACTGGTGTGGCACATGCTCCCATCTCACAGGACACCAGGCTGCACAACCACCACTCCATTTAATACTCTCTCTTCTGCACTATTTTCCTGCTAAAATACCAAGGAAAGCAAAGCATACACAAAATGCCCATCTCTGGGAGCCCATCCTGGTCCATCCTAGGGCTCCCAGGCCCTGTTACCACTCCCAGACAAATGAGACCAAGTATCCATCTCAGTGACAGCCAGGAAATCCAAGGCAGATCCACGGGCTGATGCAGCCCAGAGCTGCAGCATGAAGTGGTTTCCATCTCTCTTTGCAGCAGAGGAGCAGCAGACAGTCAGCAGCCACCAAAGGAGCCCTGACAGGAGGCTTCAGTGAGAACAAACATTGGCAGAATGAGCTCTGAGTGCAGGTTAAAGTGATTGCTCCATCCAAAGGACATTCCTTATCTAAACAGAGGGCCTGCTGCTTTGCCTCTGGTTTCATCTCAGCAATTTTAAAGTGAGTGAAGGAGGACAAAGCCCTGAACAGAGATTTAATCAGCAAGACACCTTCCCAGTGCTTTGCAGCAGAGTGGAACTACCCACTCCCAGCTCTCAGAGCAGCTTTCCAGATGGGACCCCTCACCTCTCATGACTTCTGAAGCCCAGTAGTTCTCAGAAAGGGAAAAGGATTTGCAGCATGAAGCATTTCAGTGGATAAACCATCCATCTCCAGGTGATGAATCACAGCTCATGTCCCATAGAGGAGAAATACATCTCTGTGTGTGTTTTGTGCTCCTTAGGGGCCAGAGCCTGTTTTTATTGACTGGCCATGGAAGTATTTAATTCTGGTGTTTCCACAGGGCTGGGAATGTTGATCTGTAGTACTTGAGCCCCTCAGACTGTTCAGGTGCAGCTGAGGCTGCAATGATGCAGGGGATGCTGGGGAAACCCAAAGCCTCCCTATGGCAAAGAATGGGTGCACACTGATTTTGGCCTGAGAGAGCAACCCCAACACCAGGACTCAGCTGTCTCCCCTAACAAGCTTTGTCCCCTGTTGCACAAGGCCCCCCCAAGGGACCTCTCCAGTCTCCAGCCCCAGATTGCTGGTTTCATGGAGCACATGGCATGCTCAGACATGCAAAGATTTCAGTGCTTGGCGTGGAAGAACAGGAAGCTGGGCTGTTCCACCGTGGTGATTTACAGGTTAAAATGATTGTTTGAGTGCTAACAGCAACCCACTGCATCCATTAGCCAAAGGAATTCTCACACTGACCCTCCATGAGGAGCTGTGTAGCTTCCCAAAGGAGCAAGACATTGATCTTCCACCTCATAGTACACAACGTTTTGGAGACAAAGCATCTGAAGCTTCAGGAACACTCAGCTGGATGGATTTCCTCACAGGTTAATACTGACATGGACTTACTTTTACCCAACAGAAAATAACATTTGTTTATTTTTGTTCTCTGCAATAGATCTTGGGCAACATTTTCTGGCTTGAATTGACCCATGAACATGCAAGTGCCATAAGTGCACTGTCTCATGGGGAAGGAAATGGGTGAGGCTTGTTTGGTCTGGATCTGTTTGTGGTGTGTGAAACAGGGAACTGGTTTCTGTATGTAAGTGGCTTCAGGGTTTTGATCATGCTCATCCCCAGAGAAAGATAAGGCTGAATAAATCCAGTGTTCCCAGGAGCCAAAAGACGCACCAGATGTGTTAGAGAGCAAATAAAATACAGAGTCCTATTCTCTCTTCTGCTGGCTTGCACATATTAGTAACTCCCACAGGTCTGGAGAGATTGACTTGAACTGTCTGAAAACCATCTCTGTGCATCTCTGAGATAGACTGGCCATTTAAGGTCCCTCTGGAGACCTCAAATCATTTAAAAAGGGTTTGTACCAGCCCTGTGCCCAGGGGTGAATCAACCTTCCCCAGGGGAAGGACAGGGTTCAGGGGCAGCACCACTCCAGCTGCTCTCTCTGCTCTTGAAGAGTGTCTCAAAGAGCCCTCTCA
Source organism: Petroica traversi (assembly GCA_025920805.1). Lineage (NCBI taxonomy): Eukaryota > Metazoa > Chordata > Aves > Passeriformes > Petroicidae > Petroica > Petroica traversi. Next base: position 214,258 of record JAHLSL010000039.1, on the reverse strand, counting down.
GGTGAATTTGCAACAGAAAAGGTTTGATTTAAATGGACAAAGTGACAGAAGAGGAGAGAAACCATCAGTGTCACTGCATGTGAGATTTGTATCAATATGATCTTCATGTCAGTGATATTGAAACATGCAGCAAACACAGCCTGGGTCAGAAAGAGAACTACTTGAGTTCAAGCTGGATATGATCTCTGATCCTTTCTGTTGTGAAATGCCTGGAAACCCAGATCCACACCCAAGGTACTTAGACTGGGCCCAAAAGACATTTAAATAATCCAAAAAGTGGATATCCTAATGCAAAAGATCTTACTAAGGCAAGAGTCCTGCCAACAAATCCGTGTGACATTTATTTATGTGACCAACAGGCAGACAAGGCTTTCAAAGGCAGAGATGAATGCTCAGGGATGCAGTGTCAGACACTCCATTCAAAGCTCCCTCTCAACACACCAGGGATTGTTCAGGGTCTGGGCTCCACATCTGTCCTTGCAGAAAGCCTGAGAATGGTGGTGACAAATCAAACTAATAAATATCTTCTCTAACTACGATGCACTGAAGTATTTAGTGTCTAATCTTGATGGTTCCAAGGCCTGGGACTGTGAAGCTGAATTTTCTGATCAGGGTGAAAGCAATCTGTGTTATTAAAAAGAGCTTGAGAATCTCACATCATTATTTCTCATGGAACAAATATAACACTGGAGCAAACGCACACACTCTCTGACCTGGGACTGCACAGCAGACGCTTTCCATATCTGCAGAAATCCATCACTTATTGCTACACAGAACCACAGTTTATTTCCCTTCTATTCCTAGTTGGCAGATTTGTAATTTTCCAGCTAAACTCTGAGAAAGGAGTTGTGATTTCACTCTATGAATCCCAACCTCAAAACACATGGTAGGATTTGTTTTAGAAATATTCCAGCAGGGAGGATAAATAATTGAGATAATGAACATGAGACAGTACCAGCATATCCCGTGACACCCAGTCTGTCTCCACAATGTCTCGTGTCCCAGCTCATCTCTCCCTTCCCATTCCTCCTCTCAACTGGAATGCAACTGGAGGGATGGAAAATTCAGAGGAGAGGTGGAAGACTCCACATGCTGGAAATAACAAGCCAGGTATCCTGTACCAGCTGTGACCCCCTTAACTCTGACACAAAGCGTGCTATGTTCAACCAATCTTTGATTAAAGACTGAGCCTCCAGTGCTGTGGTTTTGCCAATAGACATCAAATCTGTGCCTCAGCTTCCAGTCTGGATACACCTCTGTGAGGGACCTAAAGCAGAGATAACTTCAGGTACTTTGTTAACCTGGCACTCCTGCTTTGCATAATTTCATTAATAAACTGTTGCACACTTCAGCTCCTCCAACTCCTCACTCAAATAATAACAAGAAAGGTGTGATAACAGCCTGATACCAACAGGGCTCTAATGATTCCAGCACAATTATCACAGTGGCAGCGAGGGCAGTAAAAGAAGAACCAGCCCAGTTTTCACCATGGGGCTACGGGTCAGTTTTGTGTGAAAAGGCAAAGAAACCTCTTGGCACCCCTGCCCCATTTCTCAGCTCTGACAGCCCACGCTCATTTGTACACCCAGAGTCTCTGCAGAATATTAAAAGAGCTTTTGGTTTCCCTACAGCCAGATGCTCAGTAGATATAAATTGCACGGCTCAACTGAAGTCAAGGGATCAAGGCTCTGTCTCTCTTTTTCTTGATGGATTGCTCCAAAATTTGTGTTTCAGAGGGGAGGTGGAGGAGGTGGTTTATAGCATATGAAAGGGGAGAGAATTCTGGAATCTCAAAGCCTTTGTTTAAACAAATAAAGTCTTTGCAGGCAGTTTTTTTCAAGATCATATTTTGCTATTACAAGAAACTTCAACCTTGCAATGCAATGGGGCGTAGCACACAGGCAGGCTTGGGGACATGAGAATCCCATCTGCAGCTCATGCTTCAACCTGCTCAGACTCCAAACAACACAATTCCCTCCTCCTAGGCTCACTTTCCTTTCATCCATTGTAACCTTAGTGTAAAGGACCTGTAGAGGATCCAAAGTGAAAGGATGAAAAAGGACCAAATGTAACATATATGCAGAGAAACAAATGAAATAGTTGATTTTTGTGGCACAATTGGCCAGGCAGCTCTTCCCTCTCCATCCAATCTAGTCCACCACTTCCATTGCCTGGGTCTGCACAAAGAGGACAGGCTGGGTTATCCCCAGGGCAGGGGAGCAAACCAGAGCTGCCAACAGCCCATGCTGGAGCACTGGGAAGGCAACAGCAGCTCCGTGGAACTCAACACAACAGCTCTGTGCAGCAACTGCAGATCAGCACAGCTCAGAGCAGCTCCTGCACCACCACAGCCACGACAAACCCGGGACACACAGCTCCAGAAGGTCCAGCTGGAAGAACATTTTGTCTGTCAAAGTAAGCAGGAGACCAGCTTTTCTCTGCAGACACCTTCCTTCAGGACAAGTTCAGAGAAGTCTTTGAACAAATCTGGAAGAAGTCAGCCAAATTCACCCAGTCAACCACATTTCTTTGCAAAGAGAAAAGGATGAACGCAAAACTCCCAAAGGAAATAGGAAGCACCATCAACTCAGTGAGCACCCAGGATCTCATGCACCAGAGATGTCTTATTTGACACTCTTGAGAGAAACCACCAGACCACTGACCCCTCCATCCCCATACTGCCACACACATACACACACTTCAGTCAGAAAAAGAACAGTGACACTTTCTGACACTGGCACAGGAGGAATTTCAAGTCAAATTCCACAGCAGAAATATGAACACAGATCTCCTGTGCCTACCTAGGTGGCCCTCAGTGGGGGACAGCCAGCCTGGGCTTGCATCTCCATCTCTCTTTAATTTGTCTGATTTGACCCTTCCAGCCTTTTTACATGGTTACTGAGTTTCCTTAAGTAGTTTATGTTCTGGCCCTTTGCAAAAGCTTTCGCCAGTGCTCGTGAAGGATAGCAGGCCCAAGCCATAAATCACAGCCAACCTGGGATCTGTTTTTTCAACACATTTCCTCTAATGAGAGTCAGATGTTGGCTAGATAGGCTTTATTAATTGTGCTTGTTTAGAAGGGGCCGTGTGTGCAGCTCTGCAGCGGGGTCTGAGCACGTGAAAGGTCCAGGGCTGACAGCAGGCAGGGATGGACACCTCTGGCACCCGGGAGCCTCTGGGTCTGAGGAGCAAAGCCTGGGGAATCAAAGGTCTGAGAGCTGCAGGAGGGAAGGGCTCTGACCCCGACCACAGCTCCAGCCCCAGTAAGGCCAGAGCAGGAGCTGATTTTGCAAAGGGAAGCTCCCTGAGCTTTGTTTAGTGGAGGATCATTAAGACTCCTCTGCTCTGTTTACTTCCCTGATATTTACTTACTCTATGTATTGTAAACCTAAGAATCACAGAATATCCTGAGCTGGAAGGGATTCAAAGATCATCCAGTTGAACCCCTGACCCTGCACAGGACACCCCAACAATCCCATCCCTGAGAGCATTGTCCAAACACTCCTGCTCCAGAAGTGCAGCCTTGGGGCAATGACCATTCCTGAGGAAGCCTGGGCAGTGCCCCAGCACCCTCTGGGGAAGAACCTTTTTCTGATATCCCTGACACAGCCTCAGGCCACTCCCTCAGATCCTGTCATTGGCCACCACAGAGGAGAGATCAGTGCCTGCCCCTCCTCATCCCCTTTAGGCAAAGACAGAGGCAAGGGCAGGGCCCCACCAGGCAGGGGCTGTCAGAGCCCCAGTGCTGGGACAGAAGGGCCAAGTCACCCAACCCAGAAAAGAACTATGTGTTCAGTGCCTCCTCTTCCAACATTTCACATGTCCAGCTGCACCAAATCTGTGTTCTGGCTGACCTGCAAACATTGAATGCGCCAACCTGGCCACAGCCCCACCTTCCATCCTGTATTTATACACCACGTGCCCTTCTGTTCACTCAAGAGGGGGACTCAGTGATCCTTCGGGGTCCCTTCCACCTCAGACCCTTCCACGGTCCAGGTACCAGACTGGAACTGGCAGAGCCCCATGACATCTCACTCAGCCTGGTCATCAGCACAATTAAAACATCTCCCACATCAGGAACTCGGAGCTCAGAGAAACTTAAGGATGGTCTCTTTGACCAAAGAGAGTTTGTTCTTTCCCACAGTTTTCACATCAGGATTTTGCAGGCTGTAATGTTTTATTTTCACCTGGAAACTGTGAGTTATTAGGTTGCCTATCAATATGAAACAGAACACCTCCAGAATATTTTTTGCCTTTTTACCTTCATTCCAGATAATTCACCATCTCTGCTACAAGACCCCAATCACTGCCAAAATTCCCCCATTTGTAATGTCTCTCATATCTCTATTATAACAACCCTTACCCTTAACTTTACTGGCTATCTTTAAAAAGCAGCTCAGATTTCCTTTCTTATGAGAACTGCTATCTGATCCTTTTCCGCTTGTAAAGTGTTCATACTTCATTTTGTGTCTACTTTCTTCTTTTCTTTCTTAAAGAAGAAAAGGCTTTTTTTTTCCCATGAAGGCACAATAAATGTTTTTTCATTATCATGATATTTGGTGATTTTAAAATGTCTGTAAGAAAAACCTCAGCAAAACTGAGTGAAAAGAAAGTTTACCACAAAATGCAAGTTGTTGGAGTAAAAACTACTATTCAAGAAGCTACACAAAATTTGGTGCATTGTTTCAAGTGAAAAAAATGGGTGGAATTAAAAAATTTCTTGCAATGTTATCTCTAGAATTTTTTCTTAAATTATTTTTCATACCTTCTGAACAAAATGTTTCAGCCTTAAGTTTTGAATGGCATTTGTTTCAAATTTCACTTAAATTAAAAATAAATGAACAAATGAAATAGTCTTAAGTGAAAGTAAATGGTTTAGTTTGGGTCAAAAGAAACAATTCTGGTTGACTTAAACCCGTATTTTAGTTATTACACTGTGTCAAAACCTTAAAATTTTCCATTTCAGATTCTCCCAAATAATTTTGCTTTCCAATTTTTTGATTTGGCAAATCAAGCCAAAACTCCTCCATTATTCACCCAGGTCTTTTCTTAAACAGCTCACATCACTCATGTTTTATTTAAGATTTGACATATGCACACTCCCACCCCAGTCACTAATTTTGTCCACAATTCCTCTCAGCCTGGGGATTTGTGCTCTTCCACAGGAGATCCATTCTGCTTCTGAGGCCGGTGCTCCATCAGCATTTGGAATTTCATCAGGATCATTTATTCTGTGTTCAGTCCATCTCTGTCTGCCAGAGGAAGCTTTAGCAGGGAATGGCTGGGTTTTGATGCAACACGTTTGGATAGAAATGAGTCATCTTTATTTTTGCAAGCACCAAGGACATTTCACTAATGCAGCCCTGAAGTTATCCAAAAAACAAAGATTTTTACCTGTCCAGCATGAGTTTGCTAAAATCTTTCTGACTGGAGCTGCTGATCCTGGAGCTCCTGGTGATGCTTCTGATACTGGGGCTGCTCAATAATTTTGATATTGCACCAAGCAACCCTCCCACAGCTGAGCAGGGCATGGCAGCAAAGCAGACAAAGCAAATAAAAAGACAGAAAATAAAGATAGGTGAGATGAACAATATGCATCTACAAACCTCTCACAGCAAGACAGGGTCAATCCAAACTAGATTAAAAGTTCTCAAATAAAAGAAGGATCCCACATGCTTTCCAGCCAAGGAGGCTGAGGGCACAATGTCCACAGGGCTGGGGCTCCTTCCCAGGGGAAAACACTCCTCCTGCAGCTGCTCCAGTCCTCACTATGCCAAAATCCCATGTCTGATACCACCATCGTTGAACCAAACTCATTTCTCCCTCAATCCCTGATCTATGACATGGAGAGAGACTTCATGGGACCTGACCCCAGTGAAGAACACACGGAAACTCCACTACACTCAAAACTTCATCTCACACTGAGATGGCTTCACATCCCTTACAAACCAGACTGCTTTTCCCTGCTGGGAGAAGCAATCAGGGCGAAAATGCAGTCAAAATACGGCGCAGTGTAACATGAAATGAGGAAGCAGACAGGACAAAAGGAAACATTTAAATCAGGCTCACCGTGAAGTCTGCAGGGACTCTCACAATATTGGTTCTGCACCTGTGTGACACAGGTCAGGGAATCTCTCACAGTCTCGAGCCAAACAACGTGTGCTGAGCTGGGGTTTGTGTTTCATAAAGACACTCCAGAGCCAGACAACCAAGGTTTCGTTAGTGAACTGCATCCAAAGTTAACCATTGTATAGGAAATATGCATCTTGTTTCCAGTTGGGATTTCTGACCTCAACTTCTACCCCTGCTCTGAATTTTATTACTTGGGCCTGCAAAGCTGCAGGGCAGCTCTAGGGTTGGACACCTCCTCTCTTCACAAAGTCACTGGAACCCACAAACGTGTGACATCCAGGGTGCTCAATCGAGCTCAAGTTGTTCCTCATCCAGAACATTTAGCACAGGCTTCCTTTAGCCAAGACAAAAAAAATCAGCTGAAAGACCAATAAGGAAAACAGCTCTTTAAGCCACGGAAAAGGATGGTCAGAATTCAGATGAATTTGGCTCCCAGAACATCAAAACACTACATTTGCACATTCTTTCTCCAGCAAATGCACAATGATGATGAGGATGATGATGATTGTTATTACTACTATTGCCAGGAGCACTTCTGCAAAGGTCTGATTTCCCATGTCAGCATTTCAGCTTCAGGTTCACCCCGCTGTTGTTTGTCCATTCTCCCCACTCTCTCCCTCCCTGGGGCTCTGAATGACCCCCACAACCCTCATCCAACACCCCTGCCCTGCACAAGGCCAGTGACCATCCCTGAGCACTTGGGAGCTGGGCTGAAATGGTTCAGGACATCCCCCAAGCACCCTCACTCTGCCTGATGCTGCTCATTGCCCCTCGCTGGCCTTTATCTAAATCCCCCTGAGCTCTCCAGTGGTCCTTACAGATCTGAGCAGCAGGAAGAGGAATCCTTTCCACAATTCTCTGCAGCTGTGATTTTGTTCTCCAGGACACCCAGGGACACTGGGGTTTCAGGGGACCCAGTAAATCCCTCACATCCTCTGGTGTCCATAATGTGAAGAACAAGGTAACACTTGCATCCCATTAATGCTGAGCACAGAGCTGTGCAAAGGACTTTTTGTTCGGGTTTGTTTTCTTGTTTGTTGCCTTGTTAACTTCTGGGTGAAGAAAATAGTAAAGCAAATATCTGCTTGGGCTTAGCCAAGCACATTTCAGTTTCAGCTTCAGATTTTTAGCTTCTAGAGAAGCTACAACTCCAGCTCATTTTAGATTGAAAAATCAAAAGATGTTCATAATCAAAATGTTTTCCAGGATTCCTGCATTCTGTTGTTTTAACCCCAAACTCACTAAACACTTCCCAGACCTGGGGACCCATTCACTTTCTGATGGGACCAAGCCTTTAATCACCATTTGCACGTGCTCTGACCTGTGACGTGAACCCAACAACGAGCAGCACAGCGTGTCCCCTAAGAGACCTCATGTTGGTGGCAGTTTCAGGAGCTCTATTTTGAGGTTCCAGCTGATTTCACCCAGAAACTCTGCTTAAAAATGCCTTAAATGGCAAGTTTAGAGCCATGAATGAAGGCCCATCAACAGGGGAGATTTCTTCTGGAACATGGCAAGCACTGGGTAAGGCTGGATGTCAGCCAATCTTCTCTCCCACGCCTGTCACCCCACACACTCAGCCTCAATATTATGTTACTCTTACAGCTGGGGAGGTTTTGACAGTGAATTTTGACCCTCCCTCTGAGCACTGATGAGGAACAGGGGGAAGAGCCAGCAAGTCCAAAATGGACAAACCCAGAATGGTGCAATTTGCCTGCAATACACCAAGAAGGAACTGGATACCTCCAGAGACACCTCCATCCCTCCAACGAGCACCAGGCAACAATACTCTGGCAAATAAGCCCCAAGCAGGGCTTAAAAATGACACGGCTCAAGATTTAGAGGCCAATGCACAGTCACTGCTGCCTTGTGATGCCGCTGGCAATGGGTGATTTGGACACTTTAAAACAAGCACAGAGCCAGATTGCAATGGGAAGAAACAACTGTAATTCTCCTGCAGATGGAGAGCTCCTAGGTTTTGTACCCACTGAAAGTTTAGCCCCAACAGCACAATACAGAAACTTCAAGGCACTTAATCAAATCAAAGCTCTTAACTGTTTAAGTTCATCTTTCTCCATGAAATGTGTCTGTAAGACCCTCTCAGGCACTTCACCAGAGTTAATTGCCTGAACCCAAAGCATCACAGCTCACAAACCCTTTAAACTTTGAGAATTGACTTAATGCTGAACAGCTGCCAGGCACTCGCTCGCCCGCAGCCATGGGAACAGCTTTTCTTATCAATAAATGGGGATTCCTGCGTGTGCAACACCCAGCAATGGCACTGCTTGGAAATTAGGAAATGCCTCTGCTTGGAGATTAGGAAATGCCAGCAAAAATGTGCTAAGTGCAGCTGGAGGCCAAGCAGGATGCACATTCCCACCGAGCCATGGGCCAGTCCCTTTCCAGAGGTGTGGAATGACACACAGGGGGTGCTGGGGGAACAGCAGGGTTTGCTGGAAACTGCTGTGCTCCAAAGGCAAGGCACTGCAGCTCTCCCCAACAGGGAAGCGCTGGGCTACCTCCAAGAACCATTGGTAAATGAGGACTTTAATGGTGACAATTGCATCAGTACAAAAGCAATCTCCTATTTTAGTCCAATTAGTGCTGTGCTAAATCATCAGCCCGAGCCTTGCCTTTCACAGTGGAAAGAGACACATCTGTGAGGCTCCTCTAGTGCATGTGGTTTTTATTATCCTCTAGCACAATATGCATAAACTAATGCTGTTCTACACTTACACAGCACCTCATCTGGAAATCTGAAAGCGATTTATGAATGGTGGGCATCTGTGACATTTTACAGATGGAAATCGAGGCACAGAGGGATTCAGTAATTAGCCCCAGACTTGCACAATGAGTCAGCTGCAGAGCAGAGCCCATTATTTGTTCTGTAGTAACATCTAGTGTCCAAACACAGAGGGAGATGAGCCTTTCTCCCTAAAAAGTGTACAAGCACACCCAAAAATACCACCCATGCCTGTGTTCAGACCAAGACTATTAAAGAAAAGTCAGAGTGAATGCACAGCCTAAAGCACAGCCTCCCCTGGCAGGCAGGTCTCTTCATTCTTGCAATACAAACACAGGCAAGCAGAATATGCCTGAAAGTTTGTCTGCTTTTTCCACATCAGTTGATCTAATAAAAAAGATTGATTCTCCCCACAAATCTGGCCTCACTCTAACAAATCATTTGATTTGACACAAAGGACTATATTCAGATAGTTTAAATTCCACTTCACTCCCTGAAACGAAAGTTTTTAATGGGCTGAAGCCTCAGAAACAGCCAATAGCAAACGCCAGGCAGAGACACCCACCTTGGGAAGGGCTGAAAGGACCTGAGTGCAGCCAGAAGCATCTGCAGATCTCTCTGTACTGCAGTGCTTCGGAGCCCACGAGGAACATGCAGTGAGAAAGAAAACACACAGCCCTTCCTGTGCCTTTGAGAAATACAGCAGCAACTCACACTTCTGAAAGCCTCCCAGTGGTAAAAATAACACTGTTACTACCTGCCCACCTTGCCTGGAGTGACAATCCCAAAGCATTGGGATGCAGATCACTAGGGTGTAGCAAAAGCCCATAATCACATTCAGGCAATACTGTCTCTGCACTGCTGCCTGGCCCCACACTTCCACATCCTAAAATCAGAGTATTATTTGGAAGCCAAATGGCCAAAATCAAATCATGGAAGGAAACCTTCAAATATCAGGCAACAAGAGGAATCCCAGGCCAGACTGCCAAGGAGGAGGATTCCATCCACAGACAAACAAAACCTAAAATCTAACCAACCTATAGATCATAGGACAGGATGGTTTTGGTTGGAAGGGAACTTCTAGATTATCCAGTTCCACACCCCTGCCATGGCAGGGACACCTTCCACTATCCCAAGCCCCATCCAACCTGGCCTTGGGCACTGCCAGGGATCCAGGGGCAGCCACAGCTTCTCTGGGCACCCTGTGCCAGGGCTCCCCACCCTCACAGGGAACAATTTCTTCCTAACATTTAAACTAAACCTTCCCTCTTTAAGTTTAAAACCATTGCCCCTTGTTCTGTCACTATCTACCTGTAGAAAAAGTCCCTCTCTTTCATTTTTATGAAAGAGAAGCCCTGTTAAAGCACTGGAAGGAGCTCTAAGGTTTCCTCATCTTCTCCAGGCTGACCCCAGCTCTCTCAGACTATTTTTGTAGGAGAGGTGTTCAGAGCATCTTAAACACCCATCGCAACCATCATGAACACCCAGCCCACGTTCTCTAACCTGCTGTCACATTAGCAGAACAACAGCATCACTGGATTTTGCCTGGATGAAACCTTAAAAGTGCATGAAATTGCACGGTGGAGTAAACCACATTTGAAAATGATTTACTATCTTGCCCCCACTGAGGGCTGTGGTGTGCAAGGGCAGGACTCTTGGTGCTCTCTGTGGAAACCCAACAAGAGGGATGTTGAAAAGGGCACAGCCACCAAGGGAGAAAAACCACAAAGTCTCAGGACAAGAAAACAAATCGCCACTTTAAAAAGACAATCCAGAACTAAGAGTGGTTTGTGGCAGGACCAATAGTAAGGACTGCAGAAAATGTAGATATAATTTCTGCTGACACAATACTTTCTCACTTGTCCTTAGACATGTCATCAGCTCCTCCACGTGGCAGCTCCAACACGAGGGCCACTGTGGTGAGAAGTGCATTTGTGTGCCAGGACATGCCCAAGGTGACAGAGGGGAATCAGTAATAGCATCCCAAACCGTGGCAAAGAGTGGGAGAGAGAATGAGGATAGAAACAAGAACTGAAGGATCCTTCCCTCCCAGAAGGATTGGGGCTGGCTTCTCTATTCTGACATTATTTTTTTCCCTGACACAGTAAGAACTAAGAATTTCAAGGAAGCTGTTACACACTCCACATGTGCTCTGGTCTCCTTAGTGAGCACTGGGAACAGCGTTGGGCATCTCCAGGGTCCCACCCAAGGGATGCAGCAATGCAGATTTGACACGGATCCTTCCCAGGCTGCCCTCTCTGCCCTGCTTGGCTGCTTCCCTCTCCTCCAGCTGTGCCTGGGACAGCCAATTCCACCCAGAAAACCATTCCATGAGGAATCACAGCACGTTCTGTGATACCCCTGGGGAGAGCACACAGAAATGAACTGCAGCTACAGCAAGAAGCACAATTCCATAGAGGGTGGGGCACAAGGCTGGGGCTTGTCCTAATCTGAGGCTTCATAGGAGCTTCTGGGCTGTGGGACATTGATTTTTCTGCTGAGTGTGTGCTCAGCAAGGAGAGCAGAGAGGCAGAGCAGTGAGAGCTCCTCATGCCCTGTCACAACCCAGCACTTGGGATAACTCAGGATGTGCTCCTTCAGAGCTGCCACCATTTCCACCTTCCACAAAACCTGCACGTGGCCATCAGGTACAAAGACTCACATCTAAATTCCTGCTTCTCATTGATTACCCATCCATGAGATACATTTTAGAATTTAAAACCTTGGTCGAGCTTTTGCACCTGTACCAGAGAACTTTGAAGACACTTTTTAACATCAGTTTGGAGACAAACAATTCATGGACCAGCAAGCAAAAAATCAGCTTTCATTCACATTTAACCTTGAAAACCAGTTAGGTTTTCTCAGGGAAAGCTGTTCTACACACACTCAGACACGAGGAGACACCAGGCTGCTGGGTGTCACTGGCTGAGGAACCTCTCTCCTCAAAGGAAAGCCTGCAACTGCAAATAAGGCCACAGCCACATCCCTCTGAGTACTCACCTCATTAAGTGACCCTGTTCCTGGCTCTTCTCAGCATCCCACCCCCAGAGATTGATGAGAAGCATGAGCAGGTTGGGTAAAACAGAGGAGTGAGTTTTAATGGCAAGGACAGCACAACAGGTACCCTGAGAGAGCCCCAGGAGCCCGGTGTCCTCTCTCAGACAGTGAACCAAGCCAAAAGGAGGAAAGTGAGAGCAGGATGGCCCTTCCCAGGTGCTCATCAGGTACTGCCTGGACAGTTCCCAGAGAGAAGCACCTCCCTTTTCCAAATCCTTGAGGGAAACTGAGACAAAGAGCAGGCAGAGACTCACAGACCTCCCCCCACCCCCGTCCAAGCTTCTCCCCAGAAGCAAAGGGCATCCCCGGCTGGCACAGCCCCCCTCCCCCTGGAGTGCAGCCCAGCTGCTCGGGGCTCTCCGGGAACTCCGTGGTGCCCACTTACGGTCCTGGCTGGGAAAGGAGCCGAGCTGGCGGCCAGAGGAACCTGCGGGGGGGAGACAAGGAATTATCACTGGGCTCGTGGCAAAGCCTCGCCCTGCACAGCGCTGGCTCAGCACAGGAGAAGCTTCTCAGCTGGCAGAGCAACGCTTGGTGAGGAGTGGAAGCGCCTCCATTGCTCCTCTCCAGCAGAACCCACGGCCCCCCCGCATGCACAGCACACTCACCCCCGAGGGCTGAAACTGCCCCAAAACAGCCCCTGCCTCCTCTGGAGGTGATGCTTCCAAGAAATACAACCTCAGGCAAAGCTCCTGAATGGAACGGGCTGCAGAATCCCCTCTGGCTCAGTGTAAAAGGGGCAAGGGTTGCATCTGGGTGGTTTTTTTGGGATAATGGCAGTCGTGACTTCCATCCCACATGATGGGGAAAAGGTCCTGGGTGCAAGGAGGGAGAGCAGCTGCTGTTGTTTTGGCTGAGCAATGGGGAGAAGAACCCAGCGCCTTTCCAGCAGCTGGTGCTAAAAATTATTTTTGTGACAACAAGAAGAATGGAATCAAGGTAGGGGGATGATCTTTAGCAGAATGTGCACAGCAACATCTCTAATGCTTAGAAAAACAGAGTACACTTCAGAGGGGGTGTCTGCCTCCAGCTCTGCCACAGACAGCTTGTCAGCTGGTTTGGTCACCTTCCCTCTACAGACTTTTTCTGTTTCCAAGTGTAAAACCAGAGATGACAACTCCAGCTGCCTTTATAACCAGTCTGAGGTCTATGAAGACCTAATTATTTAAGTCTGTGAACCACAAAGCACTTTCATCTGGAAAGCACAGTATATGAGCAAATCGGTATCTGTGTTTTGTGAATAAAAGGGTAATAAAAGGAAAAAGAAAAATGCTAAACAAGCTGTGAAAATAATTGTCTTAGTAGGAAAAACTTCCCCCAGCAGCAGAGGCTGAAGGTCCCACTGAAGCGATGGGTATTAGTCATGAGCAGCACACATAAAACCATCCTGAAGATACTAACTGCAAACAACTGTTACAAGAGTTTACAAGAGTGTTTGTTGTACCAGTGTCTAGAAACATCACATTAAAACCAACCAAACAAGATCTGATAATTGCTTTAAATGTGGTTTTAGTTAGTTTGGGGTCCTGGATGGTTTTGTGCAAAAGCCTGGGAAGCTGAGCAGCCAATGCTCATGGTCCTCCTACTCATCCTCACTGGGAGGAACAGGAGATGCCAGGTGTGAATGCACCAGTGCAAATCTGGACAACTGCTGGAGCCCCTTAGGACCCTCACATACGTTTGTTTGGAGGATGATGCTTTAATTTTCCTCCAGCTCTGCTGTGTCACTCAAGCTTTAAAGCACACAAGCAGCGATAATGGGCTGAGGCCACCCCCACTGTCAGTGTGACATTCCCACTAAACCTAATTTTTGAGAGAAATAAACAGAGACTTGACTGCTGGTGTGGTGCAGATGTTTTCATAATGTTGGGCAAGTCTGGGACATGTGGATGATCAGAAAACTGCCCAGAATGAACACTAGAACTATTTTATCCCCCTTCCCTTAAAAAAATCCTGTCTCGGCAGCACCTGACCCCAAGACACTCACAGGACTGCCAGTGTGGGGAATCTTTTCAGCTAGTTTAATCCAAGATTTAGGATTCAGTGACACCCATTCAGCGAGGACATGGTGAATCCAGATGGCTGCAGGCTGTGTCAGCTCCTGCTGCAGGCCATCTCTGGATGCAGAGGAGAGAGCAGGAGGGCAGGAGGGATCTGGGACACATCCTAAGGCAGGGCAGTCAGGCTGGATCTCAGGGCCATTATGTTTGCACCAGCAAGCATAGAAAACATGGCAATTATTGAATGAGCCCTTCCTGTTGCATGGCCAGGACCACTCTTGCAGCAGGAACCACGCAGGGGAGTCCCAGCCTCCCACAGAAACCTCCCTTTAGATCCTCCAACTCCTGATCCTGTCAGATGTGATGGGTGCCTAAATCTCTTTCCTCTTTTTACAGATCAGCCTTAAGGACTGCAGCAAGCCACAGTAATGCTCTGGTTCAGAAAACTAGAGTAAGCCACCCTGCTCCCTGCTTGGCTACAGCAGCCAGAGGATTGCAGGTAAAGACTGGGATGCAGCTCCAGCACCTTCTCCACCTCCCAGGACAGCCTCATATCCTTCTCCTCACATCTTCCTCTCCTCTCTCATCCAGGCCAGGTACCAGCGTAGCCAAGCCTCAAAGAGCCTAAAATCTGGTTACCCTCCATGCCAGGGAAGAACATCAGTTGCAAGAGGAGTGCAGAGAAACAAGAATCAAGCTTCACACTTTAACCCCAAGTCTGGCAGAAACCTCCCTTTTGCTGTCAGTGCAGCCTGAGGAGCTGCATCAAGGAGCACATTGATCCTGAGTGACAGGGAAGAAATTAATTTTGTCTTTGACGTGTGAGGACTTAACATGAGACCCACCAAGCACATTCTGCATGAGATTTTTGGGAATGGGTGAACACAGAAAATGACAAGTTTCTTTGGTGCTGGAAGCCCTGCACCACTAGCATCCACACTACCTGCAAGCCATAACAAAATGCTCAAAACCACATGGTTTTGCACTCTTATCCACATAATAGAATAATCACTATGCAATAAATTTTCTTTCATCATTCAACCATTAACAGCAACTTCAAACCACCAAGTTCTGCTTCTACTTTGAGAAGCAGAGAAAGATTCCAGTTTAGTCCTTTCCAGCTGAATTTAGATAAATGTTTAATGCCTTCTGCAGGATCTGCAGAGTCAACAAAAATACCAAAGACCAAATCCAGAGGGATCCTGTTAACTAACTCAAGATCCATCCAGACTTAAACAGCATTCACAGTGAGAACAGAAAGTTTCTCCCTTTGCACAACAGTGTCAGGTCAAGATCAATGACACAAAAAAAAATGTTTACCAGGTCTTTTCTGTAACAGCAACAAGAAAGAAAAAACTAAATCTCAAGAATTGCAAAAGAAAAGCCAGTCAAAGGTAGAAATGTATTCCACAGCCCTGTGCAGAGAATCCATTTCTGGACATCTGCCTAAAACTCTGCATCCGCCTTCTGCTGGCTCAACCCCCACTGCTCTTGGCAGGTGAGATAGAAAATTGGTTATAAAATGAACTCTATATTTTATAAGTTTCATAAACATTTTTTTGAAAAAAAATGGAATATGAGGTATTCTCAGAGTTTCTGTGCCAGAGAGTAATGTGGTCTAACTTGGAAACAGAGTTACCACCTGTTCATGGCAACTGCTCTTTTAATCTTCATTTCTGTTTTATGAGCTGACCAACACTATTTTATTAGCTGACAATTAGTTTAGGTTGATTTAATTAGGCAAAGTTGAGCACAATCCCTCTTTCTTCCAGGGCAAACGTTCTGCAGGATTAGGGGTATGAGCAACTTGGAACCTGTATCAATAAAGCTAAATTCCAGATTTTTTTGTCAAAAACAATCACATGGCTGTCCAGGTAAAGATGTGTCAGTGGACACAGAGATGTTCCAGGTGTTCTTAGAGAAGAAGATGTGTCCTAAGAAAAAAAATATATATATTCTAAGAGAAAAAGAGATGTCCTAAGGAGAAAAAGGCAGGCCCTGGCTTCCTGGGGAAAAGCAGGGGTGATAGCTGGGCACCAGCACTTGTGCTTAAGTTTAACTGGTTCAAGTTGCCACCTTTGCTTTTAGAATGAGTGTCTGCACCTCTCAGATGGACACTGCCAGATAAGAAGGAGAAAGATGAACAATAACCAAACCTAAAAATAGCAACTGATTCTTTTTCAAGGAGATAATTCCTCAGTTGGCTGTTCCACTTGTGGCAGTGGGACAGAAAGGGCAGCGTGGGGTGGGAGGAGGAGCAGGCACATGGGGGTGATTCCAGCTGCCCCTGGGAAGTGGCTCCTTTAACTCATGCAAGGATGAAGATGTGGTCACTGCCTGCAGCACTCACAGCTGCTGCTCCATTAAAGCCTGAAGCTGATGACAAAAATCTGTCTCTATCAACAGAAGGTCATCTGCATCCTGAGCAGATGCCTCCAAAATGGATGTTGCACAGGAGGCAAGGGTCAGTGTTTGCTCTTTTCTGCCAGTGTTTGCTCTCCTGTGAGCAAATCATGCAGAAGCATTTGGGCTAAAGAACCAAGTGTCTGCAAAGAGCTGTGTAAGACAGCATGGGGTGGACACCTCAGCTTTAATATGTCTGCAGGTTTGGCTTTGCTTGTTGTTGTAACTGTTTTCTTCTTTATTTTTTCCCTTTAATATTTTGTCTAACATTTGTAGAGCAATACCAAGAAGGAATTCCCAACTGGGCCTGTAGTTCAGCACAAACTCAACCTTACACAAAGAAAGGAGCTTTAGCTGCAAGTCAGTATCAGGCTGAGAGGATTTAGCCTTCCTCAGGTTGTACAGATGTTTATGCTTGGCTCATTTGACAGATTCAAAGCAATAATTGACCAAAATCAGCAGTTTTCTGAGTATCAGCCCTTAGCAAGGAAAGCTTGACTGAAATACTCAAGGATGAACTTCCTCTTGTCACAATTTCTTGAGTCCCATCTTGCAACAAGGCAGAAACCAATGGTCAGTTCTGTGTGCAGAGCTTGCAGTAGAGGTTGCAGCCACAACTCAGCCCTGGAGAATTGATAAAAATGACTGTAACAGTAGTAGAGGCTCGGGTGCAGTTCAGAACAGACAATTTTGCAGTCAAATGGCTCTTCTGTAAGATATATGTTGCCTTTGACACTTACTGAGCCTTGAAAAGTGAGCCACCACCATTAGTTATAACTCCCTGGCAAGGAAAGCACTAATAATTCTGACTAATTGTCATGGAAAGCTACTCTGATTGCAAATTTGACAGTTATAAAAATCCAGTTTTGGAATTCCAAACAAGCCAGGAACATAATTAGGCTCTACATTTTAACACCCTCTTGATCAATGGTGGGGTAATGGAGACCCTTCCAAGGGCTTTGTTTTGAAATGAATGGCGCCATATTGATGAAACAGCTTGGACCCAAACCAGAAATTAAATTGAAAGTTTAAACAATGCAGCTGTATTTTATCATCCTGTATTGTCAAGCTTTAACGAAAATAGCTCCTAAACAGAGCCACATGTTTTGCCTGTTGCCCAAAAACTGAAGGTGAATTTTAAAACCCTTTCCTAAGCTGTGGGATGCCAAGATTTTTCAGCTAGAAGTTATTATTAGGACACAACAGTATTTCATATAAGCCCTGACAATGGTTTTGTATGGTTTTTGTAAAAGCAACTTCATTTTTTTACTCTGGAGATGGTTCAGATGAGTGACGCTTCAAAAAATGGAACCTCTGTTATGTATTTCTTCTGTTCCATGTACATGTGATAAAGGCAAAAATAAAACCACATTTCAATCATCACAACAACCAATACAGGGAGTGCAAGTTGGATTTCCCCCTCATCCTACATATCATTAATGAACATTGTCAGCTGCCTTCTAATCCCTGGACCTAGAGACAGATTTCATGAGGGTCTAACAGGTATTTCAGTGTCACTGAAAAACCTGCAGGCAGCTCTTACTTTGAGAGTTATCTTCTGTCTTTGAGGATTAAGATATGATTAAAAAAACACTTGATAGTTACAACATTCCAAGAACCAGATCTTTGATTATGCTAGCAAATTGGTCAAGATATAGGAGACAGAAAATGTATAATGAGATTTAGTCTTTTTAATATCCAAGGATGGATTTGCACAGCTGGAAAATTAGGGGAAAAGTCTGGGGTTTGGCTCATAATCTGTTCAAATAGCCTAGAGGATTTTAGGGGGTGCAACTCATACAAATTAAATGGGATTCTACTGCATTTATTTATTGGAGTATAGTATTGCAGCAAGATGGCAAAACTCAGTTCCACATTTAGCAAAAATCTGCTGAAAACCAAAGAGCACATTAAGTTCTACCAGCCTTTCCCATAAAAGTTTTAAGTGTTCAATCTCAGTTTTGAATATCCATAATCCCAGAAACAAGACAGAAAAAAAAGGGACTGTAACCCTCAGCAGAATGGGTTCAATGGCTCAACCCTCCCATATGCTCCAAGGATGAGGTATTTAAATTGGATCTCTGAGGAAGCCTGCAGAGGGGTGCACACAACTTTCATCTCAGTCCACCAGACGAAGGAAGGGAGATGAGACATGAAGAGATAAAAAAGCTGAGAACAAAGAGATCTGTGCAGTGCCTCCAGCCTCCCTCACACTGGATAAACACGTCTGTCAGAGCCTGAGGTCAGCTAAAGCCTCTGAGAACTGTGCTCTGCAAGTCTGAGTGTCCTTTATCTCCCTCTGCAACTGGACCAGCTTATCCAGAAGGTTTCCATGGAGTGTCACCCATTCCTCCTGCTGGAAGAGCTGTGAGCTGGACACTGGGTGCCAGCACTGACAATCAGCACTCAGGAAGTGCTGTGGGAGCTGCTGTCCTGGCACAACACCAGGATCCCCAGCAGCAGCCCCTGTGCCCAGCCCAGCAGGACAGGCCATGAGCAGTGTCCTGCTGGAAGGCAGAACTTCCCTGGGACTGGAATTTAGGCAATTTCTCCTGGAGGAAAGGTGCTATCACAGGGACACAGCAGACATCCCAAGCTCACTGAGCACCACTAACACCATGTGGTGACACAGCAACCTCTGGTGTCACACATGGAAATCAGGCAGGGATGCTCAGTCCCTAGAGATATCCCTCCTTCTCCCTCTTCCTACTCCACCTTCCCTCCTCCAAGGGCAGCCTAGGTGATGGGTGAGAAGGAGACAGGCAGATAGATGAACTTCAGGGAGATGGATTCCTTTCTTCGGGTTTTAGATCACTGTCTAATAAACATGGATGTGGTACATCCTTTCCTTGCAGATATCAGGGATATGCAGTGTGTTACAGAGGCTGAGTGACTCGCAATTGTATCAGAGGTCACATGTGCTCCTTGGGCACACCATGAACAAAGCTATTTTTATTCATCTTTTCCCCCTAATATTTTACTGCACTGCATTCTCAAATGCTACCTAAATATCAGGATGAGGAGATGATTTTTAATGAGGTTACTACTCCCATTCTTCTACCACTGTTCAATATCTCATGAGTATTTTTATCTCTCCTAGCACAGTCACAAGACCATAAAAGAGGCAAGATAAGCATCAGCCAAATAACTTGGATATTGTAGCCTGGTACATGAACATGGGCTTCAAAAGGCCCAACAGGCAGCCACTGAGGTGGCTAAGGAAGGAGAAGCACCAACCTGTCCTGTGGCAGTTTTCTCTGCAGCCCTTTCATGGCTAATGAACATCCAACAATGCTTGATAAAAACAGTGTCTGCTACTGATCAAGTACTGGTTGCTTTGTATCACACTTGAATCTAACAGGAAGAAATGTCCAAGAAGATGTATTGTCTAAGTTCAACGTTTTATCAAAACCAGATGAGCACACATAGCCTGAGGTACTGGGCAAAAGCCAAAACATACAAGCAGGAAACTGCAAGCGGGTAAAATGTGACACTTGAATTAAAAGAGAGGTGGTTACCTCTGCGCCAAAAACATTTTTACCATGATGGTACCGTGTATCTGGAACACCTCTGCCTCCCCAAACAGAACACTGTAGTTGCTACAAAGCCTCCCCATGTCAGGCTCTGCTGAGTGGAAATCCCAGCTCAGACCACCTCTGGATGATGCACTCCAGTGCCTTTCCTTTTACACATTCATTTACACAGTTGTGTCCATGTGCACACACCCAGAGGAAAACTGCTCCCATCACAGCAATTTCTACACTCTGGAATACTACTGAGCAGCTTTCTGAATGATTTCCTTCATGCTATGGCCTTTCCCTTCAGTGAGGAGCCTTGCCCAGTGTTCTGCTCAAAGACACGGTGTTATGGTGGAGAATAAGCAGGACACAACTGCCAGAGGTTTAGCCCTAACTTTCCAGTGACCACCCATATCCCTCCACCTATCCCCTGCTCCACTCCCTGCCTGTTTCAGTCTAAGTCCCTTTGGAGTTCACTGAAGCCAGGTTTGGAGTCACTGGGATGTGGAGATGTGTGTTTAAGCTGGAATGGACGTGTCTTTTCTGATGTAAAGCCCCAGTTTGTAGTTTCACAGCTCCAGCTGCTGAGGAAGCACAGTTCAGTGGTGCTCACTGACCCCATGATTAACTCCCAGGGCAGCCAACACCAAGTACCAGCTGGCTTGTGGAATTCTGATACCTGCCATGTGCACTTAAGCACAGATCCTGAACTCTCTGGGGCACGGACATGAGGGGAATAGAAGGCACTAAACCATCACCAAGCTATGCTTGCACAATTTTTTATGCGCTAAATCATTGTTTTCAATTTACTTCCAGCAAGGAAAACATATATTGAGTGCGTTTGTCACATTCCTGCTAAAGCACAATCCACCACTGCCCACTGCAAAAGCTGCAGGGCAACAGGAAATGTCTCAAATGCCCCTAAATTCCTCACTCCCCAATGCCATCCCAGCGGTATCTCTCTCTATCCCTGTGAAACCTGGCTACACTTTACACCATGAAAATTAGTTGCAGAAGAGGCATTCTAGCCCCTGGACATTTGAAGTTTTCTGTCCGGCCAAGTCCATGGAAAAGGACTGCCACAGATTCAATGTCCCCCCTCCTCTTCCATTGCTGAAAAGTAACATAACTGTTGGAAAGAACTGAAAAATAGTTTTCAGGGTTCATTAAAATATTTCAAAAAGTCACTTTGATTTAAAAACCCACCTTAATAAAGCCATATTTATAGTTTCTTTCCACAGCCTTCATCCATTTATACAGCTGCAGGTCCTCTAGAAGACAGTTCAAAGAAATGCAGCTCCAGGCACCCAGTCAGAGCCTGAAAATCCACTGCTGAGTTGCCCAAGATTTTACTAATAAAATTTGTCTTCAGTGATATAAATTGAGAAGTCAAAGCAGCAACCTGCTCACAATCTACTGCAGAGCAGTTTTCAACCTGCAGCTCAATTCCATGATAAAAGGTGTTCCACATGACTTACAATTGCTGGAAGGAGACAAGGAAAGAAACAGAGTAAGTAGGTGTTGAAACTCCTTAGAAGTCTGACCATATCCTGGGGTATTTTCACCTGCTCACAGAAACAGGCACTTCATTTCTGATCTCTGATCAGGGCAGCCACTTGATGACTTCTAGGAGAACAGGCCACCTGCTTTCACAGCCTCTGCAAAAGGATATTCTCACAGTTAAAGCTTCCACACAAGCCCTGTTTTCCCAATGAAAAGATATTTTGATTTCTTCTCCCTGAGTCCCAAGATACCCCAAGGAGAGGCACATCAACAGCTGTTCTCATGATGCTGCCAGCTTCAGCTTAGCTGAAAAAAAAGCACAAATAAATTTCCTAGCAGTGCCTGGGTACAGCCTTCCTGCTCCACCCAGTAAGATACAGGTCAGAATTCAAGACTAGGAACGGGGGGTAAAATTGGAATTGCTGCTCTTATCAAAGAACCAAAAGCAACAGAAGTTTTATGCTGTGCAAGAATTACGGAGTATCAAAATTAGGATAGTATCAAAAGGTGCACAGAAAACTTAAAATGTATTTGTTTTTCTACATTTCTGCCCTTGAGCTGCAGCATCTAGCAATGCAGCACTTCTTCAGATTCTCCATTATTCCCATGCAAAAGAACAGAATGTTTAGGGCTGCAGAAGTTCCACCTGGCAGGGTCTGCTAGAGCTGTGAGTTTGTTCCATGCCCACAGAGGGCTCTGCTCTGAGTGGTCTCTTGGTGCTCCTGCAGCTTTGCTGTTAAATGAGAGAGCACTGTTTAACTTGCTAAGTCAATTAATGCACAAGCAAGGCCGGGGTTATGTTTGCTTTTAAAAAAGAAATCCCCAAACCACATAAGCTGATTGAAGAGCCAACACATAACAAATAGGACAAGAGTCGAGAGTGTTATCAGTGAATGGGGACAACCAAATCATTTTGAGCTTGAGATGTAAGATGTTGAGTGAGAAATGCTGGACCTGGACTGCACAGTGACTGCCTGTAAGACCAGCAAGGTTAATGAGAACAGCAGGACAGGGATATCTCCAACAGCCAGACTCTACATCCTAAAACTCTTTCATTTCAGTTACTATGAAATTCCAGTGCTTCTCTGATAACATCTAGGAGGCAAACGTTACCACAGCACAATCTCCGAGGAAGCAAATTTCAAAATTGAAATGACCTCTGAATATTTGCCTCCATCCCTTTTGCCAAGAAACTTGGGGTAGTTTCATCTTTCATCACTGCTGATTCTCAGCTTTTGACAAACAGTAAGCATTAAGTTATTATTAGTAGCAATATCTTAAATTAGTGCCCAAGAATCCATTTACCCCTTGGTATTGAAGGAATTTCAAAGGAAAAAAATATTTTAAAACAAATAAACAAACATAAAAAAGCCCTACCACTCAGAAATTCAGCTCAGCTAGCATGCCTGGATTCAATCTACAGCTCCTCAGAAATTACAAGCCAGTGGAAGATTAACTGAAAATCATGGGATGGGAATGCATCTGGAATTCTCGTTGTGGAGGTTAGATGACATGTTTTTAAACTCTGAAGCTTGGTTGATATTTCAGGTAGTGAAATACCTGCTCATCCACCTCCTGGCCATGTTTGATGGGACAGGTAGCTCCACTCACATCAGCCTTGAGTAGGAGATCGTGTCCTCAGCTCTCACCCACTCACGGAGTAGGGAGGAGGATCCTTTACCTCAATACCAACACTGTCCGTACTGTTCCAAGGAGAAGGCATCCTTCATGCTACATTCCCTGGACAAAAGAAATGTTACTGACAGAGTTACAGCTCCCTGGGGACACAGACAATTCCTCTCCTGTTTCACACCCTTTGGGTACATGCACCTAACTCCAGATGTCCATGGAATATTTCATTCTATAGCAGGCTACCAATTTCCCTCACCGTTTTTCAATTAACGAGTGATTATGATTAGCACTGGCCAGGACATGGGTGGCTGTGAGCACACTGAATTTCAGAAGGAGAGTTGTACCATAAAGTCACACGTCATATGAGACCGTTGACAGGAACTCTAAAAACAACCATTATTCAGGAGGTTTTTGTTGAAGACCTTCCCCCACATCAACCGAGACAACCTCAGAGTCAGACAAAGCATGAAATGCTGCTCAGGCCATGCCTGCTCTGCTCGAAGGACGTGACGTACCCCTCCCCCAGACAATTTGGCCTTGCCTGTGCTAATCCAGCTGTTTTATTTTGTGAATTGGAGTCTAAATGCATAGGCAAGAGAGCCACGAGTGCACAGGGGGATTTTCCCTGATAATCCCACTCGTCATTACAGAAGCTTGATGTGCGAACGATGAGCCGCTAATATTCCCCCGGGAGAGCCCAGCCTCAGACTCCACGGGCCATTCAGGGGCTGCATCTGCGGATCTTCCAAACATGATTAAGTGCCTCAGCTAGAGGGAACTGCTTTTTCTTTCTTCCCTTTTAATGAATAGCTCAGAGTTCAGAACATAGGGAAGAGAAAGAGTGCCTGAAAATGGTCAACAGTGCATCAAAAGGATCTGGAAACTTCATCTGGAGTGTCTTCAGGCTCCTTGCATCCTACAACAAATTTTATATCCTCTCTCTTGTATCTTAACCAGAAGGGCTAAGGGGAAAAGGTCACACTTACCTCAGAGAACTAAGGATCTCCTGCTCTGAACAAAACCATGGAAAGAGCCAGCAAATATTTTGACATGTCAAAGTGGAACCATGTCATTTTATACCAGGTAGAATGCACTCCTTTTACCAGCAGCTCAAATGACAAATGTCCCATTGTGAACATTTAATGTTTTATATTAACTGAGTTAATGATGTCATGGCCAGTAACTCTTCCCTCCTGACTTTCAGTGATTTCCCCATGTTTTTCACAGGACATAAATTGCAAGTTCTGATAACCAGCAGTGGTAACTGTGTGACGTTTTCCCCTGTTCTTTCCCCTTCTCACTTTATTCTCTTCCCATAATCAGTTTTAGTTATAAGAAAAAGTTCTATTGATTGTGACTCTATGCAAAATGTCCATCAATCAGCTCCCTGCAGAGGTTAAATAGTATAAGCTGCCAGTGCCTGCAGCTCTATTTGCCTTGGGACACTTGCATGTGCAGTTTCTGTCCCACAGCTTTGCCCACAACCTTTCAAGACATTCAGGACTCACAAACTACAGCACAAAGTTCAGAGCAAGAAGCATTTTGATGAGGGCTCTGATACAAAGAAAATGAAAGATCAAGCAGAAAAGCCCCTTTTAAAGTTTTTTTTGCTGGTGTTGAAGGACAAATCTCAGTAAAGTTGAGACAAGAGGCAACCAACAGCTCAACTTCTGAAAAAAACCTCACCAGTTATGTCACTCTGGCTCAGTTCTCAGTAAAATATCCAGCTCAAAGGAGCAAGTTGCTTGACTTTCTTATAGAATACAATGACGAAAACATCATATTGCATTAAGTAGTACTTAATTAATGTAAGCCATGAGAGAGAGAAATTCAAGCAACACTGAAACCGTTCTCATGGCAAAGTTACTTGGCTGCATTACATCTCCTACAGATGTCATCACACAGATTTAACATACGGGTCATTCTCTCTGCACAAATCAGGACCAACTTCAGCGGAGTCAGCAGAATTGTGCTGCCATGCAGCCGTGGGAGATGGGAAACGGGGCTGCTGCTCCATCCCTCAGCTCTCCAGAATATGCAATGGAGGAGGCACTTCCTAGGAGGGGAAGAGGTAGGAAGCAAAAGCAGAGTAAAAGCATAGTGTAGTTCACATTTCTAGAGTTTGGACTTATTGCCCACTTGCTTGAGCAACAGAAGTTTCTTGAGCTGCAGGAGCCACTTCAGACAGATTGTTACACATTAGATTTGGAGAGGGTTTTTCTCCTACACTTTGATCTTATGAAGGAGTCAGAACAATGGTGTGGCTCTCCCAGCCCCACCAGCATCTGCTGTATTCCCCTCCTGTGCTTTCCTCCTTTTCCTAGCTAAAAAGTCTACAGCACGTAGCATAATTCCTGTTACAGGAAGGAGAAGTTAATGCTGAATCTGGAGAAGCCAGGGAATTATCAAGAGATTTCCAACAGCTGACGGCTGCTCTGGAGGAAAATCCAGCTGCTCCTTTCCATGCAGTGACCTGTTAAAGTTGGAACAGCAAATTTCCAAACCAATCTGTAGCCATGCTTGGAACAATGAAGCGTAAATAAATTAAATTCTTATCTCGGAAAAGCTTATGAGTGTCTCACTCTGTATGCAAGCTTTTCAGGAAATGGGGAAGAGGGAGAAAGCCTTCCAAAATTTTTGCACTGAAATAATTTATACTTTTTGCAGTCAGAGAAAGGGAAAAATGGATAAGAGAACAGCAATTTTTTGTGGGATGGAATAAGCAGTGCTGTCTATAGGAGAGCAGGAAAAGTTGTTTTAGATTCTGGCACTCACTCTTCATTAAAGGCAGCGGGAATTCGACCGCACACATGAATGGCTGTGACTGGCACAGGCTTTGTGCTGGATTCCCCCACAGAAAACTCCACTGAAGAGTAACGGGTTCTGCTGATAGCATCACACAGCCAGCACACACAGGCACAAAGTGATGCCAGTTCCAGCCCCAAAAACTTCCCACGAGCCAAGGGATGAGGCTGGCAGGAGACAGACAGGGCAGGGAGGTGACCAGCAGTGCCCTTTTTAAAAAGATAAAAAGGATAAAAAAGGATCCTCTTTAGAAGGATACAACCTATAAATGAGTGCTAACACATGGAAGGTCTTTCACACAATTCCACACCTTACATGGACACTGAGCAGTGGCAGCAGCTCTGACAGTCTGCCCCAAGAGTTATGGAAAGGGAACATCAAGAAGACTCTCAGTGACATCAGGCAGCTCCACTTGTCAGGCAAAGAGCACAAAATAACAAATACCTGAATTAAAACCTTTAAGGGCTACTGAAAATTGCCTATAATGACTATTGGAAAGTGATCCTCTTGCTGACCAGAGCAAACCCAAGCTCAGCCTGCTGCTGTTCCCTGGAGATTAATTGTACCATGTGAAAACAGTGCAGGGTGTGTAGATAAAGAGCAGTCATGACACGAAACAAATGTCTCCTCAATTCAGTCATTTTCCACAGGGAGAAAAAGTTAACCACAAATCCTAAAGACCAGGCAACTGCATTTAAAAGTAATGATGCAAACCATTCTTGAAAATTATTTGCCTGTCCTTAGATTTTGACATTAAGACCATTATTTCAGTTTGACCTTTATGTCACCTAAGATAGAACAATATAATCCTCACTATCATAAAACAATACTGCTGGAGATACTTGTACATGTATTTTATGGTTTTATAAAAATATTTCTCCCAAGAACACTGTTAAATATCTAGTGCTTTCTTAACTAATCAGAGGTTCTCAACAAAAAGGAAGACCAAAACATAATCTGAATTTTTTTAGTTCTGCACTAAGTTTTCACATGAAAGCTACGAAAACTTTGGTCAGGGGAAAAAACAAAGACAATTCAGTAACTTTTTAACTTAGACTAAATGTCAGCTCTCTCCCCTAAAAACGTCAAAGGCAAATGTTCAAACATCCTCCCTAATGCTAATTTTATTAATACTGTCAGCAATTCTCAGTATCTCAATCTAAGACAGTGAGTCAGGCAGCAAATCAATCCAATTGCCAAATCTCCAGAGGGAAAGAAACAACAGAGGAAGCAGGCCAAAGAGATTGCTGATAATGGATATTTAGTCTTTATGTGGGACAAATACTTTGCTACTTCCTCACACTCCTTTTGCTCTGTTACACTGGGGGCACTCAGTGAGCTGTGGTTTAAATGCCTAAATATAGCCATGTGGATTACACCGCCTGGAATTTGTGTATGGGAAGAATTCCTGACTTCTCAAGAGCATCCTCAGCTGACTCACCAAGGCTGGGGTCTGTGGCTTTCCAAGGTGGGAAAAGTGACACTGTGTGGTGTCACAGTCAGGTGACTGTGCAGCTTGAGCTCCTCTGTCCTGCAGCCCAGAGAACACAAGCTCACCTTGATGAGCACACCTGCAGGTCCCCTGTTAGCACAGAGCCATTCCACACACATCAAATCCAGCAATTTCTGACAGAGTGACACTGGGGATGAATACAGCCACGACCATGGGGGCTGCTTGTTGAACAAGCTACTGAAACTATTTGGTGTGGAAACAGGGTTACTCTTGTTTGCAGAAAAGGAAGCAGACAATGGGGTCGATGGACAAACAGAACGTGCCCAGCACTCCGGGGCCTTTGAGCCACCCTGAGAGTTTGAGTTTCACCAGCATGGCAGGACATGATGGCATTTCCTGCTACCCAGGGCCTCAGACTCACCTTCTTCCCCTGAAGCACCACTATCTGCATGACAGTCCCTGCCTACATTGCAAGTGTGGGATTTACCTGCCCTAGCTTAGACACCTGAGAGTGAGACCTTAAAGCCAAGGGGGTCACCCTGGCCTCTCCTCCTGCTCAGATGTAAAGGGTGGGTTACTCACATCCCTTGGTGACCAACTCCAAGACAGTTCATCCAGTCTGGAGGAACCTGTTCCTGCCCTCTGTGTGTGTGGAGAGCTTTCAGCTTTCCACCCGAATTGCTCACAGCCAAGTCAATTTTCCCTTTTATGTTCTTTGCTGCAAACTTTTATTTCTGCCTCCAGCATGCAAAAGATTTTCAGCTCCTAAAACAAGCAGGCAGCCAGGATTTCCAGTGTAGCATTAATGAAAAACCAACGCTGAACAGTTTGAGCCCTGCTGGGCACCAAATGGCCAATAAACACAGTTGTATTTCCCTGCCAGCATTATTTTTCCTGCTTGGTTATGTTTAAGCTGAGGGACTAAGGAGAAGCTTCTCCACATGCCTGCACGTGGAGGTTTTATTTCCTTTTCATGTGGGAATGGGGCTCATGTTTGATTTGCACTGACCCTTCTTCCCACACAATGCCAGATCTCTATCGCCTTGGCCACGGGCCACACGCTGTGGTTTGAAACCTGCTCCCTCAGGTAATTATCTGAGGAACATGTACATGGAAATTGATGGTACAAACTCACAGCTGTCAGCCTGGACTCTGGGTTTGGCTGAGCCAGAAAGAGATTCAAGGAAAACAATCAGCTTCTAAATATATATTAAGAGTTGGGGATTTTTTTTTTTTCTTCTTCCTTATGGATTTTTAAGAGGCAGAAGTGAGGGAAAGGTGAAAAGTGGTTCTTCTTGATGGGACAAACCTTAGATCCCTCAAGATGTCTTAACGTTTTGATCAAATTACTTTGTGCCTTCAGCTGTTCTTCTGCAGGACTGGGCACTCTGTCACAGGGAAATTGCACAGAGACTGAAGCACACGCTCATTGGCATGAGAGATCAAGTCATCTGCTAAAAGTATTTGGGCTTCTTGGAGAGAGTTAAAATGTTTTACACCACTTATAGTGTTAAAGCACTACAGCAAAAAGAATCTGGTAAACCCAAACACAAAGTGCAAAATTAATAGGTGGGATATCCGCTGCTTTCCTGTCTTATTTCTCAGTTGGGCCTGCACTACATAAAACCCTGGGGTTTTCTCTTGCCATACTTGAGTTGACTTCAATCAGTCCTTAAGATCCTTTTTCCAGTTTCCCAGCTTTTTTTTATACTTTCTTCTCTGGGTGTGGGGGGAGTTCACATTAAGACTTACATAGCTGGGAGGTTGAGTTTCTGGGCACAACCAAAGTAGTGCAAAAAGTTTAAAAATGAAAGGTTTTACAATGTGTCTCTCACAAAGACAGCATCCAAAGGAAAAAAAAATCATGTTAATTATTGACTTTTCAAGGCAATTCTGAAGTTTTTGACTATGTGAACCACAGTATCTTGTGAGCACTTAGAGAGTGTTCTGGTGAGTGACTGGTGAACATGTTCAAGAATTTCTGGAAGCCACTGTGATCCTGAGTCTGGGCAAGGGGCAGGATGATGCTGATCATTAAAAATGGAGAACAGAAGCCACCCGTTTTTACATAAATACCCAGAAGAAAATGAAGCAGTAAATAAACAGCCTATTTATAAGCAACTGGAAGATAACAATCAAATCACTTTACAGTGAACATACATCTGCCCAGAACTAATCTAATTTCCTTCTGTGATGAAATACCAGGGCCCTTGAGGAAAGAGTCACAACAGTAGTTTGTACATATCTTGATTTTGGTATGGGTGAGTTCTAATTTTTTAAGAAAAAAATTCTCCTGGTGAACTCAGAATGCAGAAGTGGTTCTGGAGCAGAACAGGGGGTGCTGGACACCAAAGGCTGATGTCTCCCCTTACTCCTGGCTGCAGGCTGGAGAAGCACGGGCAGGAATCTCACCAGCCTGAACATCCCAAAGGAAACCCCATCATTGCAGAGCTTCCTAACAGCTCCCAGCCTCTCTCTGGAATGTGTTTAATTTAAAAGAGAAAAAAAGAGAGAAAGAGGTGGGAGCAGGAGGAGAAGAAAGGAAGAAAGATTCCAGGCTTAAGATTTATGGAGAGCCAGGCCAGTGGGAAGGGGGAATTAATAACTGAAGGCTGTGGGGTTTTGTGTGTGGATAACTGGAAATTCACAAGATATAAGTGGTAATGGGGGACGAACACCAAGCAACCAAACCCATCTGTGTGGCTGGAGCCAAAACTGATGCTTGCTGCTACACCAGAGCATATATATTCCTTTTCCCTGTTTCTTTTCCCAGAAAGATGATTTTGAGGTTGTTGGAGGTTGGGGGTGTAATTGCTTATTCCAATATTTTCCAATGGCAGATCTGGGATGAAGCAGAGACTACTCCTGATTCTACATGAATTGCTATTTGTTTAAGTGATCAAAACTGAAGCAATAACAAGAGCTTCCAATAACATAATGATATGCACTAACAGCAATAAAGAAAACCACGAACAATCCATATCACTTTTATTTCCATACTCCCAAAGCTTCATCTCCAACGGGAGCAAGAGCCAGGGTGAACCTCCCCCTCCTGTTAATGCAGTAGTTTGGGCTAAATGAACACAGAGCTGAAATGAATCCCTTCCTGTCCCTTGCAGAGTGATGCCTCCCATGGCTGCAGCTCCCAGCCTGACCAGAGTTGGTCCATCTCACTTGTGTTCTCCATCAACCCCCATCCCCACCACAGAGCCAACACTTTCTAAAACAATCTCAAACACCAGAGGATCACAAGTCCAGATATTTTTAACAGTTTTAAACCCACATTGCAGCCAGGCTAAAGCCTCCACTGCAGTTCAGGGGGTGAACTCTCAAAGCTTTATAAATTGCTCGTGAGGAATGCAAGTCACTGATCGACTGTAAATCAATTAGATGATCTAATTTCTGCCACACATGTGGAATTCCATGAAGTTACAAATAAAAAGGTGCAGGAATGATTTCTCATTTTCAGAGAACAGGAGACATGGATAAATCAGCCTTCTCAGAGTTTCTGCTCTGCATGAACAGAGCAGACAAGGCAACAGATTCATGTTTCATAGCATGAAACACTCTCAATTCTACCATTGCACAGCTGTCATCCACCCTGAAAAGCATTCCACCTACCAGGACAGACCTGACACCAAGGAGAATTTATTCCTCTCCTCTTTCTTCCCCACTTTCTGGAGATAAGCACTTCAGCCTGAGCCAGCCATAGTGAGGAGATGTTCAGACTCTTCCATCAGGAAAACACCAGACTCTTTTTAAACTCTGCTGTGGTGGAGTCTCATGTTTGAATGTGACAAGGACTGTGAATTCCTGCTGAACCTGGGACCTCTTTAACTCTGCAGTGCTTTTTAATGATATTCCATTCAAGGTACAAAGCCATCTTGTATCTCAGAGTCAAATGCTGGAAAACCCACATTAACAGCACGTCCAGCACAAATATTAGGCATGATAAAGACAGCAGAGATATGCCTGTGCTTTTTTCTTTAAGAGACAGAGAAACTAAATTACAAAGAATTAAAAGAAAGACAGCCCGGTTTTATGGCTTGGGCTGTTGGAAGTCAGAAAGGAATCAGATCAAGACCAAATTGCTTAATTTAATATGTGTGTTTGTATAAATCTCTCAGCCCTAGTATCTGAACAACCTCTAAATATTATTCTCCAAATTCCCTGTGGAACAGGAATATGTAATCCTCTTTTTACATAGAGGGAAACAAAATGCCTTGACCAAGATCACAGAGTTTGTGGCAGAAATCTGCTCTTCCACACAGCAGGCAGCAAAGCTGGGTAACTGCTTGCCATAAACATTTGCAGTGTAACACCATCCCACGGACATTGCCCTTCACCATTTTTTTCACAGGTTCACAAAAGGATTGGTGCAAGCTACAGAAAAATTCACTGAGGGCTAAAATGAGGAATAAAATCAGCTCACAGCTAAGGACATGCCTAGGCCACAGCTTGCTGGATCCAGGCCTGCCGAGTAGTCAGAAGTATTACTACACTTTTTACTCACACTTTTCCACAGCCATCAGCTCCTGGCCACTGTCAGAGACAAGTCTGAGGGCTAGATGGATATTTGATCAGATCCAATGTGACCAATGTGATCCCTGTGCGTCCACTCTCCATCTGCTTTCCTTAGCTTCGAAGATAAGGGTAGGTGATAAGGAATTTCTGTTTTTTTATCTCAAACTTGAAGAACAGAAATCTTTGACGTGGTTCTTGTTTAACCCACCTAGGATTCTCTTATGGAAATCACAGCCTGGAAGTTGACAGCACAAAGAGAGAGGGATATGATGGGTCCTTATCTCATCAAAAAGCAACAGTTGCATCTCATCACCAACCTCTTGGACCCTCACAGAAGAGTTGC
Organism: Petroica traversi; assembly: GCA_025920805.1. Taxonomy (NCBI): domain Eukaryota; kingdom Metazoa; phylum Chordata; class Aves; order Passeriformes; family Petroicidae; genus Petroica; species Petroica traversi. The sequence continues at coordinate 182,145 of JAHLSL010000039.1, read as the reverse complement.
TAAGGTATGCAGCTTTTGAGGAGACAGCTGCTAAGGATTTTGCAGCAAGCAAATCCCATTTTAATTCTATCATGATTTTCCTGCTCTTTTGGATAAAGAAGACAGACAGAGGGATCAAGGCAAGAGTACCTGGAAAGTGTCTGCTCTAGCAGGACTAAGCCTCTGCTGCTTTTTTCTAGCCCATAATGCTGGGGGCTGAGTGCCAAGTGGCACCGTGTCAAATCCTCATTGTAGGCACCTGGTGGAAGCTCCACAAGCAGCTGCTCCAGGAGGATGGGTTTGAAGACCATAAGGGATTGGGACTGTGGCCAAGCCTTAACATCACAGTGCTCCCTTTGATCTGTTTAGACAGTGCTTTCTAGACAGCAGATGATGCTGGAACAGACCTCTCTTTGCCTATGCACAAAGTGACCCAATCCCAGAATTTATACACACATCCTGCAGGGATTCAGTAGAGGGGGAGACACCAGGGTTTAGCATCCAGCAAAAAAAACTTGCTGCAAGACTGAGGGATGAATCTGCTCAGGAAGGAAGTGTGGAAACACTGCAGACAGTGTTCCTGAAGGAAGAACAGTGCCTGGAGAGGCAGAGACTGCACTCTGTGAACAAGGACAGTTTCTCCTGAGCAAAGGAAGAACTGCAGGGAGAAGGGTCAGACCAAGCCCTGTCTGAGGAGAGCAGGTCAGTCACTGCTGCTGGAATCTTTGAGCTGCTGCACAGAGTCAGGCTCAGGCACCGTAATGCTGAACAGTGCTGTGTAAGGAAACTGCAGCTCAGCTGAATAAAGCAGTTTGTGGATGGCCAAAAGTGCACACAAATAAACACACAGTGCAACAACTCCTAATACAGCAGAGATACATCACCAGCTCCAGACTGGGATGGACCAAGACATGTTGGGTTTTAATATGAGTTTGAACACCTGTAGCACTTAGAGGAAAACACCATTAACAAACCTCTGGTAGTTTCTGGGCTGAAACACAGCACTGTTGTGGAGCCTTAGATTGCCTCAGGAAAGGAAACTGAAGCAGTGACAGTGGCATCTCAGCATTCCCAGTGAGAGACAGCCAAGGACTTTGCTGACTGCAGTTGCAATCACAATTATTTTGGATGCTGATGGCACCTTCCACGTAGAACATGGCACGAGGGGAAGTGAAGCAGAAGGATCTGACACAGGCTGCTGGGGCCCGCTGCTCCCACCTCCCAGGTCTCAGCTCTGCTCTCAGCAGGCAGCAGCAGCATCCAGCTCAGCTGGGTTCCAGTCATTAGTGACAACAGTGATTGATGAGCTTCACTGAGTGGTACCTCAGGAGACACTGCAGAGTGTGGCAGCAATTCCTCTGTACAAAGCCAGAGCTGGAAATAAATGCTCAGCTCTCCCCATGCCAGCTCTGTAGCTACATTGTACAGCAGCATTGCCCAAATCAGCACACCGACACTGTCAGACAACTCTGTGACCTGGCTAAAAACAGTCTCTGTATGAATTTGAAACTGATCTGGGCAAATGCAGACAAAGGTTGCTACAGGAAGGTTCCTTGTTCAATTACTAAAGTTACGGGTTATAACAGTGGAGCCAGCTCCAAGCCAAGCACAAGCTCTGGCTGCTACAGAGAGCAAGGCTTTCAAAGACATCAGTAGCTTTAACAACTTCTGGATGACCCCATGAGTTATTAGGCTAATCCTTACTCTTTCCTAAACTGGTAAGAAAAAGAAATGCAGCCCAGCAAGGAAAGCCTGAAAGTTTGTTTGAGGGAAAACACATTAGAGTTTGCTGCAGGTAAAGGATTATCAGTCTTTCTGGGAGGCCTTGTGGGATTTCCAGACAATTTTTCCTGTAGCAGCAAGAAATTATCCAGTTTCAGTAGGAAAGGCTACAGGGAAGATTGATCCTGCATGTGTTTAGTCTTCAAAGGTTCAGTAATTTCAGCCACTTGGCTAGGCTTCCCTGCTCGTGTTGTTTATCTTCAGTGATTGTTTGGAGATGCATTCAAAACAAAAAAATCAGAGCCAGAGGGGGTGGGTCCAGCACAGACATCTCAGAAAGGCTTCTTGTCCTCCCTCAGCAAGCTGTAAATTTACTCTTCCTTCAGTGTTACATTAGGGAAGGACTCATTTTTGACAGGACTGGTTTAGGGGTTGGCTTCTGGGGACTGCAGGGCTCAGCAGATTAGCCAGGGATTCCTTGCCTTCCAGAAACGCAGATTTTTTTTTTTAATCCTTTCTTTTTCCCCTCCCTGTTTCTTTATGCTCTCACTCTCTGTTAGTGGTTTCCAGAGAAGCAGCAATCAAATCAAGGATTGCATGTAGTGTCCTTGATAAATGACAGAGGTGGTGAGCAGCTTCAGCAGACAGGGCTTGGAAGATGAACTTTAATCCAGCACTGTCTCAAATTATTGAATAAACGAGGCAGCCTGGGAAACAAGCACTGTGGATGGGCTTAGCTCATAAAGAACATTTTTTTCCTTAGTGCCCAGGAGTCAAAACTCTTACAGCTGCTTTGAAAATCCTGGCTGGTCTCTGAAATGTTCTGGACTCACCCACAGTACGTGCCAGCCCCCAGAAGTGGTTGCTGACATCATATAAAATTAAAAATATAAACCATGTTCCCAGCAGCACTGAAAGATCATTAGTTAGACATCAGCTCATTTCTTTGAGATATTAATAGCTGTATTTCTTTGGAAAGCTCCAGATTCCGAAATTTGTACAGGAGACTTTTTTTTTTTTTCATTAAAGCCAGCATGCAAATTTATCCTGGTTTTGAATTAGCATTGCAAGACAGACTAATTTCGATTTATGGGGGGTTTTAACATGACAAGCAAATGAAAGAGGATTCCCATGCCACATTCACTATTATGATCTATTTGACAGCAATACTCAAATACCCATTTATACCCCAGACCTGGAGCTCAGCGACCATCTCAGGAGGCCTCTCTGAGCAGGAGGATCTGCTCCCACCCCTGGATCCACAGCCCCATCTCTGGATCCACAGCCCCACCCCAGCTCTCCAGTTGACAGCTGGCGCTGTGGGGCACCCACATCTCAGACGTGCAGCCCATTTCTAAATGGAAAAGCTTCTCCCTGTGCCTCCTGCTGGGATGTCCATGCCTGAGCTGACAGTTTCATTCTTCCTCCTCCATCATAGGTGGCCGATCCCTGGGTTTAGAGGGAACTCTCCTGCATCCCAACAGTGAGACAAAGGTGAAGGAAAATAAGTGACTCAAGCTTTTATCTTCTCCCACTGCCTCTCCCCAAGGTACCTCAGCAGTGGCTATAACACAGAGTGAGGACACAAAGCAAAAAATCCCAAAACTATAAGAAATAAAGAAACAAAACACTGAGAACAATACAAAAAAAATTGCAAAGAGCATCTTGCATTTGTTGATCTTTCCTAAGGTTCATTGACTTCAGAGTTTCCTGCATGTAGGCTGAAAATAACACAATTTTTGTAATTTATCTTAGTCACTCAGCATAGGGCCTCTGTTCTCAGCTTGTACTTCAAATCTGTTCAGCAATGTATACCACATGAGTCAACTGTGCAGAGTAGCAGGCACTTCCCTGGAGAGCCTGAGTGTGTGTTTTGGGCTAAGAGTCACCAGGATATTTAAATAACTTGGTAAGTATGCACAAACATCAGTAATTCTAGTGTAGCCATAAAAACTGCACAGTATGGAAACATACAGAAAATGAAAATTGGTACCTCAGACAGCCATAAAACTTTGAACTAGCCACGAGTTTGACTTTAGGAGACCAAAGATATCTCTAAAAAAAACCTATTAGCTTGTTGGAATAAACTTTGCTACTAACCACAGGGAATGTTACAGCTCAAATCTTACCCCATGGTTTTTATTTTAATGCTGAGTTAGACCAGGTATAACCTTCCCTAAATTATTAAAGAACTGCTCACCACATGCTACTATACTGGTTTCCTATAATTCCCCTTTTCAGTTTTATTTTCCCCCCTCTCCTTTCACATAACATCTCCTGGCTATGCAGCCTGTACTGCCTATAGATCACCAAGTTCCTTTTGTACAGATCATTTCTGTGCACTGACACTTAAAAATAGCACATTTTAAAAAAGCATCAAAGCTATTACTTCAGAGTTGCAACTCTAAAATTCAGCTGCTTCTATATTCAACACCAGCTGCTGGAGCACATCCCTTTCTTCACAAGCCAAATTAAAACCCTAACAAGAGCAATTTTAATGCTGGTCAGATGGGTAGAAGCCTTGTGAAAAGACCTTCCTCTTGCTGTGTTGCCACAACGTCTTTGAAAACAAGACTGCAGAAGGAAAACATCTTTGCAGGCTTTAGTCTCCAAGTGTCATCTCTCAGAGAAGTCTAACCCAAACTTTCCCCTCTACAGCTCTGACCCTCTCCCAAATCTAAGCTGGAGGTGGTCATGGCCCTTTTTTAGAGATTTCAAACTCTGTCTCCCCATTTTGATTCTCTAGACCGGGAACAGGAGGTCACACAAAAGAACTTGTGACTGGTGGCGACTTAGAAGCTTAATAAAATTTAGGGTTACACTCAGCACTTGAAAGTGCCAACTCTAAGACCCTTCTCAAAAATTCCTTTGCTAAATGGAACCGTGGGGGAAGTTTGGGATGGGCAGCATTTCATCTCATGAGAGCGTCTGGCTAAGACCAACATCAAAGCTGACCATTTTGCCAAAAGCACTGGGAAGACTAAGTCACTGCAAAAATAAAGATTAAATCTCAGATTTAACTTTGAGGTGAGAAATGAAGCCTCAGCACAGCACTAGTGAGTGATCCAGACTGATGAGGAAAAGTTGTCTCCACCCCAGCCCCTTTCCCCCTGGTGTGGCTGACAGGAACCTTTCCCTGTTGTGGGGCTGGGAATGCTGCGTGTGCCAGGCAGGGGCTCAGGCTCTGCTCTGCCTTCAGACCCAAATCCCTCACTGGAGCACACAGAGCCCAGAGAACCCAGTGCTGGCCAATGGAGAATGCCAGGGAGGGCTTCCATGCCTCACTTCAGAGGGAGAGGCAGTGGGAAAGGAGCCTTCACCAATTCCCAAGAAGAGGAAAGTCCTTGAGCAGATTTTACTGCCTTTCAAAGTTTACTTTCTACTGCTGGCTGCTGTAGGAAGAAGTTCCAGAAGGAAAGCTCCACGCCACATTTCTCCTGAACACCCTCATTCCTGCCCAGGCACAGGAACAGGGCTGCCCCCAAAGCAGGTTTTCTCCCCAGCACCCATCTGACCTGCTCTACCACCAGGGCTTCCTGTGCTACCATTTTTGTAACTGCAGGACAGGAAGAACAATGCCATCCTTTGCAGTAAAGCACTCCACACAAAATATTAGGTACAAATTAGGTATTTTTAGCATAATTCAGACCTGCTGACAAAGACTGCACTTTTACCATGATGGATGCATGGTTGGGTGTGTGGTGCAGACATTCTTAAGCAAGCCACTTGCAAAGTCCACAAACCCATCTGCATCCAATTTGATGCTTACACTTATCCAAGGCTATTTATACATCATGGCATTCTTAACCTCAGTGGCTTTGCAGCTCCCCACATCTTTCAATCACGTAATTGAAATGATGAAATGGTCCCTGCTGTACTTATTTCATGATACCTTTATCATGACTGCACAATGCAAATACCTGATGCTGGCTTTGAAAAGTGACCTGTGAACACCAGGCAGCAGCAATGCTCCAACCAAAGTCATTTATTGTTGCCATTCACACTCTGAATGACAAATGCACAGAGGCATGAATGAGGTGCACAGCACTCTCGATTCAATTAAAGGCAAAGAGCTCTGCAATAGCTTTTCAGTGCTGACAGCCTGGTGATAATGAAGTTTAGCTATTCATTGCGCTGTGAAATGCAAAGCAGAACATCCAACCTGGAGGAGGGAAAGGATAATGTTTGTCTAATTTATCATGTTTCCAACTGACAAATAACTTCAGTCCATAAAAATGAAAAGGAAGTGAAACTTTAATCCTTTCTCCTTTCCTGCTCAGTGGAACGTTTTTAAAGCATGCATTTGCATTCTGGACCACGGATCCCTGATCCTCCTAAAGGCTGCTGTGTATTAGTGGTTTCACACACTGCCCCAGTCCTATTCCAACAGATTCCAGCCGTTAGGCAAGAAGAAATGGGCATTTGGGAGGAAAGGAGACGCAGGAAATACTCTTGAAAGCAAGAGAGACTGAGATTTTATCCCACTTCATAATGTAGCGGAGAAAGGAATTAAACATACTGACCACATAATCAAGAGGAGTTTAAAAAACCCCACCTCTTAAGCAAGAGCATTTGTATCACATAACCTTGGGACACAGCCGACATGTCTATGTTTGGTCTGGTCTCCCTGGGTTGCCTGTGATCAATGGACAGCGGAGTGAAATCACCTTCTGGATCTTTATCAGCTCCTGTTCTGAACAGACCCTTGAGGAATCCCTTCCTCCTGTCTGATTAGAAGGGGAGCTTTGCTCAGCTCTCAGGAAAGGCTCCCAGGAATCCTGGGGAGAGGGGCTGGGAGTGCCCCTGCAGAGGCTGAAAGGCTGGGGCAGCCTCCCTGCAGCCTCCAGCAGGGCAGTAGGGGCACACGAGTGTCAGAGCTGATGGGGTTTGAGCTCTCTCCCCTCTGAGGAGCCCAGAGGGGCAGCAAGGGGAGCTCCAAGGTGGCAATCACTCAGCACCAGCATCCATCATTTCTAAGGATCAGCCCAACACACGGCTCAGATCTGAGCTCCTTGATCCTTCCGCAAGGGCAACACTCCCCTGAAAACAGAGATCTCTGCTGTTAACCTGCAGACCAGGACCATTCCTGGATCTCCTACAACATCCTGTGCACGTCACATGGTGAATTCAAAGCATTTCTTTCTGGTTTGCAGTAGGTTTCTAGGGTGTGAATTCCTCTAAGCTAAAACTACTGTTTATCTGATTTTATCAGCTACACTGAAAGGAAAGGGAGGAACCTAAACCTATGTGTAAACAATGGGATTGTCCCCAAACACACACACTGGAGCCAACTTCTGTTTCAAAGTTTGCAGGTAGCCTACCATGATCTGTGGAGGCTCTCAAGGATAACTGAATTAATGTCTTCAAACCACTGCAGAGAAGCTGAACTCCCACACACCAAGTGCATTTTTTCATTTTTGTATTTTTCTGATAAGTATTCTGTCTGCCACTCACTGAACAGCTGGTTCCAACCCTGCCATGTGAAAATGGCTAAATTAAGTCGGACAAACAACCGGGAGCTGTGTCTGAACAGAGCAGAGATTTTCCACAACCATGTAAGATGAGGGATCTCTCTCATGTTCATCACAAACCAGCAAATGTTGCAGAGGATCTTTTAGGAGGCACAGTCTGAGACCAACCACTGGCTCTTCTGCATCACCATCTACCAGCTTAACCCAAAAGGTTGAACCATACAGTGGATTTGTTCAAGTAACATCTGCAGAGACTCAGAAGTGATGACCTACAAACAAACACTACGAGCCCATAGGTGTAAAAAGCAGCTTAAAATCCCATGCAAACTCCAGCAATACTCCTGGCTGACCCATCCAGTGGCCTCACCTAGGAGAAAAAACACTGCAAATTGCATGGAAAAAAGGCCACAGTCTGTGCTGCAGCCTTTAGCTCTGCCAGACAGTGGTCAGAGGAAATTAAAAATGCTTAAATGAGTAACCATCCCCCAGGTTGCTCACGCCACTGTGGCCAGAACGGAAATTTTCATGAGCCTGCAGAGGGTGGGGAATGAGCATTCACAACAGACTGGAACAACACAAGGGAAGAGATGAAATTCAAGCCTGATCTCAATCGGGGTATGTGTATTCCAGAAAATGCCACTAGGACTTCCTCCAGAAATGAACGGCAACGAGGAAGAACTGCTAGGAGTGGAACATTATTAAATCATTTCTGGCAGCATTTTGGAAAGAATTACTTGAATGTTGGCACTTTTCTACCTCTGTTCACGATTCTGGTAGAGGTTTTTGGAGCCCATGGGCTCTATCTGGAGCTTATTGCTTCTGTCGCCTGACGCTTCCTCAGTCAGCAAGCCAGCTGGAAGGTGGGCACATCCACCCACACTCTTAATCTGAAGTGACTGTACCTTACTGGAGAAATATGTGGCTAATTTTCTCTCTCTGCAAGAGCAAATCTTGTTAGAGGGATTTGTACAGGTCCCGCTGCTCTCACTCCTTATCAATAGGACAGGCACTTCAAGAACACTGGTAGCTGAACTAAGATCTAATCAGCTTCCCTCGTGTTAATGGTGATCTGACTTTTGAACTCTTCAAGGGTCTTTAAGTGTGAAAAAAAAGAATTTTTTGTTAAAAAGAATATTCAACCTCCATGTCTGAGAAGCCACACGTAGCCTTCCTTTTGCAGCATGACGGTGATGCAGGGCACCCAGAGCCAGAGGTACAACTCAGAATGGACTGAAAATACCTGCAGCAAAGCCCTGCAGCAAAGGAGGTCACTCCCCAAACCCCCAGCATCCAGGCCAGATGTGTTGCTTGTCCTACCTCCAGTCCAGGTGCCATGGGACACATATGAGACAAATGTGTTAGAGAGAAGAGGCACTGTCGAGACAAAAAAATACTAAGGAAAAACAATAACAGGACTGGGATTGCTACACCAGAAGACAGTGACCTTCCTGAAGCTCCAGGCCCCATCCCAACCCCTTCCCATGGCTGAAGCAGCAGGTCAGCAGCCACAGCCCTGGGGGAGCAGAAGGGAGGAGGTGCTGCAGGGCACACAGTGGGAGATGACAGTCATCTCCCTCACGTCCCCCGTGGGGCTGGGCACGTGTGTGGGTGGGTTCCAGGTCAACCCAATGACATCAACTCCTTCCCCAGCCCCTGCTGGCCCCGTTCCCTGCAGCTGGAGCTGGGGCTGGGAGCTGGGGCTGGCCAGCAGCTCCCTCCCAGCACACCCCACTGCCAGTCCCACGGCCCCACAGCCACTGCCACAGCGTCTGGGACACATCTGGGACACGTTTGGGACACGGGTGGCTGGGACACCAGGAGTGGGCTGCACCTGGGCACCAGGCACGTCCTGCTGGGGCAGCTCTCAGGGCAAGCTCCCCACTCCCAACCCAAAATGCAAATGGAGGCAAGGCTGGGAACGAGGCAGAGGAGTAAAGGGAAAGAAACCACACATACCTATCACCTATTTAGCAACTGCTGAATAAGCTGTTCTGTACACATTGCCCAACAGAGAGGAATAGAGGCTCTTCTGAGTGTAACTCAATAAATTTGAAGGGAGGGAAGGCCAACACACATTTCCAACTCCAACCGCTAAATAAGGAAACATACGTGGAAATTACAGATGAACAAATTCTAAACAGACCTAGGGGAGTTTTCTCCTTTTCATCCAAAAAGCAATAAATGTCACAGAATGGAGCAGCAAATCATTCAAAACAATGTAGCTTACCAAGCACGCTGTCAAAGCAAAAAAATCTGAGTCACTTAAACAACTGGATGCTATTTCAGGAGGGTTTTTTTTTTTTTAAAGGCTCATGAAGTGCAAGTGGCTCAAATTCTCCTTTTGTACTTGGTAACAATGGGCGTGTTTCTTGGCCGGAGCAGGTCTGCAGAGGTCTGATTTTTGTTTTTTATTTCGTTCTGAAATGCCTCTCTGACCTCTGGCCGTGGGGCCAGGACCTCAGCAGGCCATCTGCCCAGCCTCTCATCCCAAAGCAGGATCAGCTCAGCTCTTATCATTCCTGACATGTTTGCCTAAGTGGTTCCTAAAGATTTCCAACACTGGAGGCTCCTCAACCACTTCAGGCAATCTTGTGTGTGTTTTATATAAATCAGCGGCTCATCTCAAATTGAATGCTACATTTAATTTTGCTCACTTAGGTCCAAAAAAAATGTTTGAAACATGCATGCTAATGTTGAAAGATTGGAGAGCACATGGCCACAAGTGCCTGCCGCCTACGCCGCTGTCCCAGCCATCCCAGCAGCCCTCCCAGCACATCCCAGGAATGCACAGGCACTTGCACCCACTGCTGCAAGCCAACAAACCGAGCCCCAGCACCCTGAGAAGCTTTGGGTTGTTGAAAGCACCTTTAGGTTAGTGATTAGAAACCATTCAGAGGTTTAAGCATCCAAAGCCACAATTACAGAGCAATTTCCCCTCTGCTGAGGAGGTTACAGCACCGGGGACCACCACATTTTGGGGGATACCAGCCTTCCCTGAAGGTTTTATCTCATCCCACAGAAATGTTCGCATTTTTACCACACTGGGAACATAAATTATAGTCTTCGCTTTGAGCTGGGATCTTGCAAATATTCCATCTGCTTGCTTTGCACTGGGATTCACACATCCATCGAATAAGTTCCTTAAGCATGCAATTCCTTTATCTGCATAGTTCATCAGTTGGTTTTCCAGGATTTCCAGTTATCAGTCAGGTCACTGACAAGGCAATGACTTCCTTTACTTCCTGCAGTTTCCTTTTGATCCCTGTGGTTCAGTCCCTGTAGATCAGCACCTCTCCTCTCCCATCTCCAGACAGCCTTGGGGAGATTTCCCTGGCCTCTGGACCCTCCCACCTCAGGCTGGAGCTGCTAAAGCTCTCATTTCATTAAAGAAGGCTACACTAATATATGATTTTGGCCATTATTCTCTCCATTATTTATTATTATCTTGTGTTTCTATCTAACTCAAACTCTTGCTTTCTGTCAAACTCTAATTAAATTTAATCAATTTCCTTTGAAGCTTATAATTTTTGTTGTTTCATGTATTTGGTCAAAACATACAGAGCATATAATTAAAACAAACACAGCAACTGGAATTATGGGAAGCACTTCCAGGCCCACCATGCCAGAAGTTCTAAGCACCCAACAGAAAGTACTTTTCACCAGCTGGGGTTTTTTTCTCCAAATTCTCAACATATTTGGCAATTTACTTTAATGTTATTCCTTACCACCTTGATTATGGGGTTTTTTGCTTTTATTTGGTTTGCCTTGTATTTGGACTATATTCAATTGCACACACAATATATTTTGGGCAACTCACTGAATGGGTTTACAGAGAAAAATCCTATTTCAGTTCCTCCTCATTGGTTTATTCAGTTGCTTCCACCATAACCTGAACTCAAGTTACAATCTGACAGCATATTTTTTCTATTTAATGTAATATACCATCTGAAGTGAACATTTCTTTCTAATTGTAAAAACACGTTCTCATGGTTAGGGTAACAGTTGTGACAAACTAGAACTTCTTGGCTGACAAATTAATTCTGTAGGTTTCTATTTACATCCTTTCACAGAGTTTGCTGATTTATAACTTCCAGCCAGGAATGAAATGTGCTTGTAACTAAAAGTGTTGATTAAATCATTGCCTGATATTAATCAAAAGAAAATGCAGTGTGAGGTGCAAGTCATTTAAAGGATGACATAAATCTGCCACTTATTAAAGTTTAGTTCCTCCAGTGATCCAGTAAGATGAGCTTAAGTTAAACAAGGAAGGTGTGACTTCCAGGAGTCCTCAGTCTCTGTATTCCAGTGAATTTGGGCAGAGCTGCATATGCTCAGCAATCTCTAAAAAGCCAGGCAACAAACCAGAAACAACGAAAACCACTGAATTTCATGCCAAAGGGGGACTCATCCTTTCCTGGAAAGTTTTGCTGCTCTCAATTTTGGACCACATTACGGATTGCAAATGACTTCTCCTCCACACCCCCTTAAAGAAAAAAAAAAAAAAAGGTAAAATCTTTGTCTCTCTCTGAAAAAGAGCTCAATGAAGCAGGAAAGCACGGCCTGCCAAGTCTCAGATGAAAGAGGAACTTCACATCCAAGAGCGACCCAGGCAGACGATCCAGGAGAGAATAAGTGAGGGCTGTTCTTCCATGCGAGGCAGATCCATGGTGTATTGCACTTCCAGCTGCTCCGTGGGAGCTGTGGTGGGGTGCAACAGGCTGTCACTTCCCAGCTGGCTTCCGATCCATCTGCGCGGGAATGAGGGCAGGCGGCGGGAGCTGGCACGGGGCAGGATGGATCCTGTTCTTCTGCAGACATTACACACAGCTGGGATGGTAATTTAGAGCCTTCCTACAAAGAGCTATGATGGGAAGGTAACTGTTTTTCCTTCCATGCCAGATGAAAATCTAGGCTTCCTCTGAAACCTGCTGAGTCAAAGTGGAATAAGAGAAAGGAGCGATAGAATGGCCAGACTTGCACAGGGGATTTCCTTGTCCTTGGGCAAGCAGAGGGAACTGGCTGAACAGTCCTCCTGACCAGCTTCCACATGGTCTGCATTTGTTTCAGGCACCTGGGCTTGTGGGAGGTACATTCAGAACAGTTTGAAAACAAAGGTGCTCAAGAAAAAAAACCAAAACAAACCACAGATCACATCCAAAGTGTGATAGGAGGGGAAAATTATGTCACGGAAAAAAGACACCCTGCTCTGTGTTTGGTGCACAAGATATACCTGAACTACCTCTCTTGGGTTAAATTTTGAACATCCTTGTGTTTCAAAGTACTTGATCTGGATCTGCCTCAAATCACAATGAGGACACTCAGGACTTACGACATTTCCATCAAGCAGCTGCCATTCAATGGCTCCTCCAGCACACTTTGCACTCTTTTGTCATACAACACCTAAGCCAGCACTGTTTTGCCCAAAATTTAGGACTTTGGGTTACTTAATGCTACACAAATTTCCTTCTATGTTAGAATATGACAATTTTGCTAAAATGGGCTAAAGAAACTGGTTCATAGGGAAGAGAAAGAGTTGAAATGTGATAGAAGAGGCAAACACTATCGAAGTATCACATACAAAGAAGTCCTGCCTGATAAGTTTTTAAAATCTGTACTCAGGAAGGCATTGAGGGCCAGCAACCCCCTTAGTTTGGTCTGGTTTACCTCATGAAGGACAAAGGAGGGGTTGAGATAAAGCCCAGGAACTGTGCTAAGGCTGCTTAGATGGACTGAGGGGATAGGAGGAAAGAAGCAATAGCTCAGGTCATCACCTGCTACACGAGGTCACAGCAAATAACAGAATCTCTTCTCTCTTCTTCACAAAGAACTTAATCACATAAAATACCACTTTAAGAATACGGTCTGCCCCATGTCATAGGTTTCTTGGGATCCCATAGCAGCCAATACCTGCAGTGTGTAGAAGTGCCCAGGACAAGCACAAAGCAATATTTGACCTGGAAACCCTCCCAGACTCCAGTGGTTCGTGGTTCAGCAGCTTCCCTGGACTGTGCTCAGCACCCAAACACCTGCTCCTGGTTCCCTACACAGACAAGTGCATTATTCTGCACTGGTTTCATTTCATTCACTCCTTGACAGCACTTTCAATCAAAGCAACTGAATTTCTTTTGGAATTTTTAATGAAAACTATTTGTTTGCAGCCTGAGGTGGCAGATGAGAAGCACCAGCCTGCCAGGTGCCTGGCTCTATCCTCTAAAGACGTGGCAACAACACAGCATTCCCTCCTCAGTGCCACCTTAGCATTGCAGAGACTCCCTGGTGGAGGAGGGAGAGCAAATGGCTCTTGCTGGAGAGACAGATGGGAAAACAGAACCCAGAGGGGAAAGCAAACAGCTTAAAAACTTTTCATCTGACGATTTTTTGGGCAGAGATTCAGGATACTAAATTTGGACTATGGATTAGGGATGTTACTACACATCTTTTAAAAAAGGAAAAAAAAACCCAAACCCTGAGGCTGAAGCCAGGAGTCTGATCACTCCAAAATTCCAATGACTCAGACCCTGGTTGAGATGACACTAAGGCACTGCAAGGCAGGGATGAACATGTGTTGGGAGAGGAGGAACTCCCCAGTGTGACTTGCTGAGGAGCCAACACCATCAAGCACTGTGGTTCCTAATCTTCACAGTTCAGAATCATGCTGGCCATAATTACATCCATCAGATGTTTAGGAGCGTTCTCATCTTATCAGATCTGAGGAGCTCTTGAGGAAACCTGATGTAAGGACTCGAGAAAGGAATGTACAGATTTTTCTCCCTTTGATTGAAAATGCCCTGGAGAACATCAATGAGGACTCTATAGCATGTCTTGAAAATTAATCACCAAAAAAAGTGGGAAAATACTTAAGGAACAGCAAGAGCAACTAAATCTGAAAGCCAGGCAGGTTTGGGAGTCAAAATGAAGGCAGAGCTCCACCAGACTAAATGGATGCAGAGGAATTGTGCATGTTTATACAGATTACACATATCCATCTTACTGAAGGTATCTACAGCCAGGCTCACCACAGGAGCAAATGGGAGTTCTGAGGGAAGGGAGGCAACAGCCAAGAACAAAAGCTGTATTTCTGAGCACTGAACAGCTCATCTGCAGGTGCTGCAGCAGCAGAGCCTCTGGAGGGTCTATTTGGTTGGACTCAAAGGTTTCAGAGGTCTTTTCCAACCTTAACATTTCTTCAAGGGAAGCCAGTCAGCAACAGAGGCAGAGGTCAGCGGGAGGGCCAGGCAGAAGTCTGGCACCTGGGAAATAAAGCCAAGGCAATGAAGAATCTGTGCTCATGCGGTTTGCTTGGGAGTGCACAAAGAGCATTGACCAGGAGAAGAATCACCACGAGCTGAAACACAACCAAGACACTTCCAGCTCTGGTGAATTGAGGGGAGAGCCCAGCCCCACAGGGTGAGAAATGGCTCAGTTTCTATTGACATCTACTGACTGCTTAGTTCAAGGTGCTCACAGGCTCTGGATCACACCCCACACAAAGCAAATCATTTGACACCTTCAAGGAAGGAAGGATGTTTGATCCAGAAATCCAGCAGTGCAGAGAGAATCAGGTGCCTCACCCCATGAAAACTCTTGAAGGAAGAGCTAAACCAGCCTCTGCTCCCACACTGCTCTCACCCACGGCACCAGAGCACCCTTCAGTAGCAGCTTCAGTGGCAGGAGTGTCCCTGACTTTGGTGCTGATTTTATTGTACTCCCAGACAAGAGAGAAGTGGTTTCTTGATCAGTGACTGCACTCAACACCATGAACTCCCACCTCACACCCCCTCATGTCTGGATTCCTGAGTGATTCTCCCTCAGGCAGTGAGAAATGCCAAAAGAACACAGGTTTGCTCCATTTGCGGCACTCCTTGTGTTTCACTAAGGAGTGCAAAGCTCCCCAGGGCCTTTCCCAGTCCCTGTGTGCTCACCTGGTTTCTCCCCAGTGCAGAAGATCCCGTCAGGGAAGGCAGAGCAGTGCACGGCCCCTGTGGCCCATCAAGTCTTCTAAACCTCCAAAAAGTTTTATAAATGCTAAAACCAGAGGTGATCTCATGGACAAAGGAGATCATCTAATTGAGTATGAGACCAACAGGATTGCTTCTGAATGATCAGGGGATGTAATGTGAAAGCAGCCAGAAGACTCTTAGCTAAAATTACAGTGTATGGAACTTATTGAGCCAAGTACCTTTTTACTAATAATTTTCCCCTATCTTAATTCAGGCTGATAATTTGCAATTACAGTTGTAAAGGGCTCCAAGTGAAAAGCCCTTTTATCAGATGTTTCTGTTGTTAGTCGACTTTTCAAGAGGGAATCAGATCCAGATGAAGGCTCAGAAAAGTCCAAATCAATCAGCCGTTGACAAGAATTGTAGCCCTCCAGCAAATCCAAATAAAGCATCTTGATTTAGGAAGACATGAATGCAATTAACTGAGGAATCCACATTAATTTATTTCCCTTTGTAAATATTGTTTATTTCCTTAACAGGTTACAAAAATGGTGACACACTGAAAACTCAACAACTCTAATCACTGGGCTAACAAGAACTAAGTGATTCCAGGTCCCCCAAAGGGAACTCAGCTACTCTCAGATACCCAAGTACTGATTGTCTCTGTCAGAGAAGTATTGGCTAACATTTGTTAACCCATAAAAACCACTGTCTGAAAGGGGCATTGAAAGTAAAATCCTTGGCCCTCTAAAGTTTACATTTTTCCTATGTGAAGCATGCTGGCTCTTTGATTAGCAGCCAAGAGAATGGACTCAACTCCATTCCAAGTCTTAAAAAATTGTATGAAACAAAACATTAGTGAAGTGATTTTCCCTTGTTTTAATGTGGTTTTCAACATTAGGTTTATTGTTTTGTGGTTTTCTGCATGGAAAGCATATGCTTGCAATATGTTTACAATATTCTGGGGGTTTAAAGCTACAGCATAGTCATTTAAAGAAAAAAAAAAAGAGAAAATCCTGCAAACTGAGGAATACTCTAATGAAACAACATCTGATGTTTTCACTTGCTAAGCCCCTTTGGATAAGGTACACTACAGGTAAAACAGATTCAGTGTTTTCAGCTAATTAATCCAATTATCTCAGACACTATTTTTGACATCATATTGTAGAAGTGTTCTGACTCTCTGGCAGTTTGCAATGTTCACTGCAAGAAGGTGCCATCCTCTTAGGTTTCAGTTTATTCAATTAAATATCCAAATTATTGCTCTTTAAATACACAGACTGTGGAAGTGCCCTTTAGGGTTGAGGTGATCACATGTCTGGGGGATGCTCAGCACATCACCAAACCCAGCCCCAGAACCCCCCTCCAAATGTCAGGGTGGTAACAAAGGGAAAAATATCAATTGACTGAAGAACTTTGGGGCACAGACAGAATCAACTACCAGCCCACAGGAGGAGGCAGGGAGGAAGAATAAGCCAGTAATTTCTAAAATACTGACTCCAGAGGTGAAGGAAGGAAAACAAGTCCTGGAGGAGCAGTTACCTCATCTCTGCACCACGGTGTGATGGCAATCACAGGGAGGTTGGGAGGCACAGGAGGAGCAGGTAACACCTGTCCATCCCTAGGCTGGTGCTCTGGGCAGGCTGAGGTGGCCACAGCCGTGTCCATGGTCTGCCAAGGGATGTGGCCGTGCTCAGGGTTATCTGCTAAAGCCAGACACCCAAACCCACAGTACAAAGTGGTGCCTGTCTGGGAAATTTGGCTGCAGGTAGCCTGAAATCTGCCAGGAGAGCAGTGTAAGTGGGTCTTGAACACAAAACAGAGGTGGTCACATAAAATGGATGTAGCACTTGATCCACCAAACCTATGCAAAGCTGTGGAATGAGAAACAGCCCTCTCTCCAACATGAGCATGGTAAGCAGAGCAAGAGGCTCATTGACATCCTAATGTCCTGCAAGCTCTGATCTGAGAGAAGCAGAGGAGAAACTGCTGACATGACTCTTTGTGCACAGTCACACACCCTTCCCTCACACCTCCCCCAGATAGCCTGGCTCCAAGGACTAGCGTCAGAAGAGGAAAGAAGCATTTAATTTTATAATTCCTACTTAAATGATTCACGAGGTGCTTTTGCAAATTGCAGGAGAACACCCTATGAATCAGTCAGTGACAGAAATAAATTGCATTAATCCATAGTAGTAATATGCTCAGAGTGCTAGAGTTTCAGTAGGAATGAGCTCATTTGTTAAGCTCCCCACTCCAAGCGTGGAGGATGGCTTTGTGCCCTAACATTGTCCCACCAGACAAAGGCCCACTTTCCTGCTGGAAAGGACCCCAACTTGCACACCAGGTCTTCATCTTCCATTTCAGACATTGCTGAGTGGCATCCTATCCTTCCACTGCCTTCTCTCATCTTCTGCGAGCCAACATCAATCTCACCTACGAATTGTGGCCTTCTCACATCACAAACACTGAATTAGTCAGCAGAAATGGGCTGAGATCCAAGCTCCATCTCCAAAAGCAGTGGCCAAGGCTACACGGGGAACTCAGGCACTTCAGTTTGAACAGAACCAAGGCAGTGCCTCTAAAGGTTGACGGTGAACTCTTCTAACAGCAATGCAAAATTCAAGAGCAAGACAAATGACAAGAAACATCAGAGAAATCTGAAATCTGGGGCTCAGCGCATGCAGATTGCTTGAAATGCTCCTCGGGCAGCATCACTTTGCTTCACTCCCCTCATCCCAAGAGCTGAGCCCAAAGAGCTCTGCAAGGTAAGAACTGCACACACAGCCATGCAAGGCACACAGGGAGGCTGGGCCATCATCTTTGTTTCAAACACCTCCCATCAACTCCAAGTGATTAAAAAAATAACCTATCCAGTCCACCAGAAAATCTGAAATGAGAAAGAAAAAAACCCACTACAAACACTTTCACAATGTCAATGAAGGTGCAAGAAATCCTGATGCTGTGCCTTCAGCCCTGCTAGCCCATTTCCATTTAAATAAGATTTTCTGTGGAGCGACTGGTACCTGTAAGAAACAACACTGGCAACCTGAATACAAGTGCTGCTTCCAAACCCTCTGCAGCATGACTTTTCACTGAATGACTTGCACCTCTATTTCCAACAGCAGATTCGTTTTAGAGAACTGCTGGGAAATCCATGATCAGGTCTATGCAAAATTACAGTAATAATTCTGAACACATTCCCAAATGAAATGATGGTCTCGGGCCAGTTT
Source organism: Petroica traversi (assembly GCA_025920805.1). Lineage (NCBI taxonomy): Eukaryota > Metazoa > Chordata > Aves > Passeriformes > Petroicidae > Petroica > Petroica traversi. The sequence continues at coordinate 163,800 of JAHLSL010000039.1, read as the reverse complement.
CACAGTCCTCTCCTCTGCCATGACTGCACATTAGGGATGGGGCAGCCAGTCTGTCTTTCTACCACTTTTTCTCTATCTGCTGCAGCTGGATAAGCACAGGATGACCTGAATTTTCCCCCTTCCAGTTTATTGAGGGATCATCACAGCCTAATCATGTATAAAAAACCCAGATTCATCCATTCAGGTATCTAATTTCTGATGCTCTGTGTATTCTGTAGTTACTGCTGCAATAAAATCTGATTTTAGAGAAGCAGACAACCAAATGCATGGAAGAGTACACACAACTGAGTGGTCATACAATGCTCTTTTGTGAAGACTAACTTGCAATTTAAAGAAAATATCACTGTTTTATGAACTGTTTGGGACAGTGCACCATAAACTGGGATTAGTTCTCCTTTTCCCTGGGGTCTCCACCGCATCAGGTCTGTATTAGAGCAGGGAGCAGGGGGCCAGGTGGGATGTGCAGCCTCTGCATCCTGCACACCACAGCTGGGCTCAAAAACTGCCTCCTAGCAGAGAGAACATCAGCTTGACAACTGAAATCAACACTTCAAGCCATGATTTAGATCCACTCACATTATTAAAATGGAGAATTTGAGAAACATTCCTCTTTCCACGTTTTTTCACAACCCACTCCCCTTGTGTTTTCTGGGTGACAGCTCCCAGCCTGTCTCACTGAACTGGTTCTTGATGTGCTGGGAAAATGTGGGAGTGCTGGGGATGTAAAGGATACCATGTTCTGTATTCCACACACACATCTTGGTGGAGGAAAAACATTTCTCTTGGTAGAACATTTTTCAGAGAAAAAAATGTTCTCTGAAGTCCAAGTCTGAGAGAAATGTTGCGTAATGTTTTTTTGAGAATACAAGCCCTAAATTTGGGGTGAAATCTGACCTTCGATTCTTCCATTATGCCTGCATCTTCTTTCAGCTGGGTGGACTATTTTCCTCCTTTTGCTGGGCAAGGGTTTTCTAGTTAGATTTTCGAATGTTGCTCAGCCTTTGGCATTAAAGTGCCAAAGAACCCGGCATCTCTTCAGTAAAACAGTTCAACATATAGAGAGCAGCTTTACAAACTTTGAACAACTTCTGAAACGTGTTTAAGCTACATTCCAGATAAAAGCTGTGGTTAAAAGTCTGATCCTTAGACCACTAGAGGTCCACAGAGCTGTTTCTGCTAAAGCAGCAAAAAATGCACAATAGTTTTTATTCCTCTGACCTTGAAAGTTTTGAGCATCTCGTTTTAAGGACTAATATTCTCTCCACAATTTGATTAGTTGGACTATTACAGGTCAAGATTGAAAAAGCCTCTTCCTTTTTTGGGTGTATCATTGGTATAAACTCAACCATGAACAAGTTTGCTGCAGACACCTACAGCAATTAAACTGAGGAAGATAAAGCAAACTGGAAGTTAATCAGCAGATATTACAAAAGGCAATAAGCTGAGCCAGCTTTCCTTGGTCATTGGCAGAACAAAATTTTTTTTCATATGGAGGCAAGTTTGGCACTATTTGGTACCAAAATATTCAAGTCTCTCAAGATGAAAGGGAATGCTAATATCCATAAAGCATCTAACCCAAGAAAGCAAAAATAACAGCCTCAAGACAAAATGGGATGGAAGCAATCAAGGACCTGTAGCCACTTCACTGAAGGGATTTTTTTGTTGTTGTTCTGGCTCCCTTAAAAACTCCACTGTTATTTTAACCAAGCCCTACAGTTTAGCATGAAAGAGATAAGGTGATAAGCAGGTGGGGAGGGGGAGAAGAGCCATCCCCAAAAGGACAGTTCAAGGCAAAGCCATGCTCCAGAGAGAAACTCTAGACCACATTGGGCATTTAGAGGTTGTCAAAAGTTTTCCCAAAACAGACCTTTTACTATTATTATTAGGCACTGCTGAAGACCATCTTAGGACTCAAACCCACAGGACTGATGCCATGGGGCTGTCCTGACATTTCTGTTTTGCAGGGTATTTGCAGGAGAAGATTTTCCAGATTTTCAGAGATCCCCCCCCCTCTGTGTCCTTCCCACCTGGGGCATCCCCATGCAGCTCAAGCTGTCCCAGTGGATTGCTCCGGATGGGATTACACAGCGCTACAAATCAATATCTTGACTCCAGGTGCAGAACAAACAGCAGGAGCAGATAAACTCCCACAGAACAAAGATCTTCTTGTCAACCAGACAGCAATGGAGAAAGCAGAAAGAGAAATGAGAAGCTGCCTGCAGGAAGAATGCTCCCATCTCTATTAAATGAACAAGGACATTCACGACAGTCCATCCATCATCTGTAATGCTGTTATAGCTAAAACCAACTAGAGTTAATATGTGAACCTGTGCACTGCTTGTAAAATGGAGCAAGGAAGATTAAATAGGTTTAATTTGTATGGCACTGGTCAAGAGTGAAGAAGACACAGGCACACACATACACACAGATATTTTCTGCTGCTCTCCTTCTGCCACAGACCCTTCAGAGTAATTCTTTTTTTCTTACTGAAACATTATCACCCACTTACTCTTATCCTGCCTACATAATATCTGCATTTGGAGTCAAAAATACTGAGAAAATTTTCATTAGCAAAGACCAACTTTCACGGTCACAAAGCATCTCTCAGGTATCAGAAGAGTTAATTACCTCCCTCTTCACTTTCAGCAAGAAACCAGGTTATTTTCTAATATATAGCCAATATATTTATTGGCTATAAAGCCACTACAGGCAATGCATTCATCTTTTGTGTTTCCAGTGCCTTTGCAGTCACTGTTATAATTAGAGGGAAGATGGAAAAGTTTGCCTTCAATCATAAGTTTTCCACAGGTGAGCATTAACTGTTGTTCTGAAATTCCAAAGCTGTAACTCCTGGTGACATGTTCTGCTGGGTTTTAAAAAGACAGCAATATTTGCTTGACAAAGCAAAGATCACAGGACTGTCCTGGAGCATGAGAACTGAAAAGAAAACACTGTAAATAAAGAAAATATCTGATTCCTTGCAGCGCAACTTCTGATTCCCACACGTAATTTCTCTTGATAGAAGTGAAAAGCAGTGCTTACTGTAAGATCTGGCTAAAATAGGAATATTTTTCATTGTCCAGCTGAGAAACTCAAATGGCAGCAAACAAAATCAATGGGGAAACACAATTGTTAAAAACCCCTCCCTATGTTACAAAATAACCTTGGCTTATTAAAAGCAGAGACTCATAATTCCTTGTTTTCAATACAAAGCTTCTGACACCATCCCTTTTAAGAAGGAAAAATGTTCATCTGCTACCTACAGCTTCAGTAATGTCTGCTGGAGAAAGCTGCTCCTTCTAAGGTAGAGGTGAACAGCAACATCTGAAATGCAGTAATCGGACAATCTGAAAGTTTGGCTTCAAGCATGAAGGATAAATGGCAGGAAACTGGAGGAAGAAGAGTTTTAGCCAAAACTGGATGACTGAAGACCAAAAATACTACCGTAAATAATTCACAGAGGAACACAGCCAGGGTATAACTATGCAAAAGCTTAGATCTTTTGCAGGATAATAAATTTAATGGAGATGCCTGATAGTATGAGCAGCACAGATCACTAATTGCACATGTTTGAGAGGAGCCTGAGCACTGAAACATAAGCATATGGTTGGAAGGGTGGTCTGAGGAGCACAGCAAAGGTCTCAGTTTTCATTCCCAACTCTAAGACCAATAATTTGGCAGACCAGTAAGAAAGCCTCTTAATTTATCTGTCTTACTCACAGACAGATGTTATGTGATAGACAGATGTTCCTCACCTGGTTGCCTGGGATCTCAGCAGGCCCACTATTTGGAGAAGCTTTGAGAGTGATAAAATTCTAGAAATTGTCAACATAATTTAGTTTTGTTTATTCAAAATTAAGATGAAAAAGCAAAAAGCAGAAAGCACGCTGGTTCAAGGATCAAGGTCTCCTGACAACCCTAAAAACACAAATCATGCACTAAAACTCAGCTGCTCAGGCAGCTGAACTCCAAGCAATTAAATCAAGCAGGCAGACAACAGAAAAACACCCCTGTGCTCCCCAGAGGCTCTCACTCCTCCCACCCAAAGCCTGAAAGGCTGGATCTGTCCTGAACCACGCCAAGAACAATTAAGATAATGCTACTCCATATCAAGGTATGGGATAAATCCCAATGTCAAGGGCCTATGCCAGCAAACCAGTTTAAAAATGAGATGGCCTTCAGTGTATCCATAATTAATTCACCTGGAAAGCACAAAACTGCATCAGTGCAACACCACCCCTGCAGAGCTTTTTTCTTCACGGTGCTGAAAGGGCACAACACTTAGCTCTTTTCCAGTTGTCACTGCCAAATCCCACGGGCACCTTTCCAGCAGGGCAGCATCCAGCTATGTCAGTGCTGGGATTATCTCTAAAAACGCTGGTATTCACAAAAATTTAAAGCAGGTGAGCAGACTGTGAGGATGCAGGCTCTGTGCATGCCCCTTTGCAATTCTGGCCAAGAATTGACTGAGGGGCTGGATGGGAAATGAGAAAAGAGGGTATTTAGAGGTACCTGAGGCAACCTGGGTTAGTGGAAGGTGTCCATGGCAGAGGGTGGAACAATATGAGCTTTAAGGTCCCTTCCAACCCAAACCATCCTGGAATCTGTGATTAACCTAAGCCAGATGAACCATTTCCTAGCACACTCAGGATTTTTTTAGCCAACAGATTGTCCTTTGTGTGACTACATGCAGAGAGGGCACAGAATGGCAGCAGCCTGCTAAACTGATGGCCTGACACTCATCAAGCTGCAGTGAGCCGTGCACACACCCACCCCTCCTCCTAATGCAACCTGAATAAGCATTTCTGCATGGGATTTGCACTAGTTGAAGTACCAGACTATAAAAGAAATTCCGAGGTAAATATCTGCATATGGATACCACCTAAATTTGGGAGGAGACAAGCAGCTCCTTCTCACTGCTACAGCAATGCTTTTAATGACCATAAACTGATCTGCCCAAGCAGCAAACTGGCAAAGTTACCTGTACAGGTCATTAGATTTCTAGGAGTATTTCCTATAGAATCTCTAAGTGACATGAACAGTCCTATCCCCTCAATCAGTGTGAGCATGAATGATTATTTCCAATTAATGGATAAGTGAAAATCAATTTGTGAACTCTCTCAGTGCTTCTAACCTGAGTCAGGTGAACTGCTACACACCTGGTACAACCAATCTCCTGTCACAGACACAATCCCAAATCCAAGGCCAGGGGATCTAACCCAGATCTCCACTGCTTTAAGATTTCCTTTGCTTCACCTCATGAGTTTTCATGGTGCCTTGCAAGCTTCCCCTGCAGTTCTGCTGTAGCAGGAGATGGATGGGCCCTGCTGTCCCCCTAAACCTCACAGGATATCACAGAAAGCAACCTTTCCCACCATGTCCTGAGGGAGAAACAGGAAAACATCGACCCACAGCTACAAGTAAATAATCCAGATACAACTCCAAGTACAACAAAAAAGCACAGTCCAAAAGTATGTCATTAGAAATTTTAAGAATAAATTATAGTTATTAAAGTGGCAAGGGAGGGCACTGATATGATTCAGGTATTAATGAGTTATGTGCAGATCAAAGGCACAGATTGGACAGAAGGGGAAGACAGAGCTCACTGAGAAAGGCCATGATCTCAGTTTATTGGGGTTGCAATGGAAAGGGCAATTTTGATTTTAAATTGTTTCAAGACCAAGGATGATTTGAAAAGGAGAAGTCTAAGAAAGCTTGGAAGAAGCATCCTCCGGCTTTTTCCTTTTTTTTTTTTTCCCTTTGTCTTTGTTGCACTTTATTGGGACTTTCCAGTATTAAATCTAGGGCAGGTCCAGTTGTGAGGGGGGATTTTAAGGGAAAAGGGAAAAAAAGAAAAAATGGAAGGAAGTTATATCTAATCACTCAACTTGGAAATTATTGTGTCTGCACAGCCCTGTTTCAAACTTTCTTTTAGATGAAGTACAGTAATTTGCTTGAGGATCGTGGTAGCTCACATTTTATTTATGCTTTTGGACCAGAAAGCTTCTCAAACTTTACACACATATATATGATGTTGGTGTTGTTAATATAGAAGAGGGGAGAGCAGAAATGAAAATTCACAGAATAACAGAAGGAAAAAAAGAAAGCAGAAAAGGAGAGAGAAGGGAACAGACAAACATTTACCATGTAGATCACACCATCACTACCCAAAAGCTTTAATAGCAATGCACATTCCTGGAAGCATTAAAAAAATCCCAGAATGTCTCCCTTCATTCCTGCCTGCACACCAGGCTGTAATGGCATGAAAGGATTCAAGCACCCAACCAGAGAATGGGAAACACTCCAAGAACAGCCCCGTGCTCTGTTCAGCACACAGGGACAGTAACCAGCTCTTCTGTCCCAGCAAGACCTCCCTTGCAAACAAGACCAGAGAGGGATTTGTGCTTCAAAGACAATTCCAAATTGCCAATATTGGGTTGGTTGTGCAAGAGGAGAAAAGGAAATACCACACTGCAGAGTTTCCAGGACAGGGATGCATCCATTGGGATCTCCTCCAGCCTGGGGGCAGCTGATGAGGGGGTGATTCAGCTGATGAGCACCTTCCAATGTCCCAGCTCACCCTGCTTTGATCCCTTCCCACCCTTCCCAGGCACCCACAGAGCCCACCAGACCTGGAGCTGGTCAGCAGCATCACTCCTGGCTGGTCAGCAGCCTCACTCCTGCCTCTCTGGCCCCTGCCAGCAGTTTTGACACATCTCTCACAATAACAACAAAGATCTAACAGAGTCAGTGTTTTCTGACACAAATCAGTTCTGCTGGGGAAATCCTGACCATCTTTAGATGCAAAACAAATTATGGAAGGCTTGGAAGTAGCCTAAGGATAAATCCATGCTCCCCAGAATAAAGCCCAGGTGCTTTGTGGCAGGACAGCCACAGGCCATGTTCATCAGGGGACACAAATGCAGCAGATTGAAATAGGATCACAATTATTTTGCATTTTTGAACTGTGCTGTGGTCCAGGGTAGTTTCCTCCCCTTGCTGCAGATCCAACAGCACCAGAGCAAAGGATATGAAAAGCTGGAATAGAAAACCCTCAGAGCAGTGAAGTTGTGGAACAAACATCCAGAGGAAAGGAATCAAAATTATTGGGGTCTAGGCTCACAGCAGAGTCCTCTCTCAAAACCAGTGCTCCTGCAAAGTTTATTAAAGCTTTTCAGCCACAGTCAGAGTAGGAGAGGTTCTTTATTACCTTAAATATAAAGCCATTAGCTGGGCAGTCCTCTGAAACTCAATACACACAGGTTTCATGCACAAATAATAAAGTGATTTCTAGCTGGAATACATCTCATCCAGGAAAAAGGCTGGAATCCTCGAAGCCTTGCAGAATTATGGATGCATATTTATCCCAAAGCAAGGGGCAGATTTCTGCATCTCTGGGCCAGTGAATGAAACATCCACATCCAAACAATGAGTCCATTTTAGCTTGCATTTGAGAGTCTTCCTTATGATTCCACAAGGTTGCCCTAAAGGACATCTTCAAGTATAGAGTAGGCAGGTTTGCTTTGGATCAGGAAGCTGATCTCTGTCCCAAGGGCACCAATCTGTGCAGTAGTTGCTATGGTACTGCAAGTATTTTTGTTTGTTAAACAGTAGATTAAATAGTCACATAAAACGATTAGACTGGACATTGGATCATTCCCTGGGAAGGTTTAAGTTACAAACTGGCTTTCTGGGGAAATTATTTAAGCTTTTCACTTAAAAAAAAAAAAAAAAGTTTTTTGAATCTCAGGCTGATGTGTTTAAGAGACTCTACTCCTCATTCTGATTTAAACTTATTTGTGTAGGCAGGTAATATTTTTAGACACTTTTACACCTATTAAAAATGTTGCTGTAACTGTTGGCTTCATGCAGTGAGTGCTTTAATAGCTCCTGTTTTATCATCACTATCCTGGATGGTCAGGGCTTGGTTTACAATTCTTCTGGAAAAGGGGTCTTGCCTTGGGTCATAACAGTGATGCAGAAGTTAAAGATTAAGTGTAAGTTTGAATTACCAGACTGAACAACAGATTTCCCCTTAAGGGAAGGGCCAAGGCCAAGGGCTCTGTCTCCAAAATCAGCTCGTTTGGTTACAAAAGTTACTGGGGGGATATGAGAACTTTTAGTTTTACTTATTTCATTTACCTGCCTTGGCATCTATACCACCCTCTCTTCATTAGGTCCAGGCACTGTGATGAAGGAGATCCAAAAATAATCATAAATAGTCCATGTTTGATGAATGAGCCATGGACTAATTGCTCAGATGATGTAACAGGCTCAGGAGCAGATGGTGACCGAGCATAAGGCAGCACAAACATCACATGTGACAATGACACAAATGGAGAATCTGTCCTGCTGGCTCATGCCATCCAAGAATTCCTATATTTTTTCAAGAGCCTACCCAAGGTGCCAATCTGGGTGGCAGAGCAGTGCCAGATTAAAAACAAGGTGTTGTATCTTATCCAGCTGACCAGGGGGGAGCAGCCAACTTCTGAAACCACAACAGCTCCATTCTTTCTGATGGCTTCCACCAGAATGTGACTTTAGAAAGCATAGAGTATTAAAAACCAATCCCAGTGCAGTAAAAGTGAATCATACACACAGATACCAACACAGATAATTCTAGCTGCTGAACAAAAATGCTTGATTTCAGAGAACTCCGCTTTTTTAACACATACTTCTCTAAAGAAAGATCCAACTAAGCAAAATAATATTAACATTAAACAAGTACAGCTGTAGATATCAGATAAGAGCAGCTCTGAGGATAACATTTGGCATATATTACACTTCTTCATCTGTTTTTCCCGTACCCCCATAAATGATGACAGAACTCTTCTCTGCAAGAGTTCCCACAACCGAAGGCATTGATCACTGGAGCTTCCAAAAGAAAGGCACGAGGAGCCAGTACTGGCTCCAAAGAAAACAAAACGTGTACCAAACTTGCAAGAAAGAAGTCGTAAAATTCCCATCAAAAATGCCAGTAGGACTGAGGCAGATCAACTGCAGACAGACCTGGAAAGTTTAGTTCTGAGTCCCCTTCTCAAGCAGGGCTGTAACACAGCAAATGCTGAACAGCTAAAATTACAGCACCAAACTCTCTGCCCTCAGGCAGGAGAGGACACGAATAGCCCCTGCCTTTATCTCAGCAGCAAATGCAAATAAAAATGCCCATTTAATAGAATCTCAAAGCTTTCAGCCTCATTTCAGAGACCTGGGGCCCTCAGCAGCCATTGAAACCCCCAAAGCTGCTGTTTTGCCAGTGTCCTCCTGGGGTGGCTGCTTTGGAGTGATCTCAAATCACCACTTCCTAAGGATGAACACCGTACTGCTCAAATCCAATGCTCTCCATACAGCCTCCCCTGGGAGCTGGGCTGTGAAAAACAAACTGGAGAATGGGAACACCCATGTTCAGAGAGGACAAGACTTGCAGGAGCCTGAAAAGAAATGCTCTAAATTAGCTCCAAACAGAGAGTTACACAGCATCTGTGCCTCCCATAGAGACAGGGCCATCATGAAAGCCTTGGCACCACTTTTATAAAGTTTGCTTCACAATTGTTTCCTTTGATGAAACTACCTTTTTTTTTTTATCCTTGCATCAACTATCAGGTATAAGCAATTGGTTGCAACATTGTTATTTTACAGATGAAGAAGCAAACAAATATGAAAGTCAACATTTTCGGGTGTGGAAAAAGGACTTGGGAACTGCAGACTTAGGGTGTCTCAAGCTGGAATGTCTGAGCAGCAGCAGGGGGTGGTGGTTGTTTGTTTGTTTGTTTAAGGCTCTGCCTACCCGAACTACCAACAGAAGCCAGTGGAAGCTGTTTGGATTTGGAAACTCCCAAACCAGACAGCCCAAAAATTATTGACTGCCTCTGAAAAGCTGGCCTGAGTAGTTTGGTCCCCATCACACGCAGGAGTTGGTTGTGGAGCCACAAAGCACAACTCGGGGCCCCCATTTCATAGCTCGCCGTACTGGGCCAGGGTACTTTCAAAAACACCCAACTAAGTTTTCGGATGCCTTCTGAGCAACTCCAAGATTGAGCAGCAACATTAAGCCTGATTTCAAGCTGGACCCTTTCCCTCCTCTTCCATTTTTCTTTTTGAAAAGAGGAATTCCTCCATTTAGTTTTAATCCTATTTCTCTCTCTCGAAGCTGCCAAAAAAAATCAAGCCCAATTCACATCAGACATCAGTTTATTTCCTTGGGGTGAACCAGCAACCCGGCAGAAACACACGGTGCCCTGGGCCTCCTGCTGCCTCTGGAAGGCTCTGAGGCCATGCCAGCAGGATGTCGGGATGCTGAGATGTCTCCCTTGCCCCGAGCATGGCTGGAGGCACCGCCAGGCCCTGCAAATCCATCAGAGCTCGCCCCAAGCCGGCTGCAGTCCCAGAGCCAGCACAAAGAGCAGCCCAGCAGAGGTTTTATTTACAACCTGCTGACAACGGAGTGGAAATTGATAGAAGCTGCAGGCAGCAAGTGACTCCCTGTCTGTCAGCACCAAATGGCAGCTCCTGCCATTACTCCCTGGACAGGAGCTCTTTAACTCTTTCTGGCTCAGCCCAGGACTCCACCATGTTTCTGTTTATGCCATCTTTATCAAAACCCTCTTCCACTGCCTTTGGCTGGGTTGCTTCCAATTCCAAGCAGTGAGAATGGTCCGGGGCCTCCCACAGTTACACATCTACTGGACACAAGTGCTGCTGGACAGATACTGCTCCTTCAGCCTCATGCAGTGCCAGGTGTCAACACAGAGCATGTTTGAACAACTTGTCCTCTTTTTAATTCTCAATCTCTCTGAAGCTGAATTCACAGCAGGCCCTTATCAAGGCCATTAAGATTTGCAGGAAGATCAGAACTTTTTCAGAACTCACAAAAGCTCTTTGTAAACCCAAATTCACCCCTAGGATGCACCACTTTGGAGCAAGCATAACTTCCCAAACCAAGCACATATTCCAGCCTCCCAACCTAAACCCAAAATAGGACCCACATATATAAAACCAGAATCATTCTAAAGAAATACAGTTTTCTGTAAGCCTTTGCCTTCCACAGCTAGCTCCTGTGAGATAAGCAGGTACTGCCACAATGTCACCATCATCCCAGGGAGGAGACAGATGATGATAAAGGAAAATGAGAGAAACTCCAGATTCCTCACCTGGCATCCACCTCTGCTCACTGAAAGAGCAAACAATCAAGGGCACCACAAGATCTGTGGCAATTTCTGTCTCAAAGAGAAGCAAATCCAACAGCTTTGATCCAGTTCACCCAGATACCTAATGGCATAAACAAAATCATGTGGTCCCCAATAAAAACACCAAAAGTGCTCTATGATTACACTTGGTCCAACACTATGTGAGAAATGCAAAAAGTCTTTTGTAAAAAATGCCTCCTCCTGTTTCACCAGAGTTTTCCAGATCACAGTTGGTCAGATCTGAGCAAAGATCTGAGAATATCTTCTGTGAATCTGGCTTGTAATTCTCAAGATGCCAATCAGAGCAGACAGACAAACTTACTCTTGATTTCCGGATCTTGTGTTAAATTTGTGGCAACTCATGACCGAACAGAGGGCACACTATCCCAGGCTGAGAGCAGCACATCAACCCAGCTGGGCCAGGAGAGATTAAAGCTCAGTGTACCACTGGAAAAAGAACCCAATACAACCAAACAGTTAAAAACATTTATGGAGCAAACATAAACTTTCCATCAGGCAGCTGGTTCTTGCTTGGGGAAAATATATACGTTGCTAATAGGAATTATATCCTGTTTCCTTTCTACTGCTTAAAACATACAAACAAATTATATTTCAGTCTAATGACATATTATTCATGGATCTTTTACTCCACTGGAATTTATAGTTCAATTCCAAACCTGTAATTTTAAATGTTGGCTGTTTTTCTAAGTAATTCACCAGAAGGAGGTCCCAGGTCCCCTTCCTTCTCCTGCTGGCAAGGAAAAAAACCTCCTGCCAACTTCTACATAAATTGTTGTATATCACAAGCCACGCCACTTAAACGCCCAGACAGGGCTTTTCCCATCAGACCTAAAGTGAAAAATAACACAGACATACACACATCGAGCCTTTCTACTCTGAGGGTCACACAGCTGGTATTAAACTGGTGGCAGCAGAGCTCTGAGACTCAGAGAAATAAATGCAGCATTTAGAAACAAGGCAAAATACAAATAAAAATGCAGTGTTGAAAGAGAAGGAAAACTGCTATCAATCTCTTACTCCACAAACCCATTGCTGTGTAGGGCCTGGGCTGAGGGAGCATCTTTAAGGACAATCAGGGGACATCTCACCCAGGCAGGTGTCCTGAGCAGGGAGCTGCTCCCCACCAGCCCAGCACCCCTGGTCACCCCCTTGTGACAGGCAGGGCCTGGGGCGTGGCAGGGATGGAGCAGAGCACTGACACGTGTGACTGAGGGCTCCCTGCCAACTCACAGGGAGTCTGGCTGGGAAACTGCAGGCTGGCTCCCTCTAACCATGTGAGAGGGTCTATAGGAGCAGTCTGGCACCTCAGTTCTGGAACACGTGTTCCAGTCACCTGTAGGTCACATACCAAAAGGCTAAATGTTAAATTTCGGCTGGGTAAGTCCCCCACATCACACACAGCTCTGGAGGAGCCCTGTACCCAAAGTACAAGGATCAGCACATCCCCACAAGGCTCACAAACTGAGTCGTGCCCAGCACAGGGCAGGAACTTCCCCTGCTGGGGTTGGAGGAGAGGTGGCTGTGAGGCACTGTGCGGGAAAGGCACAGAGCAAGCCACAAACCGTGTCAGCTATGCACACAGGGACTTTCCAGCTGAAATAAGTGACAGTGGAGAAGAGAGTGACATTTTAGGAGACCAGAAGAACCTTGGGTCCCCACACCCCAAAGAACAGTGCCTGCAGAGCTCACAGAGCTTCCTGACGCCTGAGCTGTTTCACAGAGCAGTTTCTCTCCCTGAGCAGGTCACAGGAGCAGACACGTGAAGATGGGACTTGATCTGAGATGTTTCTTTGTCAGAAGCTACACTGAAGTCCAGGGGAGTATTTTGCTCTCACCCCCTGGAAGCCACAGGGTCTGCTTTCTTGCTCTGCATTATGTCAGATTATTTTATAGCAAGAAAGGATGGAAATAAATACCATCAAGTTAGCCCTGCCTTTCCTCCCCCATGTTCCACTTTCCTCCCCCCATGTTCCACTCAAGAAAATCCCTCAATCCCCACAAAACAAGATGAAGCTTATGCCAAACCTAACAGAGCTCATACAGACATTGTTATCTTTTGAAATGACACCTTCAATTTAATTATCTCCAAGATTAAATCATCTCCAAACTATTAAGCAAAATAACTCAGTGGTGCCAAAACACTGCATCACACCATGATTTCTCCTTTTCTTTTTTTTTCCTAACCCCCTTTAAGCCCCCTCTCTCACTAGAGGCACAGAATGGTAGAAACCCACAGATGTGCACTCCTGCCTGGCCCCTGCAAAGGCCATCCTGCCTGCACAGCTTGCCAAGTTTCCCATCTGCTTTAATCCCAACCTCAGCTCCACTGGGGTGAATTCAGACCAGTTCCAGGGCCTTTAGGGGCAGAAAGAAATCAAATTTAACCTGCTGGACCATGCATTGTACAAGTAAAAGAGTACTTGAAAGTGCACCAGCTTTATCTGAGAACGTGTGTGAGTATAATCAACCACCTCCAAGGTATTTTAAGAGCCTTCAGCATTGACTGCTTTGCCTACAGTTCCCATAGACCCATCCCAGTCCCCCACTGCACCCTGCATTTGCCTGTACAGCCCTGGAGGCTGGTGCTTGCTGTGCTTAATTGGTTCGTACCCATTCCCCCAGTGGTGTGGGAAGTCATGTCACCAGCACATGGCACTGACCAGCCTGGGATCACCATGGGAACAGCACATTCTTAACACCAGCTCAACAGCAAAAGAGAAGTATTTGCTTCCCTTTCTCATGGGAATGGATACCTGTCTGAGCAGGGACAGGGCTGAGTGAGCAGCATCACCACCCCACTGCAAAAGATAAAGATGATTCCTTGGTCTCACTGCACAGCTTCAAGTCAGGAGAATTATTTGCCAAGAAGAAATTATTATTCCAGCCAAGCTTGTTAGAACTGCAGTGTCCTTTACCATATGAAGGCATGTGGAGCAACATAATGAAGTCTGAAACAACAAGGAAATAATTGCAACCTTCTGGCTGCAGGGCCCAGACAGGAGCACACACAGCTTAGGAAGTGGCTCCCCTGGCCATTATAAGCCACGTTAGAGTGTCTCTAAAGATGATTTCAGAGCAGCTGACGGACCAATGACTGGATGAGGACCACAAGCCAGTTTTACCTGGACCCCAGGAAAGCCAATTTGCTCAGAGGTCAAGTGTTTCGGGCACCACATCCCCAACAGGCTGTGCTGGGGGCCAGGCAGGTGCAGAACAGGGGGCTTTCACCAGACTCTCAGCAGTGCTACACAAAGTGGGCTTGGTCAGGAGAAAAAGGACAAGGGCAGAATTTCACATGTTCAAGGCAGCTTCCATCACTCAAGTATTTGTGGTTTCAGTTCCAGGGAGAGAAAATGCAAACTAGATTGAGGCACAGAGCTGAGAAGCACCAACATCTTCCACAGAGCACTGCTGACCATGGAGGTTTCCTTCAGTGTCCCAACCTGCACAGCACCTAAGTGTGCTGTTAATTCCTCCTCTGTGTACAGGCACACACCATTCCTCCTAAGGAGCCCTTAAATTTTATGGTGCTAGGACAAAGTGCCATCTGGGCCCTCAACAGCTTCTGCCTGCCTCGGGTACCAACAAGATAAATGCCAATAGTAAGTGCCAGGAAGAACAGATTTTTGGAAAGGGCTAGCATCTAGGACAGCATAAAGGATCATACATCAGACAGTTAACAGAAAAACTTACTCTTCCTGAAGGTTCTTCTCAAGCACCACAATTTACTTGTTGGGCTGTGCTCTGGGAGGTTTATCTGCTCTGATGCAACCAGAAGATGTCTCAATAGCAGTAAAAAGTTCTGAACCTCTTCTGAACCACACAGAAATTTCAGCTGTGTTCATGTCCTGTGACACTGAGATCTTGAGACCATTCATATGCAAACACACAATTTCACAACTGCCTTAATTTTGTGATCTTGTAACTAAAGCAGACAATGTAGACAGGAAGAGCTTTCAGTTTGAGACTCTGTGTTTGTAGCACATCAGTGACCTACAGCTGTTATTCACAACATAAATAACTTCACCTTCTCCACTCCTTCCCATCTTCCAGTATTCTTATGCCTTGGCAGGAGAATTAATCACTTGACTGGTGTCTGTGCTGTTTGTTATTTCATATTCTCCTATATCTCCCCTTGCACAGGAATGGTGCTGAGCTGTGTGGAGGGGAATAAGAGTTTCTCATTTCTACAACAGTTTGCCTTTTGGAAAGTTTGAACATTTGGTTCTCTGGAGACCTGGAACAGGAGAGCTGTGTGCTAAAGGCACGACACCGTATTGGATTTAGCTGAACTACGGGCTGTGAATGACAGTGCCTGCAAGTGAGAGGCAGCTGATGCAGGGCAGAGAGGGAGAAAAGGAGAAAAACATGATGTCAAGCCTGAGAACTCACCCGTCTGAGTTATCAGGCTGCTCCTAGTCAGCAATTTTATTTTATTAACTTTATTCCCTCTGGTTTTATGTCTCGGTTACCCTAGCAACCCTTCCCAAAATCCCTGTACTATTCCTATGTTTAAAAGCAGCACAAAATAAAAAAAAAAGGTCTGATAGAGCAAGAACTCAGGGCTGCAGTTAACAGGGTCATTATTCCCTTACAGACCTCCAGCCTCAGGACTGAGGCATCAGAAGCCAGACACACACAGACAGAATGGGGTCCACAGCAGGGAAACTGGGACAGTGCAAGACAAATTGTCTCCTGTGAGATCCTTTGATGAAAGAAAGAAAACAACAAAACAAACTAACAAAACAAAACAAAACAAACAAAGAAATTGAATATATTTTATCTTGCCAAAGCATTTTATCTTTAAAAACCTTTCCACAAGTTGACAGCTGTTGGTCTGACATAAAACTCAAAGGTTTTGCTCATGGTGATCCTTCCTCCATACAGAAGCTGATTTGAAATCCTGTGCCGTCCCTTTGGACCAGTCTCTTGCTCCAGTGTCCAGCTCCACCACAAAGTGAACATCTGGCACAGGCCAAAGCTGACATTGGGATATTTCAGTAGGGAGGGGATGCAGGACTGGGATTCCATCGTTCTGGGTGGGATTTTAATTCATGACAAAGACAAGCAAAAGGAACAGACTCCTGCAGAAGCTATCAGGCAAGTGGCCACTGCCAATTCCTCCCTCGATGATCATTCCACAAGCAAATTACCACCAAACTCCCCAACTTTCAGCAAGATTGTGTCCCTGCTTCCCTCAGCACCTGTGAATGTCATCTGCTTCTCAAACCCCATTAACGTCACCAGACAGGAAAAAGACAGTGAGGTGGTTTTCATTCTTTCACCTAGGGCTGGAACAGAGTTTTGATATAGTCAGATAAGCAGCAGCTCTCAATTTTCAGAAAATGAGAGATATGTATCTGTCACAGCTACCCCTTAACTGGTTCCTTTTCAAAGTGGAATCCCACTGAAACTATCAGGGTCTTACACAGGCAGTCATGGATGGGCTTTTAAGCCAGACTACCACTTCTCTTTCCAACTTTCTAAACAAATCAAGGGTGTAAGAGTTATAGCCTGCCATGCCAGCATCCAGAGTTCCTCATGGTCCTTCAGCTCTCCTTGGACTAAGAATAAATTGCTTTCCTTCATACTAGTTTTCCAGCTCTTTCTACTCATCAGTTGTGCAAAGACCTGTAAGCAGAGAACAACACACTGAGGGTTTTCAGAAAAGTTCAAGATACATTGTGTGGTGTCCAGTTCCAAAATGGCATAAATTAAATCCTGGAACACATTATGTCCTGCTATGTTAGACAAGAGGAAATGTGGTATACAATGAAATAAAAGACATCCTGGAACCCATTACATACTCAAAAGACAAAAGAAAGGACATTATAGGATCGATGTGGCTAATAAATGATGTGTTGGCATCTCTTTTCTACCAATATGTGGATTAACAACAGATGTATTACACTAATGTCTATTTGTACACTAATCTAAAACAACTGCATTGCTGTTGCAGACAGGAATTTGATAAATGCAGCCCCCATTCCAGCTCCATGAGTGCTGCTGAGCTTTAGGAAAGGTGGGGAGGGAGGTGAGCCACTCCCAGGGTTTTGCTTTACAGAGCAAGTTCAAGCACTTGCTCTCACCTCCTTTTCTTGCTGGGTTAGTCCCTGGTGATTTCTTGCCTGCACAGCTGGGATCCTGTGATGCAGGGAAGAAAATGGGCTCCCTTGCACATCCCAGAAGGCTCAGCTCAGTTGCAGGACACTTGGGAAGTAGGGGCTAACTCAGCATGTTGAAGCAATCAGTGCTTGGGAACTTCAGAGGCTGAAGAGTTAAATCCTGAAGCCTGGCAATTTCCAAGGTATCGCTTCCCTTCTCACAAGCTAACAGCCCTCCTGCATTGACATCAAGCCCTCCAGGGAAGGCAGCTGCAGAAAGCAGGCACGGGAGATACTTTCCTCAGGTAGCTGAGGAGTAGGAGAGAAGGTCCTGCTGGATTCACCCTCTGGTTCCTTTCCACAAGAAGCAGCTGCAGAGGAGTTACAGGCAGGGCCTCCAGACCCTGTGCAGTCAAGAGACAAGGTGGAGATAATCCTTTACCAGCCCTCTTGGCACAAGAGTGAAATTCAGTTTAGTATCAGTTGCAGAAAGGCTTCCCCAGGCATGGCTGCTCTCCTACGGCACACATAGAACAAAGGTCTGTCCTCAGTATCCAAGGTCTGGGGTGTCTCATGCCAGTGAGATGAGGAAACCATTGCCTCCTGATCCTTTTCCCTCATCCTAAGCTTCCCTAGGGACTGATGTGATTATTCCTCATTAACAGTGCAGAAGAAGGGGCCTTGTACTTGTAGAGTACAAGCAGAGGAGTTTGGAATACCTGAACCTGTGTACCCAGCAGAAGTTGTGGATGATGGCACTGGTGGGAGCTGCTGTGAGCCACCAAGGACTGAGCATAGAAGAGCAGCTGAGGCTGAGAATTGGGAGTCCACCTCAGCCCAGCACCCCAAAACTGCTCTGTCTGTTCTTGACTCCAGCTGTGCCTTAAGCACTGAAAGAGAACAAGAACAATGGGTCTTGGGGGGAAACAAAAGAAACAGAAGCCTGTGAGGAGGAGGGAAAGGAATGTGAAGCTGGCTAGATGAGAAAGCCTAGGTGAATATATCTGATCCTTCCTCCCCAGCCAGCAGAGGCTTGCTCTGTGAAAAAGATTTTCCCTGTAATAATTTGCATTTGCTTCCAAACTTAGAGCAGATCTGTCACCAGTCACTCAAAGTTTCATTTCAGAAACTAGCTGAGATTATAGAAAAATGTGATAGAGTCTGTCCTCACAATGTTCACAGCCTGGCTTGCTGCTGTGGCCAACAGCACTACTTGGAAAATGGTAGGATAGACTGAGAGTCCTGCAATTACATGAGACAAAATGCCAGGGTGGGTTGTCAGCCAAAGGAAATCATGGAACACAGAAATCTGTGAGCAAAGATGCTTCTTTTCAGCACATCCACGGATGCCACACATATTTTTTTCTATGTAAATTTAGAACTTATATCAAGGGAAACTGTTGTTTTGTGTTAAACAACACGACATCTATTCAGAATCAGCAACAAAGCAGGTTTCACACTTCACTCAGTCCAACAGGCATGTCCAGTTCCCAACACAGCATTGACCCTACAGAACACACTGAACTACAACGTATGAAAAGCTAGTCCCACTATTAACCAAACTTTAGCTTCCTACAAGTTCAAATTTCTATTAGAATTTTAAATTTCTATTAAAATTAAACAAAATCTCTCCCTGAAGAGTTCCTAGTGGTGATACTTAGAGAGATGTTGTTAAGAACTTTAAGAAGCTCTGCTTCATATTAAGAGCTTATCTATCCACACACACTTGCTAAAGGCCATCTCTGAGTAGAAAGCTGCAGAATAGGTGTGTTCTTCCCAGAGATCATATCTCTTCCCTTTCCCATAAAAATCCTATAAAATCTGAAGCACAAGGGAATCTCATATCCAGGCCTAAGCAGCTCTGGTTCACATTTTCATTTCTTGCATTTCTGCTCCTTTCCCTTCACTGGATGTATGTCAATGCCCTTAAGGTGCTGAAAAAGCTAAGTTACTCCACATGGAGCAGAAGTGGGAAAATTCTCCAACCTCCACATAGTTCAATATTCCAGCACAGTCTGAAGTTTTGCTTCCTCCAACACTTCAACACTTTGGAGCAAGTTAATTTTTTCTGGGACAATAGGATTTGCAAATTTCCATATGACATTTGTTTGAAAGATGGCTCAGATTGACCCTGGCAAAGTTACGTGGTGATCATTTCCCAGGAGAAGCACACACAGTGGTCCATTGGAGGATTCCCCTTGTTGGCACAAAGTCAGGACATGGCCAAGCCTCCCTACAACTGGGGCAATGCAGTGACCAGGGGCTCAAAACCAGACACACACACACACACACACACTCCCCAAGACAAGATGGCCCATTAGTGACAATTTCTGTGCTAATTAGGGCTTCTGTTTTGTCTGAATTTGAAGTAAAGGCTCCAGGAACAGCATAAGTTTGCATTCATAGCACACACTCAGCAGCAGGACCAGAATCCTTCATCCAAAGGAACTATTCCTCCATTGAACAGCACTTCCTAAACACAGTAAAACAGAACAGGGTGCCAAGACAGCTCTTCCATGAAACACCAACTGTTTCTCCATCACTTTCAGCTCCATGGACCATCAGCCATCATTCCCTGTCCCCCTGTGCCCAGGGAGGGGACAGGTGCCAGCTGAGCCTGTAGCTTCCTGTCATTGGACATGGCCAGGAGAGGGACACCTCAATATTCCAGGAAAGGAAGCCAGCTCTGCCTGGGCAAACAAGAGCCTTGGAAAGATTGGATGAAAGGGGAGGTGAGGGAGAGGTAAAGATGGAAGAATAGTGAAGGACAACACATGGAGGAACCTACAGCATCCTGCCCCAGGCTATGCAATTCCTGGCTGTAGCCTCGTCCCTGAGTACCAAACACTTCAGATGAGTTAAGACCCTGGCCTGGGTGCTGCTATGGAGCTGGATGTCTGCAGCTTTCCATATGTTTGTACTTGAGCTGATCAAGAGTCTCATGAAAGAAAAAGAACCTCTTAAAAGCCATGAATAGGGAAAACTGGGACAACTGCAAGTGGATATCCTAGAAGCAGAAGTGAGGACAAACTTTGGCTGACAGCACTTGGAGCTGTAATAACACTCTCCTCGTATGTTTAATAGCCATTAAAGAAAAAAAAAAGACATCCATGTACAAAAACAATCACTCAATCAAAAGCTGAAAAGGGGCCCTAAGGCCACTTCAGCTTGTGCAAGACATTGGAAGGGTGCAGTGGGAGTTTTAATTTCTTCAGTACTCCTAAAACAACAAAGTATTCCAGTGGCAGCATCTACTCCGTGGCCTTGCTTCAACAATCACTTTATTTGCGGAGCTCTGAAGATGTGGTGGCAATTTGTGGTGCCTTCATTAATACCTCAAGGTTTGTGCCCCCTGCACAGAGCTTTAATCCCTCAGAAGACACCGGGCACCTGGGAGGGTGCAGAATGTTCACCTTCCACACACTGCCCTGCAGACAGCAGCAAAGCAGGGGCCAAACACAGCAAAAAGGTCATCCCTGGCTAACAGGGGACAAAGAGGCTAGGAGAGACAATGGATACAAATGCATCCAAATGAAAACAGGTCTTGCTGTGATTCTGAAAAGCAAGACAGTAAAAAGGACCCAGGGACTTCCTTTGTACAAACACTTGGTCGGGACAAGAAAGCCACAGTTCCAGAACAGATCTGATTGCTGTTCTACCAAAAAAAGTGGGTATTGAGAGTGAACCAAGGCTTAGGGCTTCTTTCCCTAAGTTCATGGATACCAAAGAAAAGTCTTCCACATCAATTGCTAGTGTGGACACTTCAAGTTCATGAGACTGCAGAAACATGTGCCCCTTTGGAATTGAGAACATTGCTGCATATGCTGAAAATAGAGTGAAACTGTTCTTCAGTGTATTCCAAAACTGTCCCCATGGCAACAAGAGCAGAACAACTTCTCTAGAATCAACTGCCATCTCTGCTTGCTGAGCATTAATAGTTGTCTCCAGAGACCTGCTGCATAGACAGCTTCCAGAAAACAAACTGATGTGATTATGGGTTAAAAAAGACCATGAGAGGCCCAGGTATGACAAGAGTTAGATCCTTGCTTTCAAAGGGACACACAGAGGGCAGACCCAGTGCCTCGGGACAGCAAGGTGCTCCACAGGTAAGAGGAGGTATCGTATTTGGACCTGGAAGCAAAATCCACAACAGGCTTCTGCACAGAGAAATTCTAGATGGCAGTTTGCTCTAATGGAGATGACTGAGAAAAAGCTTACTAAGAGAACTTGAGACCAAACACCAGTAAAAACGGAAGAATGTTCTTGCCAAATTCCTTCACTTGAGGACTGTGTAATTAGGCCAGGAAAAGCACAACAGAATACACGGTGGAGAACAGCCCTGCTCTGGCTTGCTAACCCAACACGCCTCCTCCACCTCCAAAGTCTGCATCTCATTGCAGCTACCTGGAGGTATAGATTACACCAGGTGGTAAGCCAACCATTCCGACCTCATGGTGAAATTCAGCCCAGGCCAAGTGTGTGGAGCTGTATTTTGACACAAGTCAGAGTAGCCAGGCCCTGTCAGCAGGGGAGCCCTCCCTGTGCAGCCATGGAGCTCTGCCCAAGTCCCTGGTGGTGGGCAGGACACTGATTTGCCCATGTTGCTCCCCAGCACCTGCAACAGCCACCATTCCTCTGAGCCTGCAGGGCTCAAGCTCCCAGGTGTGAGACTGCCCACCAGCTGTGCCCTCCACTCCCCTGAGGCTGCAGCAGTGGCTCCAGACAGAAATTCAGCTCACACAACCGCAGAGATGAGCCTGCTGCAATGGGGTCCAACTTCCCCTGAAATGTAAGGCCCACGCAGCCTCACTGGGATGTTGCTGAGACTCTAAATTCTGAGTACTTGGAAAATCAGGCACCTGGGCACCAAAGCGGAGTTCTCTTTCCCCTACCACCCCATAAACAAAGCTACCCAAAATAGCAAGCCAAATTTTGGAAAGGTTGCCATACATCACCCCTTGTGTGACCTTGCCTGAGTCATGACTGGGCCCAAGAGTCTTCTTCTCTAGCTCTGGACTCTGAGTAGATGGCTACACTGCTTCCCTTGAGACCCAGCAAGGCAGAAATAGGAAATGAAATGGAGAACAGGGAGGAAATTCCATCTCCCAACACAAAAAAATTAAGAGGCAGTCACAGAATTCTCCTGGTAAGAGGTAAAGAAATACGTATGCAAGAGTGAAGGCTAGAGACACAGAAATATCTTGTTAAACTTTTACAGTTTAACCACTGAACAAGCTACTTTCTCTCCATAATTTATACCTGAATTGTGTGTCTAGACATGACATCATTTTAAGGTATGCCTTGTGTTCTGTGGTAAGTTTACAATAACCAGAACTTATAATTGCTGTGGTTCAGGTCAGCAAAGGCGGAAAAAATATTCAAAGCCCCTTCTAAGCAGCTGTTCTTGGTAATAGCTTTAGTCTGTTGTTTTCTGTCAAGAAGACAAGGCCTAGCAAATGCTAAAAGCCAACACTGAACCAACTCCCCTTTCTACAAGTGACGAATACCACAGATAATCTTCCTCAGTCAGCTATATTTGGTATGGTTCATATTAAAAGAGTGAGGGACAGCCAGATAAGCAAGGGCAATAAAAACATCTACTGTGCACGTGGAGATTGATGGCTACAGGCACCCAGATCCTGCTGTATGCCCATTATCCAAATATCCTGTGGGGCTCAGGTGGGATCACAACAAAGCCCAGCATATTCTCACTTCTAAAGAAGAAATCCCAAGGCTATGAAATCTGGAACCCCAGTGTAAATAACGTGCACCAGCCACTCTTACTGAAGGAATGAACCCCACTGTGATAAGGGCTATTGGCCAAGTGACTTTAATCACATGAGGAGTTGCAATCACTGCCCTGGAGAACATGGCCTGAAGCATCCTATTGCATCAATGAAGTGGAATTTAGTCATTGGAGTGAGGGAGAAGGCTGTGCAATCTGAACACTAAATGAAGTTAGGGGGTTTGGGATTGGTCGGTTTGCACGGGCAGGCTGGATACTGCAGGAGCTGGGAGCAGAGCACACAGCAGATGCTTCAGGGCATATCAAAACTGTCTTTATGGCAGCAAACAGAGAAGCTGCCATGCTGTCAGATCCAACAGCTCCAAGATCCAAAAGAGAAATCTGAATTTACAGGGGCATCAGATGTAACTCAGCCCACAACATGCATCTCAAAAGGCACAGGCATGTCACACACTGGGAAATTGTTTTCTAGAATAAACAGTCCCAGTTGAAAGGGACCTACAACAACCACCTAGACCAAGTGCCAACTGTTGGGTTTTTTTTTGACAGGAACATTAATGTTGGTGAGAAGGAAATTCACATGAAGGTTACACACACTGTGCTCCTTCCTGTTATCTCAATGGGCAGACAAACAGCAGCCAAAATAATGTCAAAGACAACAGGCAGAAGCCCTAAGTAATAGTTACTGACAGTGAAGTAAGCAAACTCACGAGTTAAAAGGTAACATCATAACTATTGCTGACATCTGGAAGGCATGAAAGACTCTCCAAAATCCAGCTTTCTGCAACAGCCTGGAAAGAACCAAAAGACAGAGGATATGACAACCACTGTCCCTTCTTGTCCATGTGCCACAAGGGATCCAATCCAGACCACACTCATGCTCACAGTTACAAGAATGTGAGTGGGTAGAATCTACATATTGATGTGTTTTGAAATAAAATCACCTTCCCTTTCTATTGAGTTCCACAGAGGTTTGTTATATAAACATCAGTGGCCTAACTCTGTCATCTGCAGTAGTCAGAGAAAACTTGATAATTACTTCTTAGCTCTTCCAACACCCTCTCAGAAACTGGGAACCATTTCAGCTAACAGTAAATGGGAGAGAGCCCTTGCTACTGCACCAGCAGAAGCTGATTATTGCACCCAAACTGAAGTTAGCTTCTATTCAGCTGGTTAATGCAGACCCAGAGCCAGCACAACCCTGCCTGCTCCAATACACACGGATGGGACATCAAGCTGCACAGGGCTCTGTTCCGGGACAAGGATTTAACACACATTTCAAATCAGCTGCACACCTGGACCAGCAAACCTGGCAGACTGTAGTGCAGGGTTTGTACAGAGCCTTAGGATGATTCCCAGAGAGTCATTCAGTGCCACACTGTTCGGGGCCATGAGGACAGCTGGGGAGCAAAGGAAAACCAGATGCTGGCAAGGACTGCCTCGAGATGGCTGCTGCTCAAGAACAGTGGTGAAAAGGAGAAGGTGCCCTCTGCTTTGCAGTGCCAAAGCAAAAAGCAGCCATGAGAACGTGGATCCCCTGGGAGCAAGCACATTCCTGCCCAAATGGTGCAGCTGACCCATTACATGGGTCCATCCTGAGTGTACATTAGGACCTACAGCTGGCTCATAATAAAAGTCTGAAGTCATCATGGCAGTTCTGGCTTAGGTTCTTGTTAAGGTTGTTGAATATCAGCCCAGGTTTTGTCAGAAGGTCACACAGGTTTTCAAATTCTTCCAGCTTGCAGGGACCAAGGGTTGAGTTAGGGTTTGCTGTCAAAGCATATTCACATTTACAGTTCTACAAGCTGCCATAAAAAGCCAGGTGAAGATCAGAGTTTCTGCTGATTTGAGATATAAATAAGGTACAAAACAATGTGGATAGGAAAAAGGATTCTCATTTACTCTGGGATCATCACAATTTCAAGGAGAAAGGACTGATAAATAATCAGCTTTAGATATACTTCAGGAAAACCATTCTCTCTTACTCCTGATCACTTCAAAATTTACTTTTGCTGTCTCTTCTGCTGTCTCTTTGTTCTTAAGCAAAAAACAAAGCTTAACAGCCGAACCTGTAGCAGAACACAGATTCCAGGGTGAAGATTTATATTCCAGAGTGTATAGCATTCACATTTGTTCAGGTACAGGAGACCACTGCTGAGAGACAAAGGACAGTCACTGCAGGGAAAAAAAGTGCCCATGAGGCATTAATGGAGCCATGTAAATGTTCATTCACGTTCCCCATGAAGGATGTGAGGGATCTGGTTGTACTGGTCTGTAAGGAGCTTACAGTTTTATGGTTGGTATCCCAACTACCACTGCTGGTAGAGGTTCTGCTTCCCTAAGACAGGGGCAGGGCAAGAATGATCCCTTTGTACAGACACATCACACTGCAGATGGAGGAGTTCACTGCAAGGAGAATGGACTGCTTTCCTGGGTAGCTAATAAAGAGCTGCCGCCTTGCTGTGAGTGCTAATATTAAGACAAAAGCAAAAATCTTCAAGTTTATGTTAAACATAAACCAATACCCATCCTGTGCATCCCACCCAGACAGACCAGATGCAATAGAAATAACTGCTTATTTATGTTCCCACAAGGACCAGCGAGTGCACAGCACAAGGACAGCGTTCAAGGCATCTCTGGCAGATCACACTGCGAGATGTGTTTAGCAGATCACACAACTGGAGAATTCTTGAAAAGACACTGTTTGCTTAATCACTTGAGGCTAAGTTAGAAAAGATCAAACAAGCCAAGTTTAGGAGTAGCTTGTTCCCCTCCTTGAATGGGCTGTAACTTTTTACAGCGCAGAGCCCCGCAGCAACACAGCAGAGCCATCCCTACACAAGCACTCTGAGCCATATGGGTTTAACAACTCTTCACACCAGTAAAGAGAAAACCAGAACCTTTGTTACTTAGCACAGGCCTCTGCCATTGAGGCTAAAACACTGGCTGACAACAGCAACAGGTTTGTATCTCCATCCAAATTGGCCGCTGAAGAGCTAATTAACCGAGAAACTTCACAGGTTCTGTCGGTGTCTCAGGGGTACCGCAGCACAAGCTGCAGCTCAAGCTGCAGGAAACTCTCTTTCCATGAGAGCAAGACCTGACACCTTCAACAGAAAGCTCTAGTGCTTGATCTGGGGAGACACATTTGACAGTCACTGGCAGCAGGACACAGTCTAATTAAAGCCCATCTGCCATGGATGTCCCTCAAGGTTTTTAGAATGAAGGACCACCTAGCAATGAACACAGGCCCTGCATTTCCCACAGTGGATACATGCCAAAACTTCTTTAGCATTACTGCTAGAAAAGTCATTATGTGCACACAAATGAAACATCAAACTCTGAAACCTGACTGGGGCTGGCTTCTTGTCTTTTAGGCTTGAGTGCATTTCATTTACAGGGAAAGAAGAAAGAAAATGCAGGAGTTTTTTAATCTCTTATCTCCATATTCAGGTAAAGGACATCTTCTAGCCCCAGATTTCTTCAATGCTTCTGACTTTGTTAGAATTGCTGTCCAAATTAATTTAAGCCACTGCCTGGGGCAATCCTGCACCCCTCTCTGTTACTTTAATGCCCTCCTCTTGAATCTGCCTGCAGTGGAGGCATCAGCCATACCTGGCATTGCATGGCTTAAGGAGCAGCAATAAAAGTCCTGAGCCTTATTATGCTTTGAGTCCTCATTTGATGAGATTAGCAACCAGAAAACCGCAAGCGCTACAAGAATTCTCCTGTCAAGAACGAACACATGTGAGATGTGGTTGCATCTGTAGCATGACCCTGCTGTTGCCTCTCTTTTATGCTGCACCCATTGCTGTGCATCTTGAAACATCTGTGCCTTCCCAGTGACTGATTACCCAGAGACACGCAACAGAGCTCGGTATCTGTGCGAGGCCGGGGACTGAACCCTGAGTTTATTACAGAGGAGAGCTGGAGGGAGCTGCTTGCCAGAGATCCAAACTCTAGCCAACAAGTCCCTCCAGGCTCTCTTGGAAAGGTCTTGTAACCTCATTGCCGTATGCCTGCTGGGCTCAAAATGAAATGCAAACTTGCATGTTACTTGTGGATTTGGATGCACTATCCAAGGAGAGACAAATCAGGAGCCCGAGCAAGAAGCATATGTTATGAGTCCAGAAAAAAGTTTATCAGTCCTTAATGAACTTCATTGGGTAGGGGATTTTCACAGAGCCATTCCTCAGTGTCTTTCCTGTCTTGGTAGTTGAGGGACTTAGTAGAACATAGTGGTTAAATGGTGATGTTTCACTCACGCATTTTGATGAAGTCGTTTATTAAATGTTGTTTGAAATATGATGGCACATAAAATCAAAACTCATTTCTCCAGTAAGTTTTTCCCAGCCTTCATTTACTTAGGAGTGATAAAGTTGCTGAAGAACCATCCTACGAGATTTCTTGACACTGCAGTGACAATCAGGGTATCTTGCAATGCTACACTCATAAGAAATATTTAATCAGCTCCTAGACTTTTTGTAATCACATGCATGTCATCATTAGAATAGGCTGTACTACTTCTTGTCCAGTTTCTGAAAACCATGAGTTAGCCCTAAACGACCACCAGTCATGGTATATTTAAAACAGCTTGTTTGTGCTGATGCTATTTTCAGCTGGGTGTAACACACATCTACTGAGTCCTCCAAAGTTAACCAATCTAATTATTTAACTTCACAACATATTCAAATGCCATCTACCATGAAAGACACATTCCTCTCTGAGCCAAACACTTTCCTTCACAGATGCAACACATCCCTTTACAGTATTTAAGGTCCTGGGGCTCAGATGTTCAACATAATTAGGACTGGCTTTCACAGAAGTTTAGCAGTTAAAAGGCTGAAGCTCCAATAAATGCTGAAAGTTGACCTCTCTGAAAACCACCAACACAAACACATGCAGGTACCACAGTCTATGAAGGTTTTACTTGTCCAGTGTCAGGCAGTGCCAGGGATTATTTAGTAGTAAATGTTACACCTGGTCAGAGTATCTGTAGCACCAAACTCCAACATGGTATTTCTTCTCCTGAGTTCAGAGTTTCATTCTGACATCTTTCACAAACTCCATTCCCACACCGAGACCATGCTACTTTCACAATCCCTTATTTAAATCTGTGCATTTAATTATTCCTGCCTCTGTGGCTGATCTTGATCAAATCTCACTTCATGGATGTTTGCCCAATTCTACAATTTAATCAAGATTTAACTGCATTTTAATCCTAGTCTACCACATATACCCTACACTGCTCAGCCTCCAACACACACAGATCCAAATTAGGGAGTGCTCTCCATTCCTTACACTAACTGGAAATGGAATAACAACCCATGCTGGGCTGAGCACAGTTCCTGGTACAACTCCATGTGCGACCTCTGTCTGAACAGGCACAGTCTGAGCCCTCACCAATGACAGCAGAGAGTTTCTTTTAAATGAACTGAGTTCATTCAAAAATTGCACATTTCTGCAGCTTCCCAAATGGAGCTGTACTAACTTTGCTGCCTTTATCCCCCTAATGGACTCACATAGAGTAGAAAACACTGGAATGCATGGAAGATGCTTTTGCCTAGCACTTCATGCTAAGTTGAAATTAAACTTCACCAAAAATTATTATTTGGAGGAACACTTTTGGTTCCCCATTTAATAACAAGGAATGGAGTAAGAATAAAGTCTAGGATTTAGCAACATGGGAATTCAATGCTTATGTCTTGCTTTCACCTTGAAGTCTACAAAACATGAAATCAACCCCAAACTTCTCTGGAAAATCCACCTTTGTTCCTACTCCTGGGCTTGCAATCCCTATTCTACCTGGATCCCAATTCCTTGCCATCCCATTTCCACATGAAAAGCATCCCAGGATAGTTGTAATGGGATTTAGGTACCTTGAAAATTTCTTCTTCCTGAAGAAAGCTTGTGTGGATGAGGCTTATCCTGCTTATTTGATCCTGCATTTGCATAAACCCTCCTTGTGTTGATGTTTTTGAGCAGCCCACAAATGGAATTAGTTACTACAGAAAACACAACTGTTACTGCACCAATCATATTAACTTGTTTAATAAAAATCCTACATTAAAAAAGAGGGGGAAAGGCAGGAGTCCCTAAGGTAGAATCAGGAATGTGTCCATCTGCTTCACCCCCAAATTTTGGCCCCAGTTCAGCTTGCTACCAACTGCACCACCCCATGACTCTGTGGCCTCCTTCAACCTCTCCCCTTAGTCTCACACCCCCTCAGACACATCTTGTCACTCACACGTGCAAACAGCTTGCACTGTCAACAGCTTGCCTTAAACTTATTAAAAAACTCTTTGCAAGAGTACTTTGGCCTGTCCATCTGCTCTCTGTGGAAAGCTGGTGATGAAGTCTCCCATCTTCAGGATCTTCCTTTATTCTCATGTCTTTAAATCTCAGGAGTACACAATATTTCTCCATCACTCATGCAAGTCATAACTCATTATTAGATCAGTTCTGCACAGGTGTCTTGTGCAGAACTTGTGTGGCATGAAGTGTGTTCTTGTCTCTTCCCCAGGATTTGACAAGACAGGAAAAAGAGATAGGAGCAGGATTCTGAACACAGTCATACCTGGGGTGAAGGTCATGAAAACCTGGAATTTTTTCCCTCATATTTCCCTCATCCTCACCAACATTCACATCTGCACAAGTCTCCACTGCTTCTAGAGTCAGATTCCAAAGATAACTGAAAGTAAATAAATTACTGCACTAAAAAGAAATGGCATTCTGCAAACCAGGCCACTCAAGTATTCTCCTGCAAGAAATTCAGTAAGTTCTTCCTCAAGGAACCATCCCATTCAGCAATGTTTGACAGCAACATTAAATCCACACATTTCATAACTAAGCCTTTGAAAAGCAATGGGGAGGGAGCTGTAATTTCCTAAGTGCTCAAAAATTAAACACAAACCAGCTGGTTAAGTGGGTAATAGCTTTGCAAAGTTAGTGAAAGAAAGAGACTCCTCACTGCCACCCCTTCCTACTGTGGGCATTTCATATCAAAGGCCTAAGGCTCATTTCCTATTCCTGATAAAAAAACAAGTCAGTGCAGCAGCATGGAAACTTGGAAACAGCATCAGCAGGTGGGTTTAATTCTTCTTCCATTGTTATCTGTAATTCACTTGAAAGGCATCAAACTGATCAGTGGACACCAGTTTGAAATTGTTCCTTGCATTTAGCTCTTCACTATGCAAATGGCAGTGTACACAGCAAAAAGTATTAACTTCTGGTATAAACACAGCTCCACCCTTTCCCCACCACCTCCAAGGGAATGCCTGTGGAAAAGAGAGATAGGGTGGAGTTTTTCAGGAGAATGTTTTTCCTGACTTTGGTACTAACTACATCTGCAGGATTCATAGCACAACATGTCACATCTCCCTTTTTCCAGAGGACACTGCACTGTCAGCAGCTTCCAAAGGCTCTAACAATGCCACACTCACACAGGAGAAAAGAAACAACTCCCTTCCAACAGCCTCAAGCAAATAAAAGTTTCATCATTGTGAGGATGAATGGGAAACGAGTGATAATTTGGGAGAAAACAGGAGCTCTGAAGGGACAGCTACATGAGAAAGTAGCACGTTAAAAGCTCAGGGCTGAAGGAAGCAGTAAGGATTATGAAAGAAAATGTCAAGAGGTTGAATGAGCTCTTCAGAACCCACACCTCCCAAGTTCTATTCTAAAGTAATTCAGGAGCTCACTTGGGTGCAAAACTTTCAACATCTAACTAATCAACCACTAGAGATGTCTCTTAGCTTATACAGTATAAAAGAAGCACAGAATAGTTTGGGTAGGAAGGAACCATAAAGTTCATCTCATTCCACCCCTGCCACGGGCAGGGACACTCTCCACCAGCCCAGGTTGCTCCAAGCCCTGTCCAGCCCTACCCAAGGGAAGATTATGCTCACTCTAGATTAGAAATAAAGCAAATTCATAGGGAAGTCATTCACTATAAACAGGTGGGTCCTTCACTTGTGAATTAAGAAATATACAGCAGAAAGCATACAATGTGTTTGGGAAAGCAAACCAATAGCTTATCAAAATACAGAAGATTCTCTACATACCACATTAATTTGATGGGAGCTAAAAAATTTGGGACAATGTAATGGTACAGAATACAGCTTTCCCACTTATGTTTAAGATAACATCTGCAGATATTTAGCACTTCAGATATTTTGACATTAGGTGCTCAATAAAATTCTCCCTGTTCAGATTAGAAATGTCCAAAAAAATGAAACTACTCAGATGCTGGAATGCAGTGTCAAAATATTTGGAAATCTAACAGAGATTTTTTTTCTTTTTTTTTTTTCTTTTTTACTATGTATTGTAAGAAAAGATGAACATTTAGAAATTGTTAAAGTAGTCACAGAATGCTGATGCCAGAAAGTGCTCTCAGCCGGCTGTGGATACTTCCAACAGTGACCACACACTCCAGGAATTCCTTGGAAAATTCGATCAAGGGTGATACACGTTGTGCCTGGAGACAGAGGTTGCTGAATGGTCAGCACGGTGATGGGCGCAGACAGCAAGTGGGTGACATTGTAGGGTGGTTTGGGCAATTTCTGGTGGATCTTATATTGAAGAGACCACCAGAAACAAGCAGGAGGTGGAACATTGGAGCAGCAGGAGGTGTATGCTATGGAAGAAAATATTGGGGTAGGTACTGTCCAACACTTGCATCACAAACATCAGTACTCAGGAAGCCACTTCCACATATCAGCAATTCCAACATGAGTGATTCACATGTTTTGATAATTTTTCTTAAAATATTTTTGAAGGTTGATTTACAGATAGTTACCACATTCTACCACCCACTTTTAACTGGAAAACTATTAGTAAATTCATATTGCACATGTTCACATAATTCACTTATTGTATCTAACAAACAAACTTTGGCATGAGAAGATATTTTTAGTAGCAAATTTGCTATGTGGAACCAAATATTGTACTCTGTTACAAAGGTCTCAAATGAGAGCTAAGCCACATTTTCCTAAAGGAATTGCTGAACCAGTCTCTAGTAGAGAACTACATCCTGTTAGATCCAAACTTGAAGGGAAGGACTCTCAGTCTGCCATGCTGGCAGCACAGAACTGCCCAGTCAGTCAGAGAGCACTGAGAAGACCACCCTGGGGAGAATTTCACTGTTCACATGGAAGCTTTTGTTTTCTGACAGGAGTTGGACTCAGCTGCAGTGGGCAAACATCACTGAACCAGGATTCAGCAGTGACAGGAACAGGCTCTGACTCCCACTGTTTTCTCTTACACTTTCTCAGTTTCTAAGGAAGATGAAAAAGCTCAGTGGCAGCAAAAAGCTCTGCTGAAGAGGGAACTGAAGGATTTGAGAAAAGGAGAGCACACAACTCAACCTGGAGAGAACTGCTGAGATACTATAGAAAATGTTACTCCACAACCTCTGTGTTGCCTTTTCACATGATGGACAGTTCTGTGTTTTAATGATTCATGGGGAAAAAGAACAAGGCTTGGAGAAGTGAGGTCCCATCAACACCACTTTGAATTCCCTTCCCTTCAGAGCACTTCAATGGGCCCTCAAACCTTCAGGTCTCTTGTTTTGATGTCCTTTCTCATAGTCTCATAAAATCTTGTCTCATAATTGCATTTGCTCATTTAAGATTTTTCTGGCAGTGTTGTTCTGCATCTCTCCTCCTGGGACCAAGAAATTTTGTAAACCAGCAGTAAAAATTAAAAGGGCTTTTGCACTCTATCATACCAAGAGGAAAGCCCTAATTTTCTCATGTTGCTTTGAAAACTGTAAGCACATGGGAATCTAAGAGGTTTGAAAAATATCAGGATGACAAGATGCAAACAATAGTTATTAGAAGTAGATAGTAATATTCCAAGAACTGAAATGAGGAGGGGAAGATTTAAAAAAAAAAAGTCAATTCTCCAGTTAAGCCATTACTTGAACAAGGCTGCTCAAATTTCCTATCTTACTTGCATTCTTATGGAAAGAAAAAAAAAGTAAGCTTGGAATCACAATAACATCACTTTAGAGGTGCTGAGGTTACTCTGGGAGCTGTTTCTTGCCCAAACAGCTAAGCTGTCTACCATCAATCTGCTTCTGGGGTAAATAGGATACTGGCTACTGTCCCAAACCCAAGCAGTACAAACAAACAAGGAAGAAAGCTATGCTATATTTGTAAAGTAAAATAAGACCTTGCCTGGCTGGAGAGCTCCAGGGCAGTGCTGAGCCCCTGAACTTGATGGGGACACTCTTCCTCTCCCAAGAGGTTGCACTTGCCTTTGAACTTTCAGCCACACAGAAAAAAGGCTGAGTTGAAATGTCAGCATCATCTTGGATTCAAATCAATCAGCTTGATGCATGATTGCAACGGCTAAACCACTTCACCCCTGCACTGCCCTCATCCATATGTTCTTTATATCAGCAGTCAGCAGACTGGGTGGCTCAGTGCATTCATTTCCTGTCCTAGGCTTGGGCTCCACTTTAAACAAAACAAAAACCCCCTGAAACTGGAAAATAAAAGTTAGCATCTAGTGACAGTTATATTCACCAGACTTGTTTGCATCAAGTCTCTTTCTCCATCCAAGGAAGTTGCAAGAAACCCTTTGGGAAGGCCTGGTACAACTGGTGAATTTTAACTATCAACTCAATGAGCAGGTCACGGTTCTCCAGTTCCTTTACAAAACCAGGAGCTGGAGATCTCCAGGAACTGGAGATCTTTAATGCTGATGTACCTTGGGCTGAGTGGAAAGCAAAGAAAGGAAGGGGAAAAATGCCCAGGCAGTGTCAGCTTGGAAAAGGAAATAGGTTGGAAACAGGAAAATTTACCTCAGTAAATTAATGGCCCCCTGAGAGCAAAATACATCCACCTCTAGAGCAGGGCTTCCTCCAGACAATGCTGTTCTTTATCAGCTTCAATGCAGGAGTTGGATTCCCAGGATAATTTAAATCTGTGTAGCTTTCAGCATTAATGTAGGTGCCTGTCAGCTGGTGAGAGTTAAGCAGTGACTGTCTCAAGCTATGCTTAGCAGCTGAGGATAGAGACACTTTATTGAATTGCAGTTAACAGCTTGCTCTAGCAGAGGGGAGTTTTCCCACTGAAGGTGTGTTACAGCAAACCAGTCTCATCAGCAGTGTGTCATACTTTGGGGTGAGACAACCACACTGAACTGCTGCTTTTGCAAAAGAAAAGCTGACCTGCCATTTGGGAGATCACAACAAATTACGATATCAGAAATAGCCTCTGAATGGTTTCAAATTCTTTGACTTCTTCCCTTGGTTCACCCTCTCCCCATTCTGTCTTCCCTCATAAAATGTTAAAAGAAATAAATTTTAAAAGAGCAAGGAAGGCTTGATATAAGGACAGCTAGTAAAAATAATCTATCCTCCAGACATGCTACCGTGTTCCCCAAATACACTGCTGCTGAACAGCACAAAAAAGGAGCAAATATTAACTCTGCTCACTGGGGGTTAAAGAAGTAATCAATAGATCTTACAGATGGATTTATATCATCAGGATGCAAAGACCACCACCAGCCATGCCCATGGCACACACAACTCTTCTGTGTGCTTCATCAATCCATTATCTCCTCGCTTAGTCAATCCTGCTGATGGAAACACAGCCTGACTATTCCAAGACCCAATGGGAAAGGAAGTGTTTTCCTTCAGTCCCTGGAACCAGGAGATGTTGCAGTGGAAGCTCAGAGCCACTGCAGCTGCCATTCCTTTGGCACATGGAGAACAACAGTGGCTGTCAGAGAACTGTAGGATTTGCAACACAGTAAGAAGGCCAGATAAAAATAGTGCAGGTCCAGGATGCCTCAGTCATACCTACCTCACATCAACTTCTAAAGCACCAGCTGCACATACAAGGGAAATGAAATATTGAGGAGAAATCTAACTACCAAAGAAAGATGAAAGCATTTTGAAGTTCTAACCTGCTGATTCACTGTGGCTTCATCACTGCACTGGTTTTGTTTTGCTTCAGTTTAGTTTTCTGTTTCTTTTTGTCTGCTGTTTCCAGGAAGAATTCACACAGATAAGCATCCCACCCTCTCAGAGGAACCAAACTTGCAGTAGGGGAGAGCACAGAAAGAAAAGAATACAAAAGGCCTTATATTGGGTTGCCAAAAACCCTAAAACAGCCTCTTTTTAGACTTTTTTACTTTCATTTCCAAGTGACACTAAGATTAAGAATTAACATAAGGAGTAAGTAAATATTTCCATTTTAAAACTGACAGCTTGAAGGGCCATGCAGACCACTAGCACCAGTATTTACACTAAAAACTACTGGCACAAACCTACTGCACTAGAAAGGGGTTTTTTTTATTTCCTTCTTTCATTCAAGGATATGGGACTGTCGGTAGCACCAGATGTTTTAGGGAGAGGGAAAAAAAAGGTAAAAAGAATCTCACACATGAAAGTAAGGGCTTATTACTGGCTTTCTGCTCACACTCCACAGACCATATCCAAGCCCAAAAGAACAGTTCCACCTTGAAAAGTAAGTGTATAAAATTGTCACCTCGTTCCACAGACCTGCTCCTGCAAGATCGCTGCCGGCTTTCTCAAGCAAGCTTATGTTGGCTTTTTATTTCCACTAAACTCTGCTGAGACAGATCTGGCACAGTGGGAGGGAGCTGGAATCTCTCCTTTGCACCAGCAGCACCACTAAGCTGCAATAACTCACACCTGTCCAAAGCTACAGGCATGAACAGGCTCACATGGGGGCTCCTCAGGTCACCAGGCACATCCTCACCCAGCTGCACTGGAAGGAACAGCTCTGCCACCATCCTCAGGTAAAAACTCAAGCTGCACACAGCAGCTTCTCTCTCAGGCTCACTTCTTTTTGCATTATGTTGAAATGTAAAGCTCTCTCCTGCAGACTGCATCTCAGGGTAGCTTTGCCACTTTGCAAGGCTTTTCTGGAGCTTCTGGGAAGCTATTGTTTCCTCAGCAGCCTGGAGCCAGCCACTGTCTGCAGCCATCACTCTTTGGGACTGTAAGGAGACAACTTGCTAGTCAGAGATTTGCCTGAATTGTGTGATTGGTATTAAGATATCACAGCACAAAGAAAACAAGTACAAAGAGCAGACTCAGATGTTGGACGCTCCCAGTGACCCTTCAGCAACCAGAGATAGGCTGTGTTGACCTGATGCAAATGAACAGAAAACTCCAGGCTGAGTTTCTCCCGTTCATAAACTGTGAACTCTCAAGTCTGGTTCAGCATATGCCTTATGCCTAAACCTGAAACCAGGTGAAGAAGCAAGACTGGTTTCAAACCCCCAGAAGTAACAGTGAAAGCAGAAAATGTAAAACATGCCCTATTGTGATAAAAAAAGGAAAATACTTTTTCCTCCTGCTCTGGAAAGAGCGCTGTGTTTTCATCTGTGTGATGCCAAACCCAGAACTGTGTTTTCACGTGCACTGTGCAACAAGAATGTTGCACCAATAAGCCAAGGAGCAGGCAGAAAGGGGAACCAAAGGTATTGATTCAAAGCTCTCTGGGAACACACTCTATTTATGTCCAGACCTTACAGGCATAAAATGTTCAGAAGCAGCCATCCAGGGACCAGCTTTTATTGGACACAGCAACTGATGGTGACAACAGGGACAGGGAGAAGATAATGCACAAAAAGGAGAAAGCACATTTCCTGGACACCAACGGGAATACCAAGCATGAGCACATCTCTAAACAGGTCATCACCGATTCCCCTTTTTTCATTTCTTTCCCCCTCCCTGTTAAGGCCTGTTTGCAGGCATTCAGAATGGTCTGTTTTCCAAGACCACCTTTCAGAGCTTGTGCGTGACATTCAGATAACAATGGGGAGTGAAGGGAACAGATGATTTGTTCCTGTGTTTAAGAGGTGTGGGGCATATTAAGGAACAAACCCCAGCTCAAGGCAGCCAGTCCATCCTTGCTGCTCTGTAAGAACAGAGGCATTGCTGGATAACTCACCCTCCTCACAGTTGCTCCCTGTGAAGCCAGGACAGCACCTCCACTCCAGCGTGGTCACAGTTCTGTAGGACATTTTGTACGTGGGCCTGATGAGAGTCCTGTAACTAACACAAATAAGGAGTTAGCAGAATGCAGTGACCTACTCGAGGGCAGTGTTGCTACTCATTCATAGCACATCTTCCCACCTGGATATATCCCAGAGCACCCAGCCACCCCCAGCTACAGAAAAAGGAATGACACTAAATGTCAGCAAGGATCTGATTCAGCAGCTTTTCTTTTCCTCCTTAAGCCCTCCTGCTCTACTGGCTCTTCCCCAAACCTCTCCTACCCCAGGTACCAGCAGCAGCTTTGTGGAAATCTCACCACTACAAAGTCCTGCAAGTAGCAGAGATGATGATTTGTTTCCCACACTCTCCCTTCAAGGGGATTTCTGTGTCACTGAGCAGAGGCTGGCAATAGCCTTTCCTCACTCAGCAGTAATAGTTTCCCATCTCCCAGGTATCTCCCCTTTCCCCACCACTCAGACCTGGGATGTACCAACACATCAACCTGACACTACATCAGTGACCTTCATGGAGCCTTTTTCCCAGCTATCTGACCTGTGCCTCAATTCTCCCCCCATCTGAAATAGGGTCACACTTTTCTGGACCAGAGGCAAGGTTCTGCACGACAGGTTTGTGAGCTCTGTGAGCAGCACAGCATCCCCAGGGTCCTAATTACACCGTGAGCACTGCCATGCCCCACTGGGAACTGGAGAGTGAGCTGCAGACACAGCAGGGCTGTGCAAGGCACCAGTGATGCTGAAATCAACACAGAACAGACAGTTGCATAAGTGACAACTTTTCCTTTAAAACAGCAGCTCGTTAAAGCTGGCAACTCAGAGTTTTCTCAGTATACAGCCAAACAAGTCACTGCTGCTATTCATGAAGCTAAAAGCAAACACAGAAGTTGTACTCTACAAGCTCCCCTCAAAATTCCTACCCTTATTTAACAGCCAAAGGAATTTGGCACACACAGGGAGAGTCTGAAGCTTTGGGATTACACTGTTGCAGGCTGCAGCTTATGCTTGTCTCTCCATCCAAGCCAGGCAGACACAAGCCCTGAGCACCCTGTCCCTGGAGAAGAGGCTCCTCCTGCTGAGAGCGGGCAGGAGAGAGAACTGCCCCAGGCTCAGCTGGGCACAGGGGCAAAATGGAGATGGAGCCTGCATGAATCTCAGCCCAAACTGCTCCAAGGAGAGGCATGCCCAGGTGGACACCGAGGACAGCACTGCAATGACTACTACTACTACTACTACTGCTACTCCAAAGAGCAGTAACAAAGGCTTGCCAGGAGAGGCTGCCCATGTGTGTCTTGGAAAGAAGGGACCAGCTCAGTCGTGGTTAGCAGAGTCTTTGGGAAGCTCATTTCTCAGGAAGCTGTTTGCTGATGATTTGTGCCAGCTGCCTAACACAGAAGCAAAGTTCTCCTACAGCCACTGAAGAAGGGGGGGGCTGCACAAGCTTCCTCCTGAGCACAGGGCTGCCTGCCCTGGGAACAGCCTCACCCAGAGACAGGAGAGCAGTGCTGTCTCCTGAGAACATGAAGTCCTAACCCTCAGAGCTGCCAAAAAGCACACCAGTCACTGCTAATACCCACAACTGTGATCCATTTGTCTGGTATGGGCTGGACAGAGCCAGCTATTTCTTTGTTCTTCTGCATCCCATGGTGCTCAGGAGTCCACAGTCATGTGTGAGTTTGAGGACCTGGAGCACACTGATGTGGGTAGACTTTCAGTGCTTTTTCACAAAGAGACTTAAGTTACAAAGACTTTATGTGTCTTGCTGAGGGTCTCTCAGAATAGTTCTGCCAAAGCCCAGGAATTGAACCCAGGACTCCCAACTCCCAGTCCTGGCGTTGGACTCCAGACACATTTCCACACGTAAGCCCCGAACCATCAGTCAGAAGTTCATGACTTTGTCACTAACACCACAGCTGGATTTGACCTTCAGAAAGTCTCCAGCCTTGTTACCAGTGTCCAGAGCCAGTGAGTCTCCAACCACACCGTGATGTTAAAACCATGTTTCTGCCAACACCAAGATGTTAAAACTCTCTCAAACTTCATTATGAAGTGTGGAGAGTGGCTTGAGCCAGACTGGAATCTTGGCAGCAGTTCTGTGTCGGGGACGTAGCTACAGTTTAATCCTCAAATGAGGGAGGACTTCTCAGGGCATGACAAGTGTGGAGCTCAGCTGTCACAGTCTACCACCCACCCTGAATTCCCTAGAAGAGTCCTGATGTGTGCAGCTCTGTTCAGGATTGTGCACTCAGGATGTGGGCCCAGCTTGTAAGTCCAGTTTGTTCTGAAGTTGCTCTGTTTTTCAGTTTTGTGACATGGCACCAAGGTTTGTTGTGACCTATGGCATCACATCATGCAGATTTCTGATTGCTATTCCAGGAGGGGAGAAAAGAAAGCACCTTTAGTAAAGCATCACCATCACCTGACACTTGTAGTGTAGCAACTGAAGGAGATGAAAAAATATATGGAAAGGAGAGGGAAGGAAGATATCTGTTAAAGATCAGGAGCCTCTGACTGAAAATGTATGGAAAACACAACAGGCAGAAAAAAAGGACTGGTAGCAAAATAGGGAAGCCTTTCCCTTGGCTGTCACTCAAGCCACAAACACTGGCATAGAAATCTGCCAAAACAGAGTGGATCTGCCACTCCACTGCCAGAGTCAGGTGTCATTTCCAGGGATTTTGCTGAGGCTTCACAAGATCCCAGGGAGTGGGTAACTCCCAGGGAAGAGCCCAGGAAGCTCAACCAGCAGCCACTGCTGTTCCTAGGTCAGAGCCAACACATGGCTGTCCCAGTCCTGTAGGATGAGCTACAGGAGCTTGTCCACATACAATTATCATTTGGGAAACAGCATCTCTTGCTTGTGGCTCTAAGTGACTGCCCAAGAAGTGTTAATTTGGGGAAGGAGCATGAGCTGACTGATGCACTGATTTGGGGGCACAAAGCTAAGTACTGGAGAGGTCAGGACACACCAAGGGATGGCAGCCAACAAGTCTCACTCCTCAGCACACAAGGATGTGTCACCCTTGCTTTCAAGGAAGTGTCACTGAACACAACAGCCAGACATGACACAAGAAAGGGGAAGAGTGTCACATTCTTGGATCAAAGCCTCAAAAATCAAGTCAAAAGAGAAAGGCATGATCTCTGCCATGACCCAAGCAGGACAGCCTGTCACACACAGGAAATACCTTCACCCTTTCTGGATTTCCCCTGCCCTTTGACACTCACAAACAAAGCTGTTTGTGAACAAAGACCACATGAGAGGCAAGGCGTGAAACTCGTTTCCACACCACAAGAGAAAGTTTTGTTACTCTGATTCATTCAGCCGTTGCAGTTTGTGCCCAAGGAGACCCCAGTGACCCTCAGAGGCTTCTATTCATTTTTATTCAAGCCCCAGGTTGAAAGTTTCACCATCACTTACTGGGGGGGGTTTCAGAATCACAAGATGAACTTGCCTTTTTGACTGGCAAAGAATCCACAAACCAAGAAATCCAAGCTCTCTTTTGCCTACTTCTCTCACAGCACTGAAGTCAGATATGAGCCCAGTGGGTCCAACCCCATACATGTAATTGCCATATTGCCTTGCAGGGACCATCATCTTCATTACAAGTACATCAAAAGGCATTGTGGTTGTTCCTCTAACTCTCGGTACCAATGCCCTGATTCACAGACATGCCAAAATCCTACAACTCTTCACTGAAAATCAGTGTTCTGAAATCAGATTTCAAATCCATCAGGCCAAGTAGCCGTATCTCAAAGCACTTGGGAAGAAGGGAGTTTAAGACCTCAGAGAAGCTCTCTAGTATATATTTGGTTCCCAACACCACCACACCCACTCCAGGCACACCATCATAACCATCCTCTCAAAGCCGACCAGACACTGATTTCACCAGACAGCTCCTCTGTGTGACACAGACAAGACGTCACCTCAAGCCAGTGCCACAGCTGATGC
Source organism: Petroica traversi (assembly GCA_025920805.1). Lineage (NCBI taxonomy): Eukaryota > Metazoa > Chordata > Aves > Passeriformes > Petroicidae > Petroica > Petroica traversi. The sequence continues at coordinate 122,799 of JAHLSL010000039.1, read as the reverse complement.
AGGGTCAAGAAGCACCTTTGCCATCACGATTGCACTCAGGCATGGCAGAGATCATCACTGTGAATCAGACCTGTGCTCTTTGTTCCTGCAGCCCCAGCTCTTCCAGCTTCCCTACTACAAAAGCAGTAGTTCCCCAGTGAACAACATAACCAGGAGAGTTTCAAATAGGCTCCTGCGGACATCAGATTTAAAAAAAAAACAAACAACCTGCAGCTGCAGGAGTGTTGGAGCTCATTGTGTCTTCTGCCTTTGCCAAAGGGGAGAAAGAAGACTCAGTTTAGCTCTAATCATATCTGGTTCAAACAACTTAGCAAAAGACTAAACCCAGGAAACAAACTTATCTACCTGCTATGCCCTGCTGTCCACAGCAAATCTTGACAGTCTCTCAGTCCTAACAAAAAAGGCCAAGGACACCGAGACAAATGTTTCTATGCCACCACACAGTAATCATCAGCTCCTCTTTATTAACGATCAGATGTCAGAGTTATGCAGAGCAGCACTGCAGCAGGGAGGAGGAGTGCTCAGAGAATGTCTGGGCAAGATCTAAAGGCCTCAATCAGCAGCCTGAGCACAGCCCCTGAAACAGGTGACCCTCCACCTGTGCCCAGCCAGCACCACACAGCCATTGTTCAAAGATGAGAATGCCCCTTTGTGCTACAGCTCTAATCCTACACACCCAGAGCCTCTGTCTGTCCTGTTTGGAGGAGCACTGCTCATCCTGCATTTATATCCCATGTGTGCTTCAGAGAGCAGATGCCTTTTTCCAAGCACATTTCTCTCCAAGATGTGGAGTCGTAAGGGAATTAAACACATAAAAGAGTTTATGTGTAACAGGACTTCAAATAGCAATCCTAATGCACTGGAATAAGCTCTGGGATTTATTATTCAATTGACTGGAAAGCAAGAAAGAGAGAAGGATTTCCCTGTGGCATTACTAGTTCTGAAACTGAGGGGAAACATCATCTACAGGCCAATCTCCTGGGTGACAGATCCCCAACTTCTCCTACTGACCCTGTAGCAACAGAGTTTTCAAAAGCACAGAAGACCAAATTGGATGAGCCTGCAGAATTCCTCCTTTGTTATTCTACAAACTAGCCTGTAAAATCCCTCCGGGAGCAATAATGTGTTCAGTTTAAATGAAAAGAACAAAAAAAAAAAAAAGAAAACCCAGCATTCAAAAACACCAAACAAGAATGATCCATGCAAGATGAGTAGCCTGCTTACATTAAATGCACAGAGCATTTGTGATAAGCCAGAGCAGTTACAATACTGAAAGAAAAAAACCTGGCAGTGACAGGCAGCTGGAAAGGGCATCACAGGCCAGATTTGCTGTGTTGCAAGAACACTCTTCCTTGCATCTCTCCCATCTCTGGGTGAAGTTTAAAGCCAACAGATGAATAACAATGTTTGGAGTTTCAATGGCTCTTATCAAAGTGAGAGACCAGGTAAACCCATCCCTGTACAAGCCAGCTGTGGATTTCCTGGGAAATCTTCAAAGTCTCTGAAGGCAGAAAATGCTGCAGAAACAGGAGACTCAAAAGCTAAAGTGAGACAGCTCTGTCCAGGGACCATGGAGTACAGCAAAGCATAGCAGGATAAAAACTCACACAGCCTTGCTGGGAACATTCATTTGCAAGGATGGGACAAGTAGGAGAGGAGCTGGAATATCCCACCACAAATAAAGCAGCACATTTCCACAGATGAGATGGGGATTTTCACAGCAACAACATTGTGAAGCAGAAAGCATTTGTCTTCTGAAGGCTGTAACAGCACATGACGTGCCAAGGCCATTCATCCCAACCATTTACCTCCTGAGACGCTGCTTTACTGACCACAACAATCATACACAAATACTCTAATCAAAAGTAGGCTGATTTTGGCCAACTAGGGTATAGAAAGAAGCTGCCCTATTGTGTCATAAAATGCAATAAGACAAAAGCAGGACTCACAGGTGAGGTGGCATTGCTGGACTTAAGGCACAGGAAGTCATAAAAGCTCCAGCAGCTGAATATAGGTCTCAAATCCTTGCCTGGCCTTCAAGGTCAGCCTCCTCAGTGAGCCTTGAGGAGTGCAGTGTCCCAAGAAGGACAGGACTGGGCATC
>JAHLSL010000039.1:92819-120687 GCA_025920805.1 Petroica traversi | reverse complement strand
TGAGCCTTGAGGAGTGCAGTGTCCCAAGAAGGACAGGACTGGGCATCACCCTTCAGAAAAAGGATTGCTGAGGGGAAGGGTTACAATTTGGATGCCTGGGTTTACTGGGAGCTGAGAACAACATCCAGGCAGCAGAGAAACAGAGATTAGGCAGCCATTGAAACCCCAAGGTAGGGACTTTGTCCCTTCCTTCAGACAGACAAATGGCACATGAGTTTGAAGCAGCCCAGGAGCTGCAGCCAGGCTGTTGAAGAGCTGCCCGTGCGCCCTGGAGCGTGACCGGCAAAGGCTGGAACCAAGACCTTCACATGGAGAGAGAGTTCAAGAACAGATCTGCTGAGGGAAATCCTCCAGTACAGACTGCTCCAGAGCAACTCAGCACCCAAGCTAAATAAAGAGCCTGGGGTGGAGGGCAAGAACAGAGCAGCTCAGCCCAGCCCAGCCCAGATGATGACACTCCTGCTAAAGCAACTCCGCGGCAGCTTCCCAGGACAACAGCATGAATGGACAGCGAGGACATCTCACAGCCAGGGCTGCAAGGCTGGGATCTCACAGATCCTCCTCTGGCAAAGCTTGACCCTAAGCTGCTGTTTGTGCAACAAGGGAAAGAAACCCAACACGAATGAATGGGAGACAGTAAAGGGATTAAATCCTTGTCTGGCCCCGCCGATGTCTGCTTGCAAGCAGAGTCTCTGTAGCAGAGAGCCCCTCTAGCTGTCACCACGAGCCTGAGAGATGCCTTTTTCCTTGGCTGACGTCCCTTTTGCTAGTGAGCAGCCTGATAACGGGTGCTGGCAGAATGAAAGCTCTCCCAGATATGGCTGACTCCCTGTAAACAAGGAGATGAAAACAGTTTGTTTCAAATCACAGCTGGGAGAAACACTGCAAAGCCAAAATGGTGCCAATGGCTCACTGACATTTTGTATTGCTTACAGTCACACAGAACACTCTTTGCCCTTCAATTCAAGCTCAGGCACCACAAATCTCCCTAGAGAAGAGTAGGAGAAGGCAAAAAGACACATTAAATTTAATTTTTTCACAAAAGAAAAGCACATATACTTCTATTACCTGAACAACCACAGGGATACAGAGAGCAAAAACATTTCTAGCCACTATCAGATCTGGAGTAAGCCTGACCTTGCCTGAAGCCAGACTTCCAGAAATCCCAAAAAGAGACCCTGGTCCAGACAAGGTAAGGAGGAAACAAACAAGTAGGGCACCCAAGCTGAGTTTTCTGCTCTGTTCATCTTCTGCAGGGATTTTCAGAGACCTATCAAAGGAAGTTGTATAGCTTTGGTGGCTGATAAAAGCTTAGATGCCCCTTCAAAGCCAATTTCTTAAGAGGAAAATAAGGTAAACAAGTACAGCTTGCAAGGAACTGCACTAGCACGTGAGGGGCTGAACAGAAAAGGTACTACACTCCCTTGTGACTTTGGGAACAGTTTTTTCTTATTTCTATCCTTTATACACAAGGAATTTTCATCTGAAAACAGGACATGGGTTTTACCTGAATTGGGAGAGAGATTGATATTTCCTAAAAAGACAGTACTCATTTTGGAGAGGAGGAAAAACTGGGCTGTTTTTTTCTTTTTTTTTTAAGAAAAGTCATTTTAGGATTTCAGCTTGACTCCAAGAAAAAAGAAAGCCACTTCAAGCATCCCTATGGGCTGGTACGAAATAGTGCTAGGCTGCTGTGTGCTCAGAAAACACTACCTCAACCACACAACCTGGCTCAGGGGTACCAAACGTTGTCCACAGCAGTCACACCTCACAAGATCCACCCTTTTCAACAGCTGTTTTTCATTCTCTTATCAAAGTCAGGTGCACTGCTGAAAACAAACACCACTTACAAAAGATGTCTTGGCTGGGGATAACTTATCCAACAGCCCGTTCAACTCTCAGGAACTCAGAGGATCCACTTTAGCTGTTACTCATTCTTGGGGCTCGCCCTTTCAGACAGTGGCAATAGGGGAAATTATCAAGGACCTGTTTTACCTCTGTTGATAAAGGATGGGTTCCAGCATTTTGTCAGCAGCTTTCTGAGAGGTCCTTGGGAAAGAGGTGCAAGGTCTTTCTCTACTTTATGCAAGAATGCCATACCATGTGTGGCTGAGGACAGACATTGCAGCCATTGCCCTGGAAAGGTTCCACCCTCTTGTCCTGCATTTCCTCCCAACTCCAAGGGAACAGAGCACTGATGTCTTCCCATCTCTTCTAGAAGGTTTCTCCATAGTGATCATCTTCCAAAAATGCAGCTCCTGTTAGCTGAGCTTTCACCAGCTGAGATCTTGAATATTTAATAACCCCAGCTTCTTTCCATGATATTTTCACACAGAAAGAAAAATTGAGATGTCTGCTGCTGTTCTGCATTGTCTCCAAACAATTGGACTCATCAGGCAAACAAACCAAACTACATCTGAAACTGAAAATATTCCACGAACAATGTCACAACAGCACACACTACTCCTAAAGTCTCTGGGTTAATGTAAGAATCAATTACATCAATCAACTGCAGGGGCCCACAAAAAGAATTTTTAGTAATAACATGATCAAATGTTTGGTACTTATGAAACTGCAGTTGTGTTAACAACGAAAAATAAGTAAGATTTTTGGCAAGTTCAGGAGACAAGGTGAAAGCTCACAAGTTTCTAATGACAATTATGTGCCTTAAAAGCCTGGGAAATTAAAAAGCTTCAACAGAAGTTTGGCCGTGACAGTGTAAAATATGAAGTGTTTCAACCACAGCCTTGCATAAAGACCAAAGAGACACCAAAGCAGATATATTACAAGTGAAAAAATTGAAACTGACCACTGTCCAAGTGGAAACTGGAGAAGCAACTATGGGAACAGCCACATGCAAAATGTGAATTCCAGATGAGTGTCACAAGCACAGGGAGGTGGGTCTCAGCCTGCCGTTCAATCACCTTCTGGCCAGGTTATCAATTATAGGAGGACCTTAACCAGTGCCCTGTAGGTGAATTGGTAACAATAGCAATAAAATGACTGAGCTCTGTGAGCAAAGTTATGGCTTGTCTATCTGGGAAATTGTTTTAGAAGCTAGGTGCAAATTTAGAGCACAATGGCTTTTTTGCCCCAATTCCCAGATGGGTGGGTAACACTATTCTGCTCTGAGAATGTCTTTCAGGGAAGGCAAAGCTCAACAATGCAAAGACATTTTACTGAAAGGTGGTAGCTGGGGACAGCTATTTCACACTTTTTTTTTTCTTCTTCTTACATGTAGGTTCCAAGATTATAAATGATCGAAAAGCAAAGGAGGCTCAGGGCAAGTTTTTGTCACGTAGCTGTTTTTAAGCTTTATTTCTTGTCTGAGGAGAGGACATTCTGTTTTGACATGTCTTCAAAGGGTACTGAGATCCAGGAAGTCTAAAGAAATTCCACTCTGAAAGATACAGGGCACATTACCTTTGTTCCTCATTGCCTATAAGGGATTTGATCCCAGCTTTCCAGTGTATGTGATCAGTGTCACCACTACAAACCTGACTGCAGGGACTTGATGCCAAAAAGTCACACAGAACCACGGATCCAGCATCCCTGCTCACCCTGTTCAGCCTCACTGAACATTTATCTGCTTTCATACCTGACCAGCAGCAGCCTCCTGTATGGAGAAGCACAAAGAGCCTGAGCTAAACTGTTTCACATAACTTGTCCTAATACTGATGTCTCAAAATTGAATTGTCTGTCCCCAGGCTGAATTTTCTCCCGCTTTGTAAATGTAACTGATGTTGTCACATAACTTCTACAATAGAAGTTGCTTAATGAAGAAAAGAACTTTGTGTTTCAAGCATCTTGTGTAAGATTATATCACCCAAATAAACAGGCATTAGGTAGGTGAAGAATATATATTAGATAGGTGGGTTCATGCAAACTTTCCTGTATAAATGATGTAATATTTTACCCCTCAGTGTGCTTGATTTGTGGAAACCTCCACCTTGCATGGAGAAACAATGTCTCCTGTCTAAATTAGACTGTCTGTGCTTAGAGAGCTCCTAAAATTGGAAACAATGCTACACTTACCTTCACCTGTGATTACCTTGCAGTTATCACCAGCAGCATTCTTCAGTCACAGCACCCCAAAGCAGGACATCCCACCCGACCCTCTGATCTCAGTCCTCCCTGCAAATACCACCAGCCAACCAACCAAAGGGGAAGGGCAGGAAGATTTGGGCAACGAGAGACATAAAGATTTTTACCTCACTAAGTTGGCACAAGGTCCTGGCCACCGGCAGCTCTGATAAACTCTCTGGATCACCGTTTCTGACCCATTCTGCACCTGGCAGGAGACTGTCCTTGTGACCGTGTAGTGACACCAGTGCCTGCAGAGATAAAGGACACTCGTTAGTGAGCCCCAGTGAGACAACAGTGAACCAACACACACCAGACTGCAGAAAAAACAGACCAAGTGTCTGGGGGTGCCGTGGTTTCTTCTGGCAGCCATAGCCAGGCTAACCTGCAGTCTTCACTTCTCACCCCACCCTCTCCTTGCAATAGCTGCAGAAAGATTTCCAGCTCCTGCCAACCTGAACCACAGATCCAGTAAAGTTTCTTGCTTGGTTGTCAGAGGCCAGAGTTTTACAGTGCATAATTTAGTTCTGTGACTTATCAGAAACAATAGGACTTGAGAAAAAAAAAAAAAGAAATGTTCCAAATTCTCCTGATAGTCAGCTCCCATTGTACTGGTCTTAATTCCATCCCGCTTGTTATGGTATCATTCCCCAACCTCCCACCATTCTGAACAACAGCTGAATTGGAAAATTCTGCTTTTTGGTGTGGTGGAGTTCTCTGTCAGCAGGGCTCAAACACACTGGGTGTTGAATAAGTCCTGGTGTTGTCCTGCTGAGGTTACAGGGCAAGGGAAAATGCAGGGGACAGAGAGGCAAGTGTCTCACACTGTCTCAATAGACAGACCCCTCACTGCAAGGTATATGAGACAGAAGGAACTGCGGTGTCAGCACAGGGAATTCTAGAGACCCTTCGGGGACCTTCTCTGGGAAAAAAAAAAATTAGGTTCCAGTGGCATGCTTGAATGGGTGCTTTCATTTCCCCCTTGCAAGCATTGTTCATCTTTGCCAAATACTGGTTCATGTTTCTGTGAATATTTTGGTGTGGAATGTTTTGTGATGCTTTTGTACATCAGTGTAGTTAACAGGTTTGAGAGTCACTTTCCTACTGACTGGGGATCAGAACTGGGGTCACTGTGGGAAGTGGAGACATCAGCTTGTGCTCCAAAACACACCCAGTGCTTGTGTAAGCATTCCCTGCTGAACCAGAGGAGTCCTGGCTCCTCATCTCTCTTAAAGCAAGAGCCCTCAAAAGAACGGACACCTTCAAGCACCACAGTGACTCCCCAACCTTGCACACCAAAAATCAAAGTCGAAATGCACCTGCACATTCCCTTCTCCTTCCCTAAACCACCTCCTCTATGTCAGTTTGATTTCCCCAGAACATGCCATTTACAGCATTTGTTGCTTTTTCCCCCTTTTTGCATTCCCCTCCCATCTCCACAGGAATCCCTGCTCTCTGGATAGCTCCCATTTCCATGAATAGGAGGCACACATGCCAGGACCACATGGGGCCAGCGGGCTGCTCGCTGACCCTTCGGCTACAGCCAGCCAGGAACGCCAGGACACCCAGGGAGGGGTGGCTCTGTGCCCAGTGCCACGAGCCCGGCTGCAGTGACAAGGCTGAGCCGTGCAGCTTTCCCTGAGACTGCTCCTGCTCACCATAAACCCCCCTGTGCTCCTCATCAGGGAGTGTGGACTGTGGGCGCACCTGAGGTGACTCCAGGAGAGCAGCGAGGTCTCACAGAACCTCTTGGCTCAGATTTATCTGTGGTGTAAAAACAGGGATGAGGCACTCGAGTACCCAAATGTCTCTGCTGACATCTGCAGCATCAAACCAATGGGCAAAACAAGGGAGGAAGAGATAAAAGTTAATGAAGTTTCAGATCACATGATCCTTTAACAGGCTTAACACAATTTCCAAACAAAGTTTAGGGAGCAGGACCAGAAGAAATTATGACAGGAGCTAAAGGCTGAAAATATGATGATTCAAAGTAAAGTTTTCTTTTACATTTCACTTGCACACTTGGTGCAATCAGCCATTTGGTCTCTCCAAGCCTTAGTCATGGGGTTTCTCCAGACAGGGTAATATCTCCTCCTGCCATGGGAACAGCCACTTGAGCATAGAAGGAAAAGCAGCCAGGAGAAAGGGTGAGAATGAGAGGGGTTGGGAAAACCACAGCTCTGCCTTGTTTACCCCGAACATGTTTTTAGCCCAGTGCTTCCAGCCATGGGAAGCACAGCAGTTGTGCATGAGCCTCAGAGAAAAAGAATTTCACATCAGGTAAAACAACCTGCAGATGCACAGAACCTGCTAGGATAACGGCAGAATAATTGTCCTGAAATCATGAAAAGCCAAGCTTCTCATTAAGATGTGAGGAGTAAAGGAATTGTTCCCACCACAGGAGAGGAAGGAAGCAGAAATCTCCACACATGTAACAGAGCATGAAGGGGCATAAATATTGGAAACAAATTCAGAATAGTTACTGAACATTTTAAATCAGAGTATAATTTTCAAGGACTGAGTGCCTCCCCTCATGTTAGGATCAATTTTTCTGACTTGTCAATGAAATCCAAGTAAATATTTCATTACACATATTATGCTTTAACTGTTACGTAGCTTGTCCCTCTGGCCTTCTCCCAGAATGAGCTGGGAAGAAGTACATAGGAAGGGTACATAGATTATCCAACACTGCTTATTTCACACTAATGTTGATTTTGCTGGGCTTAGGAGACAACTCATCCCACTTTCTTGAGTACACACAAAGTACTTCTGTGTCAGATAGGAAAAAAAAAAAAAATCAACTGCACTCTGAAAAAACCCTCCATATCTGAAGCTGAAATTAGACAGCTTCATATTCCTGAAGGGAAATGAGGTAAATGAAGGCAAACACCTCCACACACCCCAGAAGAGAAAGGCGGGTGATGGGGGCAGACTCTGGAATTGCTAGAGGGAATCTGGCAGCCAATATGCTCTTGTTAATGGACAATGGCAGCTCAAAATGGCATATCCTAAGGAGAAAATGGAAAGTAATCATTACCGACTTTAGCCTTCCCTTGCATAGACACAAATTTAATGTCATCTTGATCCTTCAAGGATTATTTTCAACCAGCTTGGGTTGGCTCTGGAAGTGGCACTATGCAGGCTGCCTTTGTCAAAAACTGAAGAAAGGTTGATTATTCTAAGCTACATACAAGGCTGAATCTGCCAGGGCTTCTAGTCCGTGGGTACTGCTGCAATGCATGGGTTTTCTTTCCAAGCAAACCCCAAACTGCTCTTATCTGAGTAGGTCTCACATTTTTAACAGCTTATTCTAGAGGACCAAGTAGAGCAGGTACACATATCCCCTTAAATCCAAGGAATCTGGCAGTCAGGCTGTAATTTCTGCCTAGGAACAGCCTTTCATGGAAGGGAGAGGTGCTGAACAGAACTTTTTACAACCTCGTCACAGTGCCTTGGGCTGCAGTTGAAGATAAAGGCTGCTCCCATTCTACAGCACATTGGGGTGGGGAGAAACCAAACACCTTCCCAGGTTCATTTCTTCACAGATTCATTTCTTCACATGACCTGCTCAGGGACCTGTTATAAAAGGAATCAATCACTACAGGAAGTGAGAAGCTTCCCCGAGGCTCTCCAAGCATAGCTTTCCTTGCCTGAAGCCATCACCTGGGTTTGCCAGGCTGAACAGGACTGACAGCTCATGGCAGGGTAACAGATCCTTCACTCAAATCGTGGGACAACCTTTCACCTTCCTAAGCAGGAGCACAGAGAGAGCAGTGACAAAGCACCACACTAATCACATCATCTCTAAAGCAGAAACACCAGTGTGGGCGTAAAAACAAAGGTCAAACCCCAAAGATACTCAGCTAATCAAATGTGAACACAGATTTTTCCAACTTCTCCCTTTCCCAACAGAAGGGAGAGTTTTATTACAAAGGTACCCACAGCCAGGAGTGAAAGGTCCATCACACTCTTGACTTCCCATAAATAGAATATTTTTCTACAAATACAACTTTTTGGGTTTCTTTACTTTGCCACACAAGTAGGTGAGATGAAAATAGGAACACAGCTGGTCAAGGATGCATTAGGGCTTGCAGTTTGGAACTCAGTGCAGATAAAATAGCACAGTGATTACAACAGAAAGAAGACAGACAGACAAAACCAACCCAAGACTTCTCTTTGCAAGCCAAAAGTCAGCAAGAACAGCCTCCAGAATGCAAGCAGGCTTCAGACAACGTGACGAAAGGCCCCATCATGGCTTACAGAGATTATAAATGACCCTTTATATTATACACAGATGCTCGGAAGGAAGGTTTAGGACTTTTACTGGCATGCATCCAGGATGGCAGAGAATATATTGCTGCTTATTCAAAAAGAATATTCCAACCAACAAACAAAATTATCCAAACAGCAGCTCCTTTAGGATCCCATGCATCACCAGCATATTTAGCGTGATGTTCTGCAGCATCCCATGGAACTGGTCCTGGCTTAGAGAGGGGAGTTTCACTTGGTCCATTTCCTCCAGCTGTTTGCAAAGAAACACCCCCTCATCTCACACCTTATTTAATTCTTGGAAGACTTTCACAGACAACAGAGGATGTGCAGGTTGTGGCCTGCAAGCTGCTGATTTAGACAGATTCCTTCTGGGGCTACAGACCAAGATCTCACGTCTTGATCACAGCTGACAACGTGTTTTTCCAGAGGGAATACAGGTGTTGATGCCAGCAGATATCTAATCATATTCACTGTGTAGCTACAGGATGTTACTGAGGACCATTCAGGCTAAATGGACAACAAAATCTACAGTTTGCTTCCAGTTGGAGATATTCTGCAAACTCCTACTTGGAGCTTAAACAGCCACTCCCTCAGCAGACATTGAGAGTTGCCTGCTCTCTGCTGACCCAGCAAAAGCAGTGATGGCTTTGGGCACCTGGACACTGGAGGACACAAGAATTCCCCGAGGGGAACAGCCTGAGAGATCTCATATGGCATCCAGGCCTACAGAGAAAGCTGGAGTTGCAGTCGCTTCCACAGGCAGACATCAGAGACAAAGCCATACCTGCACCCCACTAACTTTCTGACTCCTGCACCCCTCAGCAGAAACTTATTTGGACTCACAGTTCACCCCTGGAGATGGATGTTTCTATAGCCTGTCATCCAACAGTGAGAGAGAAAAGGGGCTGCAGAGGGTGAAGAAGTGTAAGGTGACAGAAAACCAAGTTAAAATACCGTAGGTTCCAGAAGAGCCACAAACTCACATATCAAAACTTAATTCCTGGATAGCATGACTGAGTTACAGCAATAATTTCATGGATGGAAAGACATTGACAGGACGCTTCATCTTCCCTCCCTTCTCACCACTGGGATTTTCACAATACTGTTACCTAAGCCCACAGGGTGCATAAGGGACCTCTCCATCCATCCATCCATCCATCCATCCATCCATCCATCCATCCATCCATCCCTGTGAATGCTTAGAAACACTCATAGAGCCGTCCCCAAAAGCAGCATTTACTTCTTTCCTAGTCCAAATTGCTGGCTTTTCCCCAAACTTCTCTGTGTCCTGGGGGGTCTGTGGAGGACGTTCCCGGTGGTTCACAAGAGAAAAGCCACCTGGCTGTTAGCTGGCTGCATTTCACTGGAGAAGGGATCACAGACTGAGCAGTGTCAGAACCACTGGGTTGAACTGATCAGGACTCAGCAAGCGCCCGGTGAATCAGGAGCGTGCGGCTCGCGAATGAAAGCGGCTGCATTCTTGCCTATCACCTCTTTCAGCGAGGGGACAAACCCAGGGCTGCCGGTCCCTGCTGGGGACAGACCTAAAGCGGCACCACCTCCCACACGGGACCTGCGGGCGGATGCTCTCACCGACTGAAGGACACGGCTCCAGAGCACATCGCGCTCCCACCAGCTCAGAACTGCTTCCAGCAGAAACAATCCTACCAGCTGGGCTCTGCTCAAAGCCGATTGTGCTGTTGTAGACCTGAGTAAAATGGAGATTTGGTGTGGGTTTGGTCGAGATTTAACTGGACAAATCAGAAGGAAGAGAATTGTTTCTGGGAGTGGGAGGGGGGGGAACTTATAATATGCAGGATTGTTTCATCAGCACCTGTTCCATGTGTTTGGGCACCAACTGACCCTCTCCACTCTCAATAAATATCACAGAAGTCTTTCAGTAAGGTTGGCATTTCTGATGCTTGTGATTTGCCCTAAAGCTTTGTCCTGTGTAAACAACTGCACTGAATTATCTTTTTGTTTCCATAAGGATAACACACTGTGTGTTATACTTAGCAGAGATCAACATTTAGGGCACAGAAAACAGTAGGAGTGTTTTGATAGCTAGATAGATTTCCCCAAGTTTCCTCATAACATTTTTCACTCGAGCTATCAATTTTCCTGCAATCCTACACAGGAATTTCAATAAAATCAGAAGGTCACTAACTTTCACTGGGAAAAAGTTGCTGTTCTGACTCAATGAAGGCAAACAGTGCCCTTTTCTCTGTGTAAATAGTACAGCATCCCATTTACACTGCCAGAATAGCAATCCATACGCTATGTGCTGGAGCCCAGCATTAGGAGGGGTTAGTTATTTATATATTCCCCCGAGGCCAGGAGCAGAAGTTGCCCTCTACATGCCAAGAAATCCAGATTCAAAGGCTGCCAGGCTCTCTGGGGTATCTCTTCCTGAACCATCCAGTTCTACATTATTCCTTTCTTATTCACAAATACACACCTCCCTGAATGTGTGAATCGTTTGACTCTCATCAGGATCAAGTTTACCAGCTAATTCAGTTGGCTGTGACCAGATTACTCTTTACTCCTGTGACCTGGCTAAAGAGGAAACAATCCCATCACATGTTACTGGAAAGCTCAGATAAAAGCCAAGTTGGGCTTAAGTTTCCCCTGTTCTTGGCTGTATTCATGCTCTCCCCAGGTAACTAGGTTTTAGGATCAAGGCTGTCATCCAGCTCGTCCAGCAAAAGAGCCAGCTACAAAATTCAATTGTAACCAGCAGTCTCAACAATATTGGAATGTTCAGAGATGATGGATTGATTCAGGCCTGTAGATAGATGGACCATTGCTAAGGAATCCATGAAAGACCACCTGGCAGGGGCAAGGGGCTGACTGTACACAAGCTTATGATGGCAGGGTTCAGTTCAAAGCAGATTCTGCTCCTCCATTACAAAGTTTTAAGAGGCCTGCAAGTCAGAAGCCTTGACAAGCCACAGTAATTTTGTTGTCGATATTGATGTTTTACGCATGCCTTACTCCCACTGAGCACTTCATAGTCACTAACAGAGGTTACCCTGACTCCTGCGAAAAAGGGAGAAAAATCTTTGTAACAGCCCATTCCTTTTAGGAAAGGAATAGAACTGGAAGGCTGCTGGTGTTTCTGAAGCCAGACAGCAGCAGCCATTTGAAGCAGCAGAGAGCCAGAGGCACGAACAGGAATAAGACAAGTTCCAGGTCTCCCCCGCTGCTCTGTTGGTCAGACAAAGACTGGAAGGAACTCCAATCTCTCTGCAAACACCACCACTCCACCCCCACAATAAGAGTCCCAACAAAGTGGCCATAAAAGTAACTTCTGGCTAGCAGAGTAAGATGGGACAATTTATCTAGGAACCTCCCAATAGCATAACCCTTTCCCAAGGGGGCAATATGTTCCGTGCTTAGTGCACTTCAAATACTCACTTGCCAATAACAGCCTTAAGTTTTCCCACACAAAGTGGATTATCAGAGCCTGCTGGAGGGAGTTTAGTCCTAAAGGAATCTTTACCTTAGGAGGAAAACACAGTTCAGTCTGCACAACAGCTTCAATCTTCAGCAAGTTCTGCAGCCAAGCACATTTAAATGTGCTTTCCTTGCTTTGTTTTGTGCAGGGATGACCCTCCAAAAAGGACTACCTCATGGGCTGAGCTTTCTTCAAATCCATGGGAAACAGCACAAGATTTTACCTTATCCTCATTCAGTCACTGAAATTACAGGGGCTAAGGGAAAACCTCTCCCTATTGGAATTATTAAACACCTAGAAGCAGCATAGCTAAATAATACAGAATACATGTGCAACTCTTCTTCAGAGACAAGGAGGGAATCCAGCTCCCCAGAGCCACATTAGCTCCTTTAGCCATCTTCTTCTAACTTTCAAACTCATTCACAAGGCACCTTCCAGCTGCTGCAGCTACTGCAGGAGTGGCTCTGAAGCTGAGAACATTCACCTATTACATACCCTTGATTCACTTGTAGAGCATCAGCACTGATATTAATGCAGGATAGAACGGAGGCAGGTGAAGATTTAAGCGTTGATCAGGCAGGTGGTTGATCAGAAATAAATTGATCACATTCAAAGAATGCCCCTCTGTGCCTGCACACCTGTTTGTGTGTGTGTAAGGGCAGAGGGCTGAGAAGACACAAGGAATATTCTTCCAGCATGAAGTCCCTCTTATTTATACCCAGTACCCATCTCCTCTCAGTTTGCCAGTGACATGTTCCAACTGAATCAAACCATAAATATGGTTGACTTGAACCATAATTACCTTCAGCATGGAAATGAAAGAAGTTAGTCCATGATTGAGTGCTCAGAAATAAAAGGGGGCTTCACTCCTTTGAAGTTCTTTGCTTTTACAGACATTCTTTTACACACTGAAATGTTTTGCTGCTCCCTCCCCTGAGCTTATCACAATCAATGAGAAGACAGTAGTTTCCAGTGTTCACAGAGGGAGGAAAGAGGAAATGTACAAAAATATCCATGGAATCTGTCTTTGTTAAATTAGACTGACTTGATGGAATTTGGCATTTGATATCCATACAGCGTGGAAATCATGCACAATTACAACCAAGTATGTCATTTTTGCAACATAAAAGCTGCTTGAATTAGAGCCTTTCAGAAGAAGAACCTGAGTCTAAACATTTTTGAACAGCTGGATAATGTGGCTGTAGATAGGTCCAACACCTCCATACAATGAATACATCTGGTTTGTTCATTCCTAAAAAGCCTGACCTTGAAAACAGGGGTAGGATCATGGAAAAAAAGTCCTTAAGACTTTGACTGAAAGTAGAGAGCTGGGATTTGGCACACCAGTTATTTGTCTGAAACAGATCCCTGTGGTCAAAGTCTACATGTAGGACTTGTCTGTGTCTTCCTCTGAGGGTCTGATCTAGAACCCAATACTCATTAATAGCACCAAACTAACTTTGGTAAAAGCCTGTATATCTAAGTTTACAAAAATCCATTCAGAATTAAACTCTAACTTTGAATTAGCAAGAGGTAGAATGTGATTTTTAAGTAGAACAGGGCACTGACACACCGGCTTGTCCTCAAAACCTTTGCAGAGAGGAAAGCAATAAGAAAACTGGTATAAGGTGTCACTGCCCCTGTCAGAGCATCCTGTGCTTCACTACTGCTCCTGTTGTGGCTACAGCTGCTCCTCCACCATCCACAAGGCAGTGTCTATAGCTGCCTTTAATTCCCCTTGTAACAAAGCACTTTGCACAATTCAGTCCTCCAATGGGGACAAATGAGGCTCCTGCTGGTTTCAGCACCTCCTTAAAACCCACCCTTTGCCCTACAGAGCCTCTATCTACATCACCAGCCAGTCTGCAGGGATTGGACAGGGCCTGCTCCCAAATTTGTTTTGGTTTTTTTCCTACAGAGCTCCGTACAGACAACAGGGCATCTTTGTGCCTCCCATTCAGCCCTCTGGTGCCAAACTCCCAGCTCTTACCAGCAGCAATGAATGCCACATGCACGACAGAAACACAGGCACTTGGCCTAAATGAAGCAGTGTTTTTCATTAGCATTATACTGGCACCAAAAACCACAAACTACAGCAAGAACAAAAGGCTATATCAAAAGGACAGTGTTGAATGTATCAAATAAAAAATTAGGATGGCATGATCAAGTCATTGCTTCATACTATTGCACGAGGTTTATCTGCTCACGTAACATGCATGGTTTGGGTTTTTCCTGAGGCTGAGCAGTTGGGATATTGCTGCCACTGGAGACAGGTACATCCTTTTGATAGCTAGAACGTAAAAAAAATGTATTGAAAGACACCCTGCAGACAGCACACTGCTTTCTCTTCAGGACAATACAGATGTGTTTTCCTTATGTTTTTCAACCATCAGAGCAGTGAGCCCCAAAAGGTATCAAAAACCAGATCAAAGTATCAGCTTCATATTCACAGATCTTAGGATGAAACTGGAAATACCTGCACAAACAGCTGTGTGTGTTGGGTAAACTGAACCCACAACCCTTCTAGCAACACTTCTTCCACCTGCCCTCTTATCTTTTCTTGGGCACATTACAATTGTTTCAGTCTAGGTCTTCAATTTGGTCAGCAACTTGTAAAGGAATTTGTGGGCTCAGGTGTACAAGGGACTGCACAGCAGACATTTCTAAACAGTGACCTACTGTAGGGCTGCCCATCACTGTTGGGGACAGGATTTCATGAGCCAAAGGCACCTCTCCCAGAGTGAAGCTGCAGCAGGTGTGTAGGTTCAGCTGTACTGCACATCACTCCTAGTTCAGGTGACTGCCAAAGAGCCAGATGTGGCAACAACCCCACTGGAACCACCAAAGGAACAGCCTTTCCTCAAGTACAAGAAAACCCTACATTTTTCTAATGTTTCCTATGCTGGAGGTGATTAGAAACAATAGGCCAGTCTAGATAAATCTATCTTCTTATTTTGCTTCGAGATCAACAATTGCTCTTCTTTCTTTTAGATTTCTCAGATTAGTCACTTGTGTTCAGTGAGGCAGCTGAAGCTCAGGTACCTGTGAGCCAGCCTTTGCACCAGGTCTGAAACAAGACTCCTGCTGGAGCTCCAGGAAGATTCTTTTGGGGACACTAACATGTCAGCACATCAAGAGCAAAACACTTTTCTCCAGTAACTGCTCTACCAATGTGCCAGGTCATCTGAACACCAGGCTTGTTTTGTGCAGTACATAAATCAGGCTGTTACCTCCAGCCCAGCTCAGAGATCCCCAGGATGAGCCACATAAGACCCAGTTCAGTGAAAACAAAGCCTTGGAAAACCTTTTTGCCTAGGTATTCAAAGTGTTAATCAGCCTGAAAAACAAACCCCAAAGCCTGTGTGTTAATTTGCTATTTAAATTGAAAACTTTTTATTCCATGTCTGCCATGTCTGGCACAAGGCTGTCCTGGGCGTTACTACAATAAAAAATAATTTGGAAAATAATCCTATTGTTTCAGTCACACCCATGGGAGTTTCATGTGTAGGGAAGTGGGAACATCAGAACTGAGATCTTTTCTGTGATCAGAGAGCTGAGTTTGCCCTTTACAACAGCCAGTTTTGATCCAAGGGCATATTGAGAGCAAGATCAGAAACTGAGCTAAGGCAGGAGGACGTATCAATAACTTTAAGGTTAATAAATTCTAACTTGCACAGCCTAAAACTCTTAAAAACCACCATTAGTGTAGCAAACGAGCAATAGCCTTTACAAACACATGTCCACACCCATGGGTGGTTAGTTTATCCTATCTTTCCCTTCCTTGCCTTCCTCTCAAACCAGGCATTCCCAATGCCCATCTAAATTATGTGAATTGCTCTGAAACACTTCCTGTTTGCCAATGACCAGCCTTTCCAAAGAGCCTCCTCTGCACTAAGTACAGGCCTCATTGAAACCTCCCTGCAACTACAGCATGGCTTGGATGAGGCAGTTCCAGGCACAACAATCTGCTGTATCAGCAGCCTTCCATTCACCTTCCTCCAGGCTCCCACTCTTACACTCTCCTGCCTGCCTCCATCCAATGCCATAAAAATGACTCCACAGCATTTGCTGTAGCTCAGCTCTTTGCACACAGTAGTTCCAAAGCTCTGCTAGTGACCACCTGGGGTTGCCTCATCAAGTTTTAGACTTACTCTTCAGCAGATGGTGTGTTTTAATCACAGAGAACCTACTGCACTTTGATATCTGTCTACAGGCAGACTGTAAAGAGACAGCAAGAAACTAAGCGCTCTGCCTATTTATTTTCAATGTAAAAGGTTTGTTCTGCTTTTAACACAACTTCCTAAGCTTTCACTGGTTTTGGAAGCAGTCACCATACCTCATTTCTAGCCAAGAGCGATTATTTGTATTCTCCTTTTAAACCCTGCTGCAACCCAGTTTGTTCATTAGAAATAAAAAGAGCTTAATAAAAGAAAGCCTTTCTCTTGTGAATGGAAACACTAACACCTTTCCCTATTATTAAAAAATTCTTGAGCAATCTAAGAAACCGCTTTAGTGCCTCAGTGCTTTGGAAGCCTCTGTTTGGAAGGGAGGAGATCTACATTTCGGTATCCAGGTGGAAAATGGGTTTGATTTGGCCAAGTAATAACAGCTGAAAAAAACCTCTCCATAGCCTGTGCACGCACAGTAGATTCCTTAGGAATGATAACACTGCCTTGAAACATTCCCGAGTACACACGTGGGAAACCGGATGGGGAGAAAGCAGCACTGAGCAAGAGAGGGGACAGCAGGAGGTCTGAAGGAGAGATACAGGCATTTGGTCAGAAAAATTCCTGCCCTGTTCTGTGTGGAACTGTACAGCAAACTCCACTAGATGGGGGTCTGCAGGGTTTCTTTGGTGGTGGTTGAAGTTAAAAGTTACCTGCCAATGCAAAAGGACAGAGCAACCAAACTGCTCCACCATGGCAAAGTGCAAAACTCCACAACATAAAGAATTTTAACCACAAATTGGTGGGGGTGCAAACTGATGCTCACAAATGAACCAAATTCCTAAAGTAAACACTTAATAGGCATCCCTCATTGTTCTGCTGGGAATGGGAATGTCTGGAATTACTGGTGAGAGAGTCTCGGTCTGTGTGTGCAAAGGAGTGGCTGACACTAAATACATTAAATAAAAACACAGTACTTACAAAAGCTTGGGGCAAATTCTAGGCAAAACCATTAAAGAGATATTAACTTCTTTTCTTCTTCTTCTATTTACAGAGATTTCTTCCATTAGAGGATGAAGACTGACACAAACAGCATGAAAGATAAAAGTTTGATTAAAACAAGCAGTTATGACCTGGATTTTATCAATGGGTGACAGTTATTCCATATTTCTGGTACTTCTTTTGCAGTTTGGGAAGTACATCTTACTGTGGCTTCACTGGCTGAGGGCAGGCCAGCAAACCTGTGAGTGACATACAGTAACAATCTGTGTTTATTATTGCACTGTGTACACAAACAGCCTTCACACACCACAACTCAAACTTGTTTGTGGTTTTTCCTCCCTCATACAAACATACATGAGAGTTTTCCTGTACACCTTTCACTACAGTTTGGAGAAATTTTCCCATGCATTGTCTCAGCAAAGGATAGGGCCAGATTGAGCCACCCTGGAAGCAAAGCCAGCAGCTGCCATTGCCACAACACTACTGGAGCCATTTCTAAGGAGGTAGAGAGGGATAAATGAACTCTGCAGTGCTGAACATCACATTAAATGCCTGTGACAGACTCACTTCACAGCAGAAAAAAAAATGGTTTGAGTTTTACTTGAAACCATTCTCATTCACAAATAAAAAGGGTTGGTAGAACCTCGGAGCAGAGTGATAGCACAACTCTTGAACCATTTCCCCTTGCTGTAGCTATGTCCATGGGAACAGCCTGTTCACCTATCCAGCTGTTACTGGCAACGTTTGAGTCACAAGCCCATGGGAAGTGTGTGATTCCAGTCAAATGCTTGTGTGGGGTTTGGTGTTGGTCCTTGTGGTGCTGTTTTTTTGGCTGGTTGGTTAAAAAAATCCAACCAAACAACAACAACAAAAACCCCAAACCACTCCCACAGAGCAGAGCTCCCGGAGGTGCCCTGCAAAGCCAATCTTGCCACCAGGGATGCTGAGATCCATCTCCCAGACACAGGCAGCACAAGATGATTCCCAGGCCCAGCCAGAGCACCAGCTGAAATGTCTGGCACAAATCAACCCCATTTCTAGCTGCATTCGATTCAAGAGACAAGCTGGGATGATTCCTGTAATTTCCACATTCACACTTTTCTCCCCCTTCTTCCCAGACACTGTAAAGATACACAGCTTAACCTTCCTAAAAGTTATGCAGCAGCTTCTCCAAATGGTACCTGGGAGCTGAAAGTTTACCTTCAGCAAAATTCCACAGTCACTTGCAGATGCTACTTTGAAAACCTTCTAGTTCAGATGCCAAGAACCACTTGGCAAGGCCTGACAGACATAATTAGAGAGCTTGATTGTTTCAAAGGACATTACCCAAGAAAATTAGTATGTTGCTGTGGTTCTTGAAATAAATTTACAATGGGTTTGGTTGCAGAGGTCTTGCAAGGGTTTTAGCAGACTTTTAATTACAGTATCAGGCCTCAAGTATTTTTCTAGTGCTTGGCAATATGAGATCCCATTATTTCTGCTTGCAATGCACACTCATTCAAAGCTTATCCACAGGCTGACAGCCTAAGAATTCCTACCACTCTGTAATCCAAAATTTTTGTATCATTTGTGATATACATTAGTGACTTCCAGTAACAGCTGCCCCAGAGACAGCATTTTACTGTGTGATAGTTTAAACCCTTTGGCTCCGTGCTGTATCCTGAAATACACTGCAGGGAGACTATAGCTTTTGCTGCAGGTTATGCTGATTTACAGCAGCATTAAGCCAAGCACTGTAACATCCTACAGAGCCAATTTGCCTTTTTGCTCTCTGCTGTACTTCAGATGGGAACAGGGGAAGTTTGCAGCATCACAGCCCAGAGTTGCCTTTGCTGCAAGGCTGGTGCTCTCAGGTCACACCCATTGCCACAGGCATTTGTGCCCTGAGCCCATTGGTCAGTACTGCTCCTAAAGGTATGTCCCACAACCAGGCTCCCATAACCACCCTGGGGGCAGGGAAGCCCCTCAGCCCTTGCCTCTGCTGCTGGTAAATCCAGACTGCCAGGCTCAGCACCTCCCTCTCTACCCCTCAGCATCCCCTTCAAACTAATCCTTCTCTGCAGAGCTCAGACAAAGACTCACTCCCAAAGACCAGTTTCAGTCATCCAGAGTCAGAGAGGTGCAGTAAACAGGGAGCACAATGACTTCTATTCTGTAAGAGTGGAAGTTAATACAAGAGCCAAGTATTATCATTCATAGGTTTACTATAAAC
Organism: Petroica traversi; assembly: GCA_025920805.1. NCBI lineage: Eukaryota > Metazoa > Chordata > Aves > Passeriformes > Petroicidae > Petroica > Petroica traversi. Next base: position 101,495 of record JAHLSL010000039.1, on the reverse strand, counting down.
TTCAGCATAAATTCATATACAATACTTTGGATTTTGTAGCTTTCCCTCTAAGATATAACCACACCCTTGTGAAATACTCCTCAGAGCCTTCCTTTACATGAAGGGAAGTATTACTATTCCCATTTTATTTAGGGGAAAGAAAAGAGAGAGAGAACTCAGTCTCAATTCCCAGACTTTGTGCTGCTTTATAGAATATATAGTGAGCATTTAAGGAAATAGGCTTTTTCTTGGGAAAGAGGGTAGAAAACAAAGCCTTATGAATCAGCCAGCTAATAATTACAAGCAACTAAATCCAGATCACTTTAAGCTGCACATGAGAATCTGAACTTCTCAGATGCTGAATTCCTCTGCCGACCAGAAAAGCCAGGGTCACTTGCCCAGCTGGTCACTATTGTTCTGTCCAATAAAGTTCTGGCAGGAATGCATGTTTAACAAAATACAGAGATTAGGCATAGCAAAGAATGCAGCTCCCCCCTCAGTGTTTAGGTTAGCAGGGTTTGCCATGTTGAAATACTGAAGCTTAAGCATATCAGATTTTCTCTGTCCTGTACTGCTGGTGCCAGTGACAGACACAAGCTGACAGCTCAGTTCTCAGGGGCGCTGCCGTTTTAGCTCCAAGTTTATTAAAAGCTGCAGAGAAAGTTCACCTCAAATCTGAAGTGACCACTAATTAAATCAGTGTTTTCTTAGAGATGTAGAGTCACAACTGAGAAAAGCTCTCTGTACCTCCCCACATGCCATAAACTTTTGAAGGGAAATTTAAACCAAGCCAGACTCAAGGGACTAGATTTTGAGAACCTTGCAACAAGGTAACTCATCTTTAAATGTTTTAGGCTAGCCTAAATTTCCAGAAGGAAACTTAGCACGCGGTGACTAAATACAGCATCAAAATGGCAATGACCTCCCTAATATCTGCCATACCCTGGTTCTTAACTGTCAAGAGCTCTTAAGTTCAATTTTAAACAAGAGACAACACAAGACCAGAGTGAGACACAAATGTCAGAAGAACAAGTCAGACAGGTGATCTGACAGAGACCTTCAGAGATCTTGCATGAACGCAGCTTTTACCAAGCCAATGCTATGCAAAAAGCAGCCCTGATACCTCAACTGGGCCAAGAATTTCTCTGCTCAAATAAGCATTATATTAAATGGACAGATATTTGAGACTCCTAAGTAGATTTGCAATGGATATACTCCTTGGAGAACTGCGTACAAGGAGGTTATAAATAGCCTGGATTTACCTCAAAGTGAGCGGGTTATATTCAGAGATACCAAGGATTCCTAAGTTCCCCCACAGGGGTACAGTAGCTCACACTGGGTGAAGTTGTGGTTCATAGGTAGGAAGCATCTAAGATCCTGTTACCATGGCAGTCTCTCGTCTCTTCCTCTCTCCGCAGAAAGCTGCAATATAATTTTCTGTCAGAGGCACATGGTACATCTGGAACAGGTACAGCTGAGATACAGACCTGCTGACAGGCAGATCTAGGTGTTTCTTCTAGGAGAGTCTTTTTGACACATCCCAGCACAGCAACAGAAATGTATTTGAGCTGGTATCACTTTCACTGCCACTGAAAATGCAAACAGCTCAACATTTGAACAAGACACAGCGATGAGACAAGCAGCCAGACAGCCCACATTGAGCAGGGTGGCAGAAACCAGACAGGTTCTGGGGAAGCACAAGACAGAATCAGGCAAGAAGAAAGCCAGGAAGCCAAGCAACCCGAGGCAGGAACAAGAGAAGTGGCATCAGATGAAAAAGTCTTTTTCTTTAGGGAAAACACAGGCAGAATCTCCCTCGGGATGAAGTGTTAAATTCATGTGGGGAGAGCTGTCACCCATTGCTGCCTCAAATGAGGATTTGAAAAAGCTCCCTGTGCTGTGCTGTGTTTACAGCAATAATGAGAGCCTGGAGGAAGGGGTTAGAAACATCTGAGTTTAATAAGGGCTAAGCAGCACACAGCAAAAAAGAAATGTCTGCCCTTCCGTTCAGGGCTACCACACCCCAGCAAGCACCGCCACCCTGGGCCAACGGGAGCCCAGCACGGAGACGTTATGTCATCCATCCACCAGCCCATCTGCCCCCAGCCCTTCCCCAGGAGCAGCAGCTCAAACCAAGCTGAGAGCTCCCAGCACCACAGTCCTGAGCAACTGAGCAAAGTCCTGTAGGGAAAAAGCAGATGTTGACTGACCCCAGGCACAAAACAAGCCAAGGACAAGAAGGGAAGTTTTTGTGTAGTGCGTTAACTGAGCAGCTCCATCTCACAAAGGTCATCACAGCAGGGCAAAAGGAGTATTTAGCTCATTCAGCACCCATGCAGCTGCCTTTTCTTAGTCCTAAACAGCTCTAACATCCAACACGCACAGGGTAAGGGGCATCCTCTTCCCGTTTCTCACACAGAAGACCAAGTACCTTAGTATTCTGGTCCTGCAACCAAATTTGCTGTGTCCCTTTCCTTACAGTCCATTCCCAAAACTGTCCTTGCATGAAACAGACATCTTTCATGAAACACCTTGTCCTACACTGCCTTTACAAGGCACACTCTTTCCATGTCCTTGGTCTTTTTATTCCATTGAAAAGTAGAAGTTAGGAATCAAGAGCCTTGTCCATCTGCAGAGACAAACACCTCCTCTCCAGAGTTCACACACACACACAGAAGAGGCAGGGGGACAGCCAGACATCCAGAACAAACAGAACTGAACCTGTTCTTAACTCTACAGACTCAGTACAGCTTAGTTACACAACCACATCCAGGGAATACTCCCCTGCCTCATGATTTCACTGCAGTGGCATTTCTGAGATGCTCTGAGCAAACACATGCCTGTATCCAGCACAAATGCTGCAAAGAATATCACTTCCACCCAGTTCCTAGGGGCAGAAAAAGTGGAATTGATTAAAAAGCCATCTGACTACATAACCTGATGTCAATATTGGACATGAATTGGTCCCTTCTATGCAGTGGTACCTCACTTTAGCTTCAATGTTTTGACAGATGGTTTGTTTGCTCAGCACAAAGGCAGGTGGCTGGATAGGAACAGCCTTACTCAGCTTTGGGAGGAGCAACAGGAGACACAAAGCAAACCACAGAGGTAAAGGGAAGAATCCTAAATAAGAGAATCTCTCAGATACCTTCTCAGTTTCAAAATCAACTATTATGATTATGAGTGGCAGATTCTCTTTTCCAGATAAACTAGATTGATATGCAAGAGGAAACTGAGCTGAAATATGAAACATTGTGAAGCTGCATTCAGCTTTTGTCTCAGAGGCATCATTGTGTGGGCCTCTGGGTGAAAACCATTTCTAGACAGATAAGAGGCTTCTTTCTTTGCCAGAAGTATGATTGCCCAGGTTTAGAAGCTGAAAAGGAGTCTGAAACCTGAAATAGCTTCCTATTTCTTGGTCCTCACCAAAAGATTCAGCTATTTTCAAACAGCCAGGTCTAAAGAGTACAAGCAACCCTTCCACACTCTTCATTTACACATCTGTTCAGTTCCAAGAGGACATAAACATTACTTGTCAAAACCAGGCAAAGCACCCAAATCATGTAATAAATTACACATAACAAACAATCATTTCTCTAAAAAAGAGGAGGTAAGGAACAAAACGAACACAGAACAATATCACAGTTCCTACTCTTGCTGGTTTCTGCAGCATTAAGGACTCTAATTCAGATGAGTGCTTCACTGTGCATAATTACACTAAGCAAGAGATTTAGTATTATTCAACTACATAAAAAGATGGGAAATGCAGGACAGTAACCAAATTAGTAGCATTGGCTACTAATTTGCAGCTATAATCCTCAACAGGATCTTTGTGATATCTAAGTTGGCACAGGCTGGCTGTATGCTCAAAGATTCAAAATAAACATTATGCCTCAGTGGAAGTAAATTTAAGCACTGACTAGATCTGCCTAATTAAAAGTGAGTTGAGAGCTTTGTGCATATTTCAGAAATGCAGTTGGATGAATTTTTGTATTATCCTACAGGAAATGCATCTATGCTTTATAAATCAGTAACATTTCCAGACATGCTGGAGGTCTGATGCAGGAAAGGGTCCATTATCCTGACCCAGAAGACCTAAAGCACTCTGTGCTTTCAGTTCTTAGTCATTATCGGATAGTCATTCTTCATTTTTCCCTCTTTATCAAGACACAGCCCAACAAAACAAAGATGTGAGTAAATATTCTATGATCTCAGTGTCACAGAACCACTCCCCAGTGACATTTCTAACCTGACCTGTTTCCACCAGGACTTTAGCACCCTAACAAGCTTAACTTTGAGAGAACTAAAAAATAACGATCTCTGAAAAGGAACATTTGTTAATTTATCCAAGGGGAGCACAAGTTCACGGGCACCCATTGTTTTGCCTTTCTGCTCCCTTTGTTTTTCCCTTTGAGCTGGTAAATGAAACCTACATAAGAGGAAATTATTCACACGAGCAGCTAGAAAGGCAGGACAGTAGATTTCCTACAGGAATACAATTTACTGCAGTAGCTACAGTCACATCTGGTATTTCAAAGCCATTCCAGTGTCACCAGACCCTTACACTTCCATAGGCTCCACTGCTAATTGCATTGCAAAGTTACAGCCCTGAACCCCACGAGTCAGATGAAGATCATATGGCTACAAAGTCCAGGGAACAAACACCAGATAGTTCCAGGGCCTGGTGATGAGCTCAAGACCCCCTGACCTCTTGGTTACCTGGGTCGGGCACTTCAAAGCGGAATTAGAGCAGAGGACTCAGCGTGACACAAATCCCAGTTTGTTTGCTTGACATCCTCACAGTCCAGAGCAAACCAGGGACCTCAAGCAATGAGCAGACAATTAGGTGATGGAGGGAATGACTCAGAGAGCAAGATCCTGTCACTAAGAGGAGAGAGATCCACATTTCGCCAATATGTATAGTTTTATATTCCACACCCACTTAAGAGTCACGAGAGGTTCAGAATTTGAGGCTGAAATAAGGTTCAAGTCATCTTTCTCTAGTGAGTAGAAAATTAATAAATATCCATCAGGAAAACTCCAGATACACATTCTGAAAGCATTCTGAGAGACTGAATAAATAGGGAGGCTCATTAATATATGACCTTTTAATATTAAGAACAGGCTTCTATCACATAAAGAGACCCACAGTTACTTAAAAGCATTAAAACCTCACCTAAGAGGCTGGAGGTTGCTACATTACAGTGCAGTTGTGCTGGGGAGTGGCAGTTCCAGCCCAGCCCAGCCCGTGTGTAGCTGCATGGCCAGGCACAACACAGGCAGTTGTTCTGGAAAGGACACATCCACCTAAAAGAGACTCACCCAGACATCTTCATCTTGAGAGTCAGATATTCAAGTGATCTCTTAGGAAACTGGTAGCCTCAAGGAATAATTGACAACATATTTCAAGGACCAACACTTGGGGTTTCTTGGGGAAACAAGATGTGCTGCAGTACTGGAAAGCTGATGTCTGTTTAAATATCATTCCCATGTCAAAGCAGCTCACAGATCATGTTTAACTATTCCAGTGAATCCATGGCAAAGTGATTTGCCCTCTGACATGGAGTAAACCATTGGTAAAGGAGCAACTGGAACTCAGGTCTCACTGTCTGGGCTGTGCTCTGAGGCACAACATGAAATGGCTGAAGGCCCATGTCAAAGCCTCTGTCTTTGGCAACCAAATATTGCACTTACAGCTAACAGATATTGCTTTCCTCTCCATATCCATCCTCAAGAAACATCACTGCTGTAGGCAGCACTGGGAATTACTGTGGCCAAATGTGGAATTACCAATAGAATGTGGACAAGAATACCTACTCTTAGAGTCCTGTTATTTGTAACATCATGCTTCTAATGTCCATTAACAGGAAGAAGTTTTTAGGCTGGGGAGTGTTTTGAAGACCTAACTACAACAGCTGAATTTGCATCCACCCAGAGGACTTTTGTGATGGTACTTTTGTAATGATCCCAGTAAAAAAAAATGTCATCTTACATTGCTTTTGTGTTCATGTTTTGGGGTTTTCTTTCAGCCACTTCCACCTCTCATCCAAAGAGGTTTTTGGTCTAGGCCCTGCATCTACTCTCAGAAGTGTCTGACTCCCACAGTTAAGCTCACAAGTGCTCAGTGCATTACTAATTAGAAAGTACAGGAAAATAGAATGAAGAGTTGGGAGAACACCAACCCCAAAGACAACTAACACAGAGGCAGGCGTTCCTTGACAACTGAGCTGCTTCCAGCATGGGAACAAGCTTCCCTTAACTCAGCTAGCAAAGTTCTCAGAGCTTGGAGGATGATTTCTCCTTGGCAGGCAGCCCCTCCATTCTTATGCTTCCAGTAAGGCCCACTTCCCATTCATCGCCTTAACACAGCAGCAAGTTGAAAATGCACGCACTGAATGGGAATTTCAAGCTAAATTGTGAGATTGTTGCTGTCTATACAATGCCAACAGATACTGCTGCCTGAATTTCAGACACTAGCCCTTGCACATCAGAAGTTCAAAGCAATTTAAGCACATGCAAAGATAGACTGCAAGTGTCTGTGCTCTGATAACCAAGACCTGTCAACTGAAGCCAACCAGAAGCTAGAATATTCATTAAAAAAAAAAAAGGGAAACAAAGAACACATCACTCCTCCAGAACAAGTATTCCATGGCTTCACTATGAAGAATGAGAACAACTATATTTTTTCCTCCACATTTCCCACATAAGTTTTCCCACACAGATTTTCCCATCAGAAAGTGAAGCTGTTAGACATTTGCCAACAACAAAACTTCACCACTCAAGGGGAAATTAAAACATAGAAAGATTGCTTAAACGTGTGATATTTGACTGAGCACTTGAATTTTTCTTTCACAACATCCACTGCTGATTTTTTCCTCCCTTCAATTTTTTACTTCCCCCTCTGTGTTAACCTAGAATGGGAGATTCTCATATGGCAAAGTTCCATCGGACATAAAAAATAAATTAAAAAACCTACCAGCTTTCCCCAGCATCATTGTTTAAATTAGGTTTATGTGGTTTTACACAACACTTTATAGACTCGGAGAGGGACACGTTCCCCTGACAAAGTATCAGCTATCCAAACCACTGAGGCATGGGAAAACTGTGCAAGAGTGTGAACTGGGGAAGGTCTTTAGTGAGCACAGTCCACTCTCATGTAAGCGTGGTAGCTCTGAACAAAGATCTGCAGGCTAATAGATATGTAAGACAAATGACATGTGGTTCTCATTGCAGCTCATGCTTTGGGAAGGGGGTACTTTGGAAGAGATCCAGCTGGGATAGGTTTATCCCATTACTCTCCTATAATTTTCTGCCGTTTCAAACCCTTTGACAGTTGCTGTAGTTTAACATCACACCCCCCTGCAGCCCCAGGCCTGTCTGACAGCGCAGCGGACAAAGCCACCTCCCCCCCGGGGGGAAAACCGCACCATATGCGAGCCCCGTGCAAGGCACAGGGCTGGTGCCCGCCCCTGCCCCTCCGACACGTAAATCCACGGGGTCCATGTCTTCTCCCCATCCCCAGCCCAAACAAGTGGTGCTAACAGAAGCCCTTCTCCACAGCAGCACAACTCACCCAGACTAGGTTTTAGCAAGGGAGGAAAAGAGGTAGAGACAGGATGGACGAGTCCTGAATATTAAATCTCAAGTCCCCATTTAAGGGAATGACAGGGGGGAAAAACGAAAAAGTGAAATTCAAGAACAACTGGAATCAGGTTAAACCACTCTCTTGCTTTATACAGTGCAGCTCATTCATCTGAACAGCTGTTTCACCTCTAGAGAAATACCCAGGGAAAACAGAGGGGAGGGGGAGAAGCCTAAATTGTTTGCTCTACTGAAGCAGTAGGATACAGTAAATCAAACCTGATTTATATTAAGTTTATAAAAAATTGGGTTGGGGTGGGGGAAGAGGAGAAGAGTGGGAGGTTTGGTTTTAAACAGCTACTTGGAAGTTGCAGCTCGTGAAGAGAGATCTGTAATTATGGGCTTTCCTTTGTTGAGCTGAACAAGTTTCTCCTCGCAGCCGAGGGCTATAACAGTTCCCTCTGCCGGCATCCCCAGTGTGCCGGCTCAGGAGGTTTCCCTGCTCCGGCTGCGCACTGCGCAGGGATATGCAGCCCCGGCAAAGCCCCTTCGCCTCCCCGACGGGCTGGGCGCGCAGGGAGAGACTTTGTGGGTGTCATTTACCCAAGCTCGGCTCCTCGATTCCCCAGTCGCTCCCCGCCCCAGGAGGCGGACACCGCTGCGGGCAGGTAGGGAGCGTTCCGCAGCCCATTGAGGATGCGGGCACCCCAGCCCGGCTCGCCGAGGGGCAGCAGCCCAGCACGCCCCTGCACCCTCCGAGGGACCGCTGCCCGCGGCTTTGCGCTGCCCTTTTGTCCCCCCGGAGGCACCGGCGGGGCGCAGCCTCCTCGACCGGAGGCGGACCCGGTCTTACTCACCGGCGACTGGCGAAGCCGCTGCCCGGCGAGCCGGAGCTCTGCTCTGGGTAGTTGTGCTGCAGGGTTGATGCTGGGAATTGATAGAGGAAGCCGGTGCCCAGCGCGCATCCATGCAGGCAGCAGCACCAGGACAAGAAAAGAGCGAGCTGCATTTTTGCAAGAACGGGGTTTTCCTACCGCCTCTCCCTTTCCCTCTTACACTGCACGGCAGGCGCGGGGCCACACCGCGCTGCCCCGGCCGGGGTCACGGCGGGATCCC
>JAHLSL010000039.1:76910-92419 GCA_025920805.1 Petroica traversi | reverse complement strand
CCCCGGGCACAGCCGGCAGCACCCCGCGGGCAGGGAGCGCCCGGGGAGGAAGCCCCGTCCCCACCCCAAAGCAAGGCATCACCGGCACACAGCAGAAGTCCATGTGTCTCCCCGATTAACCGAGGGCCAGGTCGAAGGGAACCCACTGCTCAGCAGTGCTGCCCAAATACCCAGAAGTGGGTGCCTGCTGCTACGTTCACAGATAAAATAGGAAATAAATAACTTTTAAAGCACTTCATTCACAAGGTAAGGAGTGAGAAAGCGATCTCTGCTTCCCCATGTGCATCCTGCTCATTCTGGCATCACTCAGATGGGGACATGGTTTAGTGGTGAACATGACAGTGTGAGGTTGACTGTTGGACTCAATGATCTGAGACATCTTTTCCAACCTTCATGATTCACACACAAGCACTCCTTTTGCCACCACTTCCCACAGTCCCCCTTGTTTTATCCCCCAGGATGGCCCTGAACTCGAAGAACTGCACAGTCAACCCCAGCAGGAGGAACATTTTTGCACTTGCAGAAGGATGTGGGTGTTTCACAATGGCAGCACCCCAAAAAGAAAGGCAGCAGCAAGGCTCCCTCTCTGCACAGCAGCTGAGTCTGTGTTTAAAACACTTGTACATCTCCCTTTTAGCAACAGTGTCATGACCCCATTTGCTGGCTCAGTGTCCCCTTCCCAGATCCAGAGGAACCTGGGCTGTTGCAGCTCCCTGACAACCTGGGCAACTTCTCTGCACCAAACACCTCATGGAGGGACTTAATTTTGAAGATGACACAACTGTCTTTCTAAGTTTTTTATCCTCAGATCCTGCAAGCTCACAACATCCCCTCTGCACCGTCACTATTTGTGCAGTCAGCAAAGACAGGCCTGATGTACCAGGTCTCTTGCTGGGGTATTTCAGGGGCCCAGGGCCTCCCTGAAGGGCTCTACAAAGGCAGAGACCCGCTTCCCTCGAGGGCAATACAATCCTTGCAAGATGCTACAGCTAAAAAATGTTCCCTGCAAGACACTGGGAAAATCCAGTATCTTGTAGCTGGCATTTGCCCCCAGCCACAGGTGAGCACCTACCCCTTCCCCCACGGTGCCCACCTCCAGTGCCTGCACACAGAGATAAATAGCCCCTGGCTGGAGCCTGTAACCAGACAAGTTTAGACTGCAAATGAGGCACCAGGTTTTTAAACAGCCGCTGTCATTAATCACTGGAGCAAATCACACAAGGAGGCAGAGGTGCAGCTTGCACTGCAGCTCAGCACAGCCTCCCCAGGCTGCCCTGCAGCTGCCCCAGACCCAGAGCTGCGGCAGGCAATGGACCAGCACTCTCTGAGCCCAAAGGGACCTAAAAGTTCTGTTCCAGCAGCTTCTGACCGCCAAGCCCACTCAGAAACACACACTATTTATTTACAAAAAGCCCTTAGTGCTTGCAGCTGGGACATAGCTCTGTCCCCAGCCCTGTGTCAGGGCAGCCTGGGCACTCTTCCCTTTATACTTCCCTCACCTCCAGCAAGGTTCCCTTCTCTCACCCCAAGAAAGCACACAGCTGCCAGAAATTCACCCTAGGGTGTTCAGCCTTTCAGCCATGCTGCTCTGAGCCAGTCCTCTGGGAACCTCTGCTCAGCCTGACAGGGGAACAAAAGAAGAGACTTATTCTGCTCTCCCCTCTCAGCTCGACTACAAACCACTCCAAATTCAACCTTCTCCTAGGAAAGGAGTCAGGAACAGCAAAACACAGAGCAGTTCTCTGAGATCCCCCCTTCCCTTCAGTCTCGGTGCTCATCCTCAGCTCCGTGTGCACAAAGTGGGTGCAGCTGGACCTCCACCCCAGCAGTTTGTTGCAGCACCAGACTGAGTGTTGAGGGCAGGGTTCAGCCTTTTTTCCCAAACACACCTCCCTCTCCTCAGATAGATCATTTATCAATATTTAGCAACACTGAACAGCACCAGTGGCTTTCTGATCCATTCTCCTGGCCCGGGTTAGACCCTTCGGAAGCTCTTCTTAATCTTAAAGTCTAAACTTTCCAAAAGCATTTTATTTTCGGCTGCATGGAAAATTTGCTGCTTCAGCCTTCACTGATTTTGCAAGACCCTGGGAGATATTAAACACAGGTGATTAGACAAGACATGATTCTGGCAAATTATTAGAGACATCTGTAGGAAGCTAATGGTCTTCCTATTTCATGAACTGAGAGAGCTGAGACCAGAGGTCAAATGACTTTGCTCAAGGCTGCAAAGAGCTAAAGGCAGAGCCAGAAACAGAGCTCAGATCTCCAGACTCCCGTTACTTCTGCCCTGTCCCTAATGCACACTTGCTTCTATTCTGTATGGCTGATTTAAAAGGAAAATGAAGAATTGACTTCCAGGCTGTTTCTGGAAAGAGAGAAGAAAGGGTGATATTGTCTACTATAAGGGGAGAATTAAAGATGACATTTCATTTTAGTCCTTTGGATATGCGTAATATAATCAAACACAATAGCAGTCATAAATGAATATTTTTTCTCCCCATGGTGCTTACGAGTGCAACATATTCTAACAATTTCTCAAAACTATGTTGATAAATTGGAAACACAGTGATGGAGGTAACAAAGACAGCCAACAAAAACATAATCCCTTCAATTTATCAGAGGGACTGGCTTTGAGAAGAAAACCCTTGAAATCTGAACAGTCCTATTCTTATAAACCAAACGTAATATATTTAAAATAAAAAGCTACACTTTGTATGCCTGTGCATAAGCATGTTAATTAAAGATTTGCCTAGGCAAATTATTTGGATACATTTCACCAATTCAGTTCAAGATGGAAGAGGCAGACACACACTGGAAAGCCACAATGCAGGGCAGCACTGGGGGAAATAAGTAAAGAGGTAAGGGGTAGGTTTTCATTTACCAACCCTGAGAACTCTGCTGTCGTAAAAAAAGAAATCCTTGGAGGGCTGTCCTCCTGCACTCTGCTCACTTCCTATGCAAATGCTAACCTTACACTGTCATGTAAGGAGAATAACCCACTGGACATGGATCCTGTGGGCATGTGGAGTGAGCTTCAGCTTCCCAGTACATTCTGGGACTTAAGGGCAATCCTGAGACTTAAGACATCAGAAACTGTCCTGAGAAAATATCTATAATTTCTTTAACCATACACACCCTCCATGCAAGCCAAACAATAAATGAAGTGGTGAAAAATACAGAAAATAAATTGAATAATCAAAGTTTAGTCTGATTTTTGTCCAGTTGAAAGGGAAAAACTGGAATGATACAGCAAAAGAGGGATCTGTGGCACAAAAAGGTAGGAAAGCACTGTCATACCGGTAAGCAGACTGCAGCTCCACAACCAAAATGCCAACTCTCAGCGCCTCTTAAGAGTATTACAAAAGTCAGTAATTAACTGAAAAAAAGAGTCACAATGTTGTTAGAATCATGGCAAATAAATTTTGAAAGGGCAATCCCTAGGATTTTTTGAGTGCACTTTTCATGTGGATACTAAGAGACCAAAGGAAAAGCAGCTTTATTCTGGTTGATAAAACCTTGAGGAGCTTTAGAATTATGAAGTGTCCTTTTGAAGCTAGAATGAAGCCATTGATAAGATCATCTAAACCCAAAAATAATTTAGATAAACTCCTTCTAGCTTCTCAAAGCGCCTAGATCATTGTGATATACAAAGCATTCGAGAAACCTTGGAAAATTGAAAGAGATGGATAAGAGGTTAGTAACAGTATGAGTTCAAGACCTCTATTATAAATTAAATTATAAGATTACTAAGGTTATTGTAACACGTCTATTACCGGGGAGTCAAACCAAACCTGAGCCAGACTGAAAATTTTATGGGGCTGTGGAGGTTTTTCTTTTAAGCTATTGTGTGGATATTTCTTACATTTAACCAGGAATAAATCAATCACAACTCAAAATGAAATAGAATTGAAATAAGTCTCACTTACACAAGCAATTTAGCATACAGCAAACATGATAAGCAGTGTTATTGTGTGAAGCATGAGAAATGAGTCAGAAGTCATGAATGGCAAAATTCATTGACCATAGATGAGAACTTTGCCTGAGTGAAGCACTTGTGTGGGTATTATAAAGTAATACAAGGGATAAAATAACTCAGATTGAAGCATAATTCAGCAGATGGAAAATGTGATGACTCAACTGATCAGCAAGACAATGCCTATGTCCGGTGGAATTATTTATACTCTGAGCATTATTGTGTCCTGGGAAAAATGATTTATGTCACCTTTGATGTCGGGCACTGATCTGCACAGGCACAGGGAGCTTGTGGACACACCCTTGATCCATCAGAATCATCAAGAATGCAATAGAGCAGGGGTGCACACAGGTGTGATAAAGACAAGCAGAAATGGCACCAAGGCAGACCTGCCAGAGTAGAAACACATCTAGAAGTAGACAGGAAGGATTGTAAGAGTTACCCAATCCTTCTTCCTTCGCCTATTAAGAAGGCAAGATCTGTCATACACAGACCATTGTTGGCACTAATTTTTCTGCCTTGTTCTGAAAGACCTCAAGATAGAAATTCTCCATGGTCATCTGAAAATGCATGTCAATGTTTGTGCTCTGTTCTGGTCATTTTTGTTAGCATCCAACCTCATTCTGGTTTACTGCAATTTAAGCTCTTAAAGGCTTCCTTTTTTCATTATGGATGTAGAAAACTATTCCTCCTCTCACTGAAGAGATTTTTAATTCCTCAATATACTTTAAAAAATGTTTTAATAACTTTCCTTGTCTTCTAGAAGCAAAACAACGGCTATTTCTTCAGGTCATGTTAGATAGTTCTGCTTCTTTTTGGTATTTTCCTCTGTATTTTCCAACTGCTCTACATCTATTTTATTGTATCCATGACCTATATTTCTGTGGAATACCACTGCCCTGCTGAGGATTTGCCTTTTTGACATCTGTACATCATTGTTAATCCATGTTTAGTTTGGGATTCTCTACCTTTTCCACAGGACTGCTAGCATGACATTCCCTCATCCTGTACTTGCTAGTTAAAATTATTCCTGACAAAGCATAATGCCCTGCAGTTGTCCTTAATGAATTTCATCTAATTTTATTCAGATTATATCACCAATGTGTCAAGATCACTTGAAATTTTAATCCTGCCTTCCAGTACTCTTGCATTCAGTTCAGCTTTGCCTCATCTACAGATTTAATAAGTATGCTCTCTCTTCCATCGCTGAGATCACTAAAAAAAAACATTGGGAGGTCTGTCTCTATGTCTGTATCCCCAAACCACGATCCTGTTCATTAACTGTTCATTTAACATCATTCAGTCACTGAGGGCTGTCTGCTTGCTTGATGCTGTACAGGACATAAACACTGATACAATAAATTCTCCAGACCACAGAGAATCTTGAACTTCTTCAACAAAACAAAGTACTTTGTAACATGCAGTGGGAGTAGCTACCGGAGACCAGGCTGCAGTCTTTACTGGTGTCACTGACTACAGGATATCCAGATTTGGTGGTCTCCCAATACTTAGCTAATTTGAAAACCTGTCCTGAGTCACGGACTCTCTGAATCTCAGAGAAGGAAAGATTTTCATGACCAAAGAATGTCTACGTTTTGTACTCTGGCCCTGAGATCCTCCTACTTCTCTTAATTTCCCCATGGCATGGACACAGGTTGCTTGACTTGAGGAACCCAGTATAAGTGGGAGTCTGAATTCCCCTTCTGTCTTGTTCAAGTCACATAACAGAGAGTGGGCTCCCTCCCTTCCTCTCAAAATACACAAGCAAATGCACACAAAACACATACCAAAGGAGTCATGGAAACAAGCACCCTCATCCCAGCTCCTGCACACTTAAGGCACTGCCACCTGCCCTGTGGAACCAAGGAGAAAAACTGGTGGGCATGCAAGTAGGGAGACTGGTGTCCCCTGTCATCCACCCAGCAAATCTGAATGTTCTAGCCATATTTTTACAGCTTTTATTGATATTTTTTTAATCTCCTAGGAACTTCCTCCATGGGCCATGACAACGAGGCCTAACCACAATAGTCTGCTTTTCTTAGCTGGTTTTCACAGGGCCCCTAGAAGTTGGCTTTAGTCCTTCAAAAATTTGTGGGCTGCAAACTGAAAATTGCTGTGCTTGGTCCCATTGTGTATGGACCACCACATGCACAGCAGGATCCTGCCCAGTTAAGAGTTGAAATTGCCTCCAGTATTTTCACCTTAGATATCTGCAGTTAAGGTAGATTACCAGCAGCCATGTGCTTACTCCCTCTTCTCTCCCCTGCCTTGTTCCCCAAACTCCTTACCCGTCAGCCCTCTCTTCACACTGCAAACCTTTTGTCAATCAGTGCCTCCCTGCACCATCTTTGCTCATGTTGGACCTACCACACAGGCTGCAGGACCTTCCCTTTCCTCCTCGCTGCAGGTGTTTCCCAGAGCCTGCTCCAGCATGGCTTCCAGTGCCTGTGTGTTACTGGCCAACAGTCACAATCCCACTGTCACTCTCCTCTTTTCCTTACAGTTCTATCTTCACCTTACCTGCACATCCAGATTCACAGGACCCCTCTGGACTGACATCATATTTATTGGAGCATTCACATGAACCTCTCCCTTCTCTGTCTTCAATCTTTTCCCAAGATCCTATTTTTCAATTTTACTCTTCTTGTTTTCATAGACTTTGTCTGTTTCAATGTGATTAATCCCCTTCATTATTTTAAAATAATTTAAAATCACTGCAAGTTCTCTTTTTAAACAAAATAATACCAAAGTTCTTCAGTCTTGCTTTATAACACAAAGCTGAAAGGCTCAGAATTACTGCCATTTTCCCTGCTTTATCCCTTAATCATATCCTCCTTAGGTAGAGTGAACAGTACTGAAAAGAGCACTCTCAACAAGAACTCACCAGTGGTTTAGGTAATAACAATAACACCTTTTTGATATATATTCTGTTCTTTCTGTAATGCAGCCCAACATCCTGTTCAGTTGTTGGGATCCTTTTTTTTTTTTTTCTACAGCTGTGTGTTAGGCTGGGAGCTCTGGGGATTATTTAAAGAGAATATTTTCCAGATTTATCAATTTACCTTTATGAACATTTTGGTCTCCTCGTTCTAAGGGGAGCAATCACACAAGCAAACGCCAGCACTGTTCAGTGGCATTGTCTTGCTCTTTAGCTGGCTCTCTACCCAATCTCCTCTCTTGAACCATGGAAGCAATAAAAAGGCAGCTAAGGTGCTAAATACAAAAGATTGCAAGCATTAAAGGATAAAGTCACTGCAAAGCAATAGGTGCCAAGTATTTCTTGGCTAAGCACATGTACACTAATGCTAGCTGAGGTGTTCACAGTATTCTCCATTGTCAGCAATGGATTCCACACCTAATGGGCTTGGTTTCCAAAATTCATCCCTCTTCCAGGGACTCGCTTCCACTTTTAAATGACCCAAGCTGGAGCTACTAAATTGTACTTTACAGATATCCAGCTCCATACACAGAACACAAATCTCTTTTACCACAAGAAACACTCTTCATCTCTCTGTTTTCTCTTTTGCCTAAGGGAGATCAATCTCTCTACAGATGCAAAACCAATCCCCAAATAATCCTCTGGGATTACACTGGCTCACAGCCCCTCATGCCACAGGGTCTCAGGCAGGAAGGATACATGGGCTGTCAGTCTACCCCCCAGAAAGAATCTGGTTGAACTCCCTGACCTACCAGAGCCATCAGGAAATCTCTCAGTGTACAACCCTTTGTAACACAGGGTTCAGTGCTCTGTTATGTATCATGGCTATTGTAAGGATAATGGGAATGGAATAAAAATGACACGGCATAAATAGTAACAACAATGAAAGAACAGAAATAAAAATAAAATAAGCAAGATGAGATGAAATCTAAAGAGAGAAATAAATTGTTCTTTGGCAGAAAGGAAATTATAAAGTCTGCAAGATACTGTGAAATGTTTAAACTGATTGTTGCCCAAAAAAAGAAATAAAAGCTTTTCACCAGACTAAGGAGATTTTTGGTATGTGATGGAATGGTAGGACAAGACTATCAGCCTTGCTGTGTGCCTGGAAAGAAGTGTCTCCCAGCATTTTTTGGCTCAGTTCAGAGTATTTAACTCTCAGACTGTTGTGAGAAACCCAGTGCAGTGCCCCAACGTAGGGTGATGCCCCGTTCTGCATTGAAAACAGGTGTTCAGCTGGCTGCATTCTAGTAGAGCACAGGAGATTTGTCCCAGATTTTCTGGACATGATCTCTAGGTAATATTTGCCTTTTTTCAGATGTTTCAGTAAAATCTGATAATAATTGTTCATGTACTGAGTCTTCCCTGAATGGACTGACAACAGATTCACAGAACTGAGCTGTAGGCTGGGCACAGGGGGATCCTGGCCAATGTACATGGGAAGGGAGTGGACTTTGGTGCTGCAATTCTGGAACATTACTGGGAACAGCCATGGTTTATTGGGACTGAGACACTCCAGCTGTGGCTGCGACCTACAGAGGTGCAGTCCCTGGCTGGGGATGAGGAGAACAACAGCCCTGATAACCCAACCACTCATTTGCTTAGTTTTGAAGCTGTGTTAGGTGAAGAACTACATTAACAAAAACCCTCCACTGTGTTTATTCATTTTAAATGGCTTTGAGATACAATTTCTTCGAAAGGTCCTGTACAATCAATCTCCATTGTTCTGTATATATTTGCAGAAGATAACAGCTTCATTAAAATATGGTGTGCTATTAACTGCAGTAAATATATAGCCTTAAACCTTAAAATGTAATGCAATTAAATAAGAAATATGAACCTAAGGAGGTTAAGTGCAATCAACCACTGACATACACATTTGATTTGAATTAAAAAACACACACAGAGGGAAATAAAGGGCCTCCGTACATACTTGGATAACAGGAAATCCCCTGGACATAAAAATAGTGAATTTAAGAATGGAGAATATAAAGGTCTAGTTCAAATTAAAGATTTTATGACTGAGGACTCCATTAAATCTTTGAACACTTACAGTAAAGAGTTTGGAATGCTTCCAGTCCAATTCTTTATGTTCTTACAAGTGACAGAGTATACTTCTGAACTTTTATGGCAAAAGAAAGAAAGAGTGATTGTATTAATCCATCTAAATCCGCAGCTTGATAATTAAGATGAAAACTATAACAATCTGTGCTTAGGTGAAGCACAGTATTTTTATAACTCAACCCAAGACAGCATCACTAACCAAGCCAAAAGTAGAAGATTTAAGTTCTCAAATTATTGAAGAACAATAAAATAATGAACCACTTAAAACTACATGATAAACAATCTGTATTAAATATGAACTTTTTCATAGTGCCCAGTCTACTTTGCTTTCTGTATTTCCAAGACATTCCTTGTGGTGTTTAAAATACAGAGTACAACACAGAGCTTCAAACCCCACCTGCAGCAGTGGAAGGAGGTTCAATAGAAGCAGAGGGCCAGTCTCACCACGGGTTTTTGTAGCCCAGAGATATTAAGGAGGGAACTTCAAATGAGGAGTTTGTAAGTGAGCCAAGCATTGGAAACTAATGCACTACTTTTACTAGGTTTTAAAGGGAATTGAGGCTAAATTATCAAGACTAAACCTTTTAAAGTTTAGGCTGTAGAGTTAAGAATTCATCACTGCATCCAGATACCTAAGCAAAGGAGCAAGGACTTTATTCCAGACTTCTCAAAACATACTAATTACTGGGATAAATCTGTTATCACTAGTGGCATATTGCCAAGAGGTAATTGAGCCTTAAATGCAAATGAATGTGAGACATGTGAAAAGACAGCTGATTTGACCCAGGATGTTAGCAGAAACATAATGCCTGCAAGGATCGTGGGGTTAAGGAAATCCCGTGTCTGGCCATAAACTGCAAAGTAACACATAAGTCAAACCAGAAAATGAAATTGAGAGAAAACAAAATCTTCCTGTCAGTAGGCTCTCCTTTCCTACAGGGCACATGGCAGTCCCTCTGAAGACACTACACACTGCTTTGCTTGCTTTCTATGAAGTCATTGAGGGCCTGGCCTTGAGTGAATAACCAGATCAGACGTTAATAAATGCTGTCTCTTCCCAGACCAACACGGGTGGCAAATACCACAGCTGCCACTGAGAAACAAAGCTGACTTTGAAATTCTGTATTCAAAACAGAAAGCATACGGGTCTAATAGAAAAGGTTCCAAGAACCCTTGTGAATCACAAATAACAATTACCCTGTGATTGTCTTCTTTCAATACTTTCAGGTCTGCCACCTCTGACAGCATTTTTACCAAACATTAAGGAAGATTTTTTTGCCCAGCCCAACACACTCTTTTGCTAAGAGTAAAGGTTGCCCAACACATCCCAGAACAATATTACTCATTTCTCACCATCAGGCTATGTTTCTCTTTGCCTGCCCTCACAAACAGGTATTTGGAACACCAAATTTAGGAGATCTGACTAATGGGATGAATATATGCATGCTTTAATTCCATTAACATCTGCAGAGCAGCCAAAAGAAATTGTCTCATCCTTGTCCCTCTTGGCTAAGTCCCCACTGGTCCTCATTACCTTCTTTCTGTTAGCACCAGGCTTTTGTGCAATTTTGCAGTAAATGGGTTCATGGAGCTGATTATTTTATTTTATTTTTTTTATCCCAGAGGCATCAGATTAGTTTTCAATTTAATCTGTTCCATCTAAACAGGTAATTGGGAGGAAGCCAAATGGAGAACTGAGGACATGAAGGGAGGAAAATACTATTCTTTGAATGGTGATACAAGTTAATGTCATATGTAAAAGAGCATATATCCACAGTGTAAATTAGAGTTCAGGCTCTGTCAACAGGCAGTGAAGACTCTCCTAAATAGATGCTTCCAGTGGTAATTCAGAATACCTAAACCAGAAGCCTAAAATTAAGCTGCATGAGTATGACAAACCCATAGTGTCTCACCTCTGTAATTCCCACAGAGAGCTGAGACTCTATTTACAGATGCAAATGATCTGGGCTTTAGCAGAAATACTTTTGCCTAATGGTTTTTTTTTTTCCATGGAAAAACTGAAACCTTCCCCTGTGAGGGGCAGTGAGGACCCTCTGAAGGGCTCTCCTGCTAACACAATAAACATGTGCGGGTTCTTTCCTCCCTAATGCTGTTTTTCTAGGGGTCCCTCTCTGATGAATTAGCAGTCCCAGTAGACTGTGGCAAACAATACCACACACCACATTTTAGGAAACGGTACTTCTTGGAACTGATTGGTTTGGTCTGCCTTAACGCAGGCAAGTTAACACCACATTATCAAATGGACTGAGGTCACCAACCTCTACCAGATGATCTGCTTGATCCTTTCCAGGCTAAAAAAAAAAAAAGAAAGAAAAAAAGAAAATTAAAAAGCTTGGATTCCTTACAGAAATCTGAGTGCTCCAAGCTGGAAGCAGTAGGCTTGGTCACTCGCAGCCCACCCACCTACAGATCAAGATGGACTGGAACAACCTCCTCCATAAGCCAGAAAAGTGAAGGGGGTTGGGAGGTGGGAGGAAGAGTTTCATATTTCATCTACCACTTCTAATAGAAAACAGAAGGTAGTGGGAGGTTGAAAGGAAAATGGCAAATCCCTGGAGAACCTAAGTGTTGGCCTTGCAAGTCAAAGCTGTCAATCACACTGTGTGCCCTCCGACTCTACTTCTTGAAAGGAAGGAAAGGAAGGAGGAACAGACTGGCACATTCAGCCACTAGGTGTTACTGTTGCTCCACGGACTTTAGAATAAGGAATACATCTATCAGAGGCTTCATCTGCAGCTGTACCTGAAGATTTGAATCGTAGAAACGAACTCCTACTTCTGGATTCACATACTGTGACTCAAAAATCAGAACCCTTTGGTGTCTTTTGAGGTGGCCACAGAGGCGGACTGATTCTCCTTGGGTTTGTTTTTACATCTCTGCTCTCTTTCTCCATCTATAAAATGGAAATAAAGATCCTCATCTCCCCTGGGAAGGACTTTGAGGCCACAGATCAAAAAGAGTTGAAGTCCTTGACAATCTGTTGGCATGAACAAAGCAATAAGGTTTTGCATGAGCTTTTCCTGTGGGTTCTAGAATGGTTTCCTGAGAGAGACTGAACTGTGTGTTACCCTGCAGATTTGTGACAAAGAGCAGGACTGCACTGCACCCCTGATAATGCACCTTAATGTCCTGTTTCCCTTTGGTCTCCTGCCATTGTTCCACCCAAAGATTTTTCCAGAGAGCAGCCACACTTCATCCAAACCATCATTTACTTAATCAACTATGCTTTGAGCCCCAGAGACACATCCCTGCCATGAGCTTCTTAACCAACAAGCTTCGAGATTACAATATTGATTTTTCTCCTTAATTTTTAATAAGGGGCTGCAATGCTCAAAATTAGGTGTTCCTTCCTCTTGATTCCTGTATTCCATGCCTTGCCCCCAGGTGAACCAGTATAAATAAATGGACAATGTAATGCAAGTCACTGTCTGCACCCACTGAAGAGCTGTTTCTGCACACACTCAATAAATGTCATGCAACACACAGCAACCAGGCAGAGCCTTCCCTTCATGGTGAGCTGTGCCATGTGGTTGTACTTCTAACCCAGGCAGCATTTTCACACACAACTGGAGTGCTCCAGGGCATGTTTTCCAAAGTTTGGAAACATTGCTTCAGTACATTAAACAAAGTACCAATACTGAGCCACAAAAGCTTATGAAAAAAATTTTTTGAGTTGTTTTCATAGGAAAATTTTTATGTGCCACATTAAATGAAATACAATGCAAACTTAAAATACTGCTCTCTGAAAGACTGAATGGTTTGCAAGTGCTCAAGTATTATCTGAAAGCTGACTGGCATTATATTTTACTGCTGCTTCCAGTAAAACCAGTGGGTCTCTGCCTTGGAGGCAAATATCCTCCGATCTGCAATTCAGGTAAAAAGCATCACTTGCCCTCACACAGCAATCACTGCATCTCTTACTTGAATTCTCTCTGGCATTTCTAGAGTGAAGAACAGCTTTATTGAAATATTATTCATACCTTGCACTGTCTTTTGGCTTTTGAAGGAAAAAGGAGTATTTTTACAAGGAAAATCACCTGAAAATGATAATTTTTGCTTGCTACCAAAACATTATGGTGGAAAACCTGCCATCTAATAAATTCAAGACGTAAGGACCATTACCAGTATCATCTGGAAGTAGTTCACTTACTGCTGGGGTTTTCTCTCTGCTGCAGTCTGACCAAGAGTTTTAAATCAGCGAGGGAAAATGATTCACACACGTGCTCTCAGCAAACAACACCAGGAACTAACACAGCTTTGCTTAACTGCCTGAGGCAGATGCTGATAACATCAAATGTACTTGACATAGATGCCTTTGAAAACACTCACCCTAAGTGTCTTGAAAGCTTAATTATCACTTTCTAAAGTGACTTCAAACCCTAAATCACATGGCTAAATCCAAAAATTGTACTCTTACTCAGCTGTGCTCTCCTTACTCTTCAGTGGCTAATATAAACACACAATGACCCTATCTGACACTCCATCTAAAAATTAATCCTAATTGCTTTCTGGGCAGCTGCACAAACAGCCAGTTTTACCCAGTTTCAGTTACCTCTTATGCTTTTTTTCCCTTTCTTCTGTGCTGGTGTCCACAATAGAACCCTTTATAACACATTTCTCTTCATGTGCTAGTGTCAGCTAATACAATATGCCAGCTGAGGCTGTCCTGGTTCTTCTCTCTGGGCCACCCTTTCTGTCTTTCCTTTGGAAGTCGTGGGTCTGAAATGTGGAAACAACAAAGTTGCGGAAAGGATTAACTGTGAGTTGCACCAGCTCATTGTGAATTTGGTCCTGAATCACACACAAATCTTCACAAATAGAAAGCACACATCCAGTGTGCTACACCAGAATCAAATTCACAGGTAGTTGCAGCTACTGCTTTTTCACTTAGTCCCACAAACCTGAAAAGAAAGATTTTTTTCTGAAGTTTAAAATACTATGTGAACATCAAGATGCCATTGCCACACTGAACCACTGTAAACTATCCCACATAAGGAGTGAAACTGAGATGCAAATGAGTCTTCACTGTGATAGAGAAGACTGTGCCCCCTCTGTGAGAGCAGAGCATTTCTGGTTCACATTTATTAGCAGTACTGATAATAAACATTTACATTGTGGTAGCGCCTAGAGGCCCTATTTGAAAGCTTGTCTAGAAGTGCTATTGTACCTGGGCACTAAACAGCTCTGAAGCAGCACATCTGTCTGCCAGATGTTTTATTTTCTTAGAAGCTGCCATTTCAAAAAGCCTCTTGCTTCCCCTAACAAGCCTTAATAAGGATCTTCAAGAGCTTGGCTTCATCATCCCTCCATGGAGAATCTGCAGTTAAAATCGCAATGAAACAAGGAGAGCACTGCTCAAGCTGGTGAGGGACAGCAGAGTGGTGCAGAATGGTCTGAAGACCACTTTGACAGAGGGCTCTGGAAGAGGGCACTGACCTCTGCTTGTTTCATCCCTCCAGGGCCAATGCAGAGCAGCAGTGCAGGGACATTGCCAGCAGACCAGGGTGCAGCAGTGGGCTTAGTGGTCCCTATTCCATCTTTCATTGACTTTTGGACCCTGAAAGGTTGCACAGGAATCGTGGGCTTTATCTTCTCATTGTTCAAAGTTCAGTATCTACATGCAGGAAAATGGTCTGAGCGGGACCTTCCACTTTCTTCCACTTCTGCCCTCAGAGTCATCAACTGCTCCTCCCCTGGTCACTACTCAGGGATCACACAGCTCAGAGGCTGGAAATTCTGTCCCTTGCAGGAAGCAGCACCTGGAAAGTGCAGGATGATTTCCCCCTTACCAAGGCAGCCCTGGGCCACACCAGCACGTGGCTTGTGAAGGATCCTTTGGCTCTTTGGCTTGACACCGTACTTGCTCCAGCAGACTGACGAGCAGGCCAGGCAGAGCAGGGACACTGCGGGGGAACAGTGAGAGGACAGCAGGGAAGAAGCACACAGAACTCACATACAACATCAGAAGGTTGGAAGAGCCCTTTAAGATCATCGAGTCCAAACCATGCCCTAACACCATCTCAACTAAACCACAGCAGCGAGTGCCACATCCAGTCTTAAACACATCCAGGGGTGGTGACTCCACCACCTCTCCGGGCACACGATTCCCGTTCCTTATCACTCTTTCTATAAAAAAACTTTTTCCTAACATCAAACCTAAATTTCCCTTGGCGCAGCTTAAGATTGCCTCCTCTCGTTCTGCCAAGCAAGGACAGTGAGAGGACAGAGCGGGGACACAGAGAGGGAACAGCAGTGACGCTGCGGGCACTGTCTGGGGAGACGAAGGGGACACAGCAGGGACACTGGACGGACACGAAGAGCGGGGACACAAAGAGGACAGAGCGGAAAGAGAGCGCGGAAAGAGCGGGGACACGAAGTGGACACAGCTGCGACAGAGCGGGGACACGGCAGGGACACAGCGGGGGCGGCCCGGGGACACGAAGAGGACAGAGCAGGGACCCCTCACGGACCCCACGGACCCCACAGCGCCGCCGCCTCACGGCCCGCCCC
>JAHLSL010000039.1:56771-76510 GCA_025920805.1 Petroica traversi | reverse complement strand
ACGGAGGGAGGGAAGGAAGGAGGGAGTGGGACCCGGCCTGCACGCACCGAGGCTGAGCGGGAGGGATGGCGCGGGGGGCTTGGGTGAGCACTGTTGCTGTGGCTTTGGCACATTAAATTCCTGCGTGTGTCTTTCGCCGCCGCGTTCTGCCAGTCTGGAAAGTCGGTGTTGGCGAACTTCGTGTCCGAGAGCACGGAAGGGATCGGCAGCTACAGTCCGACGCAGGGGGTGAGGTGAGCGAGAGCCCCGAGCCCCGCGCTCTGCTGGGCCGCTGTGGCACCGTGTCCCACTGTGCATCCATCATTCCCGCAGGATCCTGGAGTACGAGAAGCCAAACCTCAATGGCAACAACAAGGGAGCTGGGTGTCGATTCGAGCTGTGGGATTGCAGTGGTGATCAAAAGTGAGCCAGCATTGTTACTCCCTCCAGGTTACTGAATTCCTCGTAGTTCTGTTGACAAGATATTCACACTGAAGGCTCAAGCTTGACATGAGAGTATTCCTGACTCTTTACCCCAATATATTTTTATAGTTTCTGCTGTAAAGCATCCAACAGTAGGTGCTCTCTGCCATGATCACTGCTGAACTCTGTTTTGGATAAGGATTGACTAGAACAGTAAAGTCCACATCTCCTGGAATGAAGTTATAGGTAAAGGAGACAGAGGCACACTCTGTAATTGCCTTCATCTCTTTTAAATTATATGAGTGGACTTCAAACAATGTATGCATATGATTGAGGCCTTCATTTGAAAAATAGTGAATTGAGAATGATCCATTCTTAGGGCAATGTTTAATTAAGTTTATATGAGCATTTGACCAAATTCTACATTGTCAGCACATCATCAAATTAGAAAATCATGGGATCAGCTATCATAATAGATAAGCCAAAATACTTGGAATATGATATATAACTGGCAAGGTTACTAATGTTATAGTTTAAAAAGTACTTAATGTATTCATGAGAAGGGGAAAAAACTTGAGGAGGTTTGAGTGCGTGTTTCTGCTTTCCAGCTGTCAGTCTTGCCATTTTCTGTGTTTTTCAAGGTTTGAGACATGCTGGCCAGCTCTGATGAAGGACTCTCATGGTGTAATAATAATCTTCAACCCTGAGCTGCCCAGCCACCTGAAAGAAATCGAGATGTGGTACTCGTGCTTCGTGCAGCAGCAGCCTCTGCTTGACAGTCAGTGTCTCCTGGTGGCCCATCACAAGCCAGGCAGTGCAGGGGACACGGAAAACCTGTCCTTGGGTAAGGAGATGGAAAACTCCATTTGTAGCTCAGAGTTTTTCATTGATCTTTGT
The DNA here is from genome assembly GCA_025920805.1 of Petroica traversi. Lineage (NCBI taxonomy): Eukaryota > Metazoa > Chordata > Aves > Passeriformes > Petroicidae > Petroica > Petroica traversi. The sequence goes on along the minus strand of JAHLSL010000039.1, from coordinate 75,211 downwards.
GCCTTTAAAATTGTCAATACCTTATGGCTCTAATTTTTCATTAAAATCTGTTGATTAAAGAACACCAAAGGGCTTTGCAAAAACAGAAATAATGGATTTCAAAGGTCATCTAGAAGGTGAGAAATATTCCTATTTCACAAAAATGGAGTGGAAAGGAAAAGGAAAAGGGAAGGTTTGAGTGGCTTCTCTAAGTGCTTATACAGCTGAGCCAGAAATTAGAATTCCTGCCATATTTCCTCATCAGTAGTAGTTTATTCTTACATTGGATTTTTTGGACACACATTTGAGGGCATTTAAGTCTGTATTTTGACAGTCAAAAGAACTGGAGCCCTTTGAAATAAAATGCTAATGAGCTGTATCTTAAAATGAGCAATAGATACCTTAAATACTGAAAAATTATTTGTGGCTCTTTATGGCTGTGAAAATGCACACTCCCTCTGGGCAACCTGTTCCAGTGTTCAAACAAGCACAAGTTTGTTACAAGCATTGATATATTAATACATATTTAATACAACAATATCATTCCATAATTTTGAAGTAATCAAAGAGTATCATATTACTTGAATAGTAAAAGTGCAGTTCAGCGCTCAATTTGTTTAATTCTGCTGAACTGAATGTGAGACCAAAACCAGGCTTTAGGCTTCAATAATAATAAACTTTGAAGAATTTAAGCTGTCAGTGAGCTGTATTTGTTTGCAACACTGAAAACTGTGCTGCATTTCTTCTTGCCCTGCTCTGTGTTAGCTGGGGTGTCAAACGTTGAGTACCACTGAATTCCAGCTGACTTCAGCATGAGCTGTCTCCTGATCTTAATTGTGAATATTTCTTTTATAAAAGAATATACCTAATTTTTCTTACTTTCTTTCAAAGCTTATCCACTGAACAAGCTAAGATTGATACATTCCAACTTAGACGAAGATCCTGAAGATGTTCGGATGGAATTTATCAAGTACTTTAGAAGCATTATCACCATAATAAATGAGAGCAGAGACAGGGAAGAAATGTCAATTATCTCATAATACAAAAAAATTACTGAACAAGAAAGAAAAAATATTATTTTCCCTTTGTAAGCTACACTAGACTCTCCCAAGGAGAATTTGTCAGGCTACAAATACTTCAGTCAGTGAACAAGTGCTGACATCAAGTGAACTGTGATGCCAAGGAGTTGGCTGCACATCAAGGAATTTGAGTGACTTTGTAGCTGCACTTTGGCATCAGAGGCCTAGGAAGGTGTTATTGTGTTAGTGTGGACCAAAATTCAAAGGTATGGGTCATGTCTTCAGAATTCCTTTGTGCAGGGGTGCTTGGAGAAGAAAGCCTGACAGAACACCAGATTGTGGAGTTCTGCTGAAGCATCTGGGCAGAGTGCTCAACTGGGTTGCTGGAGAAGTCTTGTCTTTGGAAGTTGGTACAAACTGATTGGAATAGAGATCTGAGAAGCAGTCATGGTGTAGAATCCACTTACTTATGTTCCAAATTGTCCTTGTCTTTCTCTTGAAGAGAGCATGTTGCACAGCCATTGCCTTGGCAGGACAAAGCAGGTTGCAGTCTTTCTCAAGACTAAATTTTTCTTCTACTCCAACAAAATAAACATGTTGTGAGGACAATGTTTAAGTCTCTCTGGGAGGAAGGAATTGAAATCTTGGTTTAGTGCAATATTTTGACTTATGTCAGGAGCTCCAATAAGTTCTGCATTCTCCAGAGGAGGAAAAGCTGTTTCGAAACTTCACTGTTCCCTGCTGCATTGAAATAAGTGGTTTCATAGATAATTTACTTTCTGATTTGTTTGGTTTGCACTCATCCCTGTTCCTCGCGTATTTTGCTGCAAAAGACATTTTTTTGTAACATGCATTACTAAGGCAATAAAAACATTTTAAAAAATGCATCCTTTTTATTCTCAAAGGGGAAGTTAATTACAGGTTTGTGGAACTCTTAGCATCTTGTTTAATTTTTAGTAAGGAAAATAAAGTTGTAATACATTTCAGCCTACAACAAGAGACGTTTACAAAAACTTGGACCCAAGTAGCCAAAGACATGACACCACATTGACACTGACTTTTAGTAAACATCTTTTAGAGAAAGTATATTATAAACCAGGAAGTACTTCATGTATTTTAGTTCAAGACAATATGAGTAAGAGATTCTTGGGTTTTTCGGTGATTCAGGTTAATTATTCTACTGGTTTTTCTATTTTCATTGTTCTTCTCTGAGTAGTAAGTAGCCTGTCCCGTGCAATGGCATGTGAGGTGAAAGATTAAAAGACCTCTGAAAATTCCAGTTCATGTTCTGCCATTGAAGTAAAAGCTACAGTTGGTTCTGGGAGGCAAGAGGGTGGTACTGAAGGAAAACATCAGTGAGAGGAAGTACACCAGGAAAGAAGTAAGTGAAATAAGCAGAAAAAGATGAAAAGAATAGGTTGGAGGTAATAGTGGGAGGTTGGCATTTCAACATCTAAGTTTTATTTATATGAGTTCAGAACAATCAGGCTTTCTGTGCTTGCAATCAGAGTCATAGGGTGGTCTGTTGGAGGCAGTTACTGGAAAATTCACAGTCTAACTAGAGAACAGTTTTTTACATGCTGCCTTAGATTACTTTTTTCTTGTTGCCAGCTGTGTTGTGTTGGAGCCAATTTTTAAAATATACTGCCTTAATAAATTCAGTTTTCCCCAACAGCAACATTGTGATATTCACTGGTAAAACACTGGTGTGAAACCCACCAAATATTTTATTTGGAATATAAAACAGTGTTTGGGCGATTCCAGGGTTGAAAAGTCAATGAACTCTTCTGTTCCCCACCTTGCTTCATATAAAATGTTAATCTTGATCTTACTTTAAACTCAAAAAAAGGTTGTAAATTACAGGTATCTGTAGACTGCAACACACTGTTCATCAGAGAAGAAAAATAGTCTTAGAACCAAAGACAGATGCCTAGACTTGACTTTGTATCATCCAAAAAGGTCATAATACACAATAAATGTGGAACATCATTCATAAAATCTGCCCACGAGATTAATTTCTGTCACTGCTGAAGGACGGTAAAGGCAAAATTAGTCCTTAGTACTGGAGAAGGTTAGAGAGAAAGTATTTATTCAGAAGTATCTTTCATTAATGATTCATGAAAGAGTCCATCAGGGACACCCAGCTAGGAGAGAGGTGTAGGAATGCCAAGGAACAGCACTGGGGCTCTGCCTGTGCCTTTCTGAGCTCTGAGCCTGCAGAGCCTCAGGTGGTGCCACACCCTGGTGTTACTCAGATGGGGCTGCAGTTGTGTCTCTGTGCCTGGAGCCAGGTGGTTGGCAGGGACTCTTGTATGCCAAGAAGTGCCAGGCAAGTGTAAAGGAAACTGGGAGCACGTGGCAATCAGCTACAGATCAGCTGACAAGCTGGGGGTCTGACTGGGAGTAGGAACAATTTAGGAGCAGAGGAGAACAGCAGCTTTGCAGCAAGAACACTCTGATTTTATTCTTCCACACTGAGGACCTCACCACCATGCTGGGAAGTTTCTCAAGGCTGTTTTGGAATGGCCATTCCAAGAAGAAGGAGGCAACCAGTGGAGTCTGTCAACTCCTCCAAAATGGAGCCTTCTCTAGGTGTCCTCAGTCTCTCAGAGTGAACAGGTCATGTCCCCTTCTCATCCTGTCAGCAGCCTTGAACTCCAAACTCTGGCTTTGTATCAGCTGTGCACAAATTGGGAGTCTCCAAGTTCCCTGTCCTTTTCTGTGGATCCCTGTCTGTACTGGAATTCAGTGGTTATTTGTTCCAGCAGTTTACATGTCATGGTTTTGGGAACTGAGGCTGGGATCAAGAGAATAGATAATTTTAAATATTAATGAATTCAAATAAATTCAGCTTCCACAGTGCAGAATCCAAAGTCTCCAGGATATGCCAACCACGCAGTGAGAAAACAACCTGTCACTTCAACAGAAGTTATTCAGGTGCAACATTATTTTGTCACTTGGCACTGAGTAATGATAATCCTGACAGCTTCCTTCATTTTATTTATGATGTACAGAAATTACTTTCAAAGTTTTATTGCTGTATAGCTACAAAACCTTTATAGCTATGTGAATTCTACTCAAGTTCACATCTCCCACCAAAGGAGTTGGTACATCACTGCTCTGCACAGTTGACCTGTCTGGACAAAGAGTCAGCATAGAAATCTGACAGGGAGCAGTGAGAATCAGAGGAACTCTGCAGGGCTGAAATGTAGAATTTCAAGACTTCAGGGTGATAACCATAAAGCTACTTTGCAAGCTGGTCCTTGAAGATATTTAAGGTATAAGAATTTGCTCAGATTATGTCCTATAAGCTGTTTTCTGCACACACAGAACACTGTGAAGCCAATAATTCCTGGTGATTATGAGGACAGTTACAGGCAATGCTACCCAGATGTGTGACTTGTTTACAGCTAAGCTTTGGGAGTAGCAGCAAAGCTGAATGAAATACATTTGGACCTTACCAAAAAAATGCAGCTTTCTTTTCAAGTCATATATTTTGAAGGCCAGGCCTTTGGTCTCAGTCCCTCTCAGCAGTATTGTTCTAATGGACACAATAGACATAAGAAATCCCATGTTGCTATTTCTATTATTGTGTTGCCAAGTGACTAAAGGGAGTCACGTAGGCCCCCACACTGAAGAGTGCCCATCCATGCTGGGGTGTTGCATGCTCAGTTTAAAATATGTAGGGTGCTGACATGCAGATGCTTTAGGAAGCAATTTCTAGAAGGTATCCAGGACCTCTTAAAATCACGTCTTAAACGACTCAACTTTCCTTGCTCTGGAGGTCACTTGTATTTCCTCTTAACTCTTCTCCAGAATTCTCCACTGCAATACTTGGTGCAGCAAAGATCTGCCAAAATACTGATTTACCTTGTTGAGAAGTTGCCCTCCCCAGGATGCTGGAAACACTGCAGCAGTGATCCCCTCAGCTTCAGTCGGTGTTCTGCATGCACATACAGACACCATGGCACCCAGGGAGTATCAGACACAATGAGCTGCTACAGGGGTTCATTCCCCTGTACAAAGCAAGCCTTTTGTCACTTCAAGTGTGCATTTTTGCACTGATCCATACAGGTTATTTACTTAGGACAGGTTTCCCCTTGGGTGACTGAGCTTTGCATAACTAGACACCTTGGAAACGCACCAGCTTAGAGTTTGCTGAGAATTCTTCCTGTGAAAATTCTTCACAAACTACAATGGGAACCTCTCACCTGTTGCTGGAATCACCAGTAGGAGGGAACTGGTTTGCTGGTTCACATTTGGCCACCCATGCCCAGCAAGATACAGGAAATCAGGAAAAGGCCATTGAATGGCTAAAGAAGAAAGAAACAATTGTTTCAAAGTGTTGGTTTTTCACTGTGGCAGCATAGCAAAGGCATATCTTTGATGTCTGCAAGTAAATCACAAAGGAAGAAAACCGACTGCATTTACTTGGACATAAGGTAACAGGAGCAATCAGAGAGCAGAGATGTTGTTGATAAAGGGCTGGACCATTGTAACTAAGGTACACAAATGTAAATATAAAACACTCACTTACCATCTGCTCCTTTTGCTTATTCTCGCCCTGCCCTTGAATTATATGTGGAAATAATTTGATCTTGAACACAACTTTTGGTTTTTGTTGGTTTGGTTTTTTGGTTTTTTTTTTTCTGAAAGACACAAAAAGCAGAGGAAAGCTAATACATTCTGTTTTGTGTAATAATCTAAACGGCAGCTTTGGCACAATACTGTATGTGAACAAACTAGTCAACCAATAACTCCAGTCTGGAACTTGAAGAAAGTTTCTAACAGAGTGGGAAAACCCTGGTTTCAGAACACTGTTTAATTAGCAGTTTGTGACAGATTGTCACTGGACTTGATCCTTCTAGTCTGTCTTACAAAAACAAGAGGCTTATTTATTTTTTATTCATGCAGGTATTTTTCTGCAGAGGTGACAGTGGACCAGAACATTAGCTCCAAACTTCTTGAACTTTGAGAAACTTGGATTCTGATTTGTTCTCCCCAGCTGGAGATGAGCTGAAGACATAGGTTGTATTTACACATGCAGAGGAAATAAAGTAGTTTTATCAACTCGTACCAGAAGAAAGAGAACACAAATTTTCTCACGTGAGTCTCACTTTAGAGAGCACTGCCTACAGATGGGCACTGGGTTTTGCTTGCATAACTCTCAGACAGAAACAAAAAAATGCCACATGTTTTGCTGAGTTCTATTGTCTGTCCCTCCCTTTGTAAGGAAATTAAAGCTTATTTCTCTCCTAGTTCCATGAAATCTATCTGAATCCTGGTAACATGTCTCTGAGAAATTGCTCAGAGGGAATAACAGACAAGGGTACACCCTCCATTGCTATGTTACTGCTCCATGAGTTCCAGACAAAAGCATTTCTTGTGGTTTGGCAGCAAGCATCTACTCCTAAAACCCTGGGATTGCATTGTTCTTTACATGTCAAAAGTTGATTTAGTACCTACAGGCACAGATTGCAGGGTCCATCTTTTTAGGAAGGATCTTCAGGTTTTCTAAACTGCTGGGGTCACCTCTCACAGCCAGTGACACCATTTGGGAGAGCCACACCCAAGTAGACTCTATAAAACAGACCCTCAGGTCTGCCCTGCAATGAATATTCCAGGATTTTTATCCTGACCTAGGTTAAATGGTAATACTCCAGAAACTGAGCAACTGACTGCCAGGCCCATAATAACAACCCTGAATCATTAAATAAAGATACATCTTCAGGATAAATTATTGTTAAGGCTCCAAAATAGTTCTGCTGTGTTTGGAATTCTAATAATGGTAGGCAAGCTTGACTGGAACTTCTAATGATACAAAGATCTTGCAGTCTTGCTTATCTGTAGCTAAGTTAATGAGCCTGGGACCCAAACATAGCTATTATGAGGCCCTTCTGCTCAGAATGGTGTATCTTTACTTTTAAAGCAGATCATTAAAAGTAATATCTAATGAAAACTCCATCTGTTTTCCATTGAGCGTACATTTGGCTTTTTTCTTTTTTTATTCTCTAAGGCTCCATGAAGCTTTGCAGCACACAGGGCTGACACTGTCACATGCTAATAGGACAAGCCAGCCCTTGATGCAATTCCTTTGTCCAGGAAAGTTAAATATTGGGTATATCTGAATCTATTAACATAAAGGTAACCTTTTGGACCTTTAATTTCTTTCATATCCAGGAACCGGAGAGAGATGCACAATTATGAAGTGGTGTAATAAATCTTGAGTCGCACAGACCTGCACAGAACTGAATCTACAGACCATAAATGTCATTTTACAGAGCAATAGCAATAAAAGCTGAGACTTGCCACTCTGTTCTCTCTCTTCTACTCAGCTAAATGGGAGTTTCTGAGTCCTGTTGAGACACAGGGTCTAAGACACAAAGCTGGGCAGCCGAGATCCCTACAGACACTCTCACAGTTTTCTATCACATGAACCTACAGAAGCCAAACACATGCACATGCAGTTTCCATTACTAAATAATTCATTTGCCAGTCCTAGCAAAACCTGGTAGTATTAGATACACAAACACTTTATGCTAAGTGCTGTTAAAGCCTAGTTTCCAAGAGATTTGAGTCTTGAGGATTTACCCAAGTGCAGATATTCTGTCCTCTTATAAGGGGTTTCCTCCCTTATTCCCTATACAGACATGGCAACCTGCAGTAATGAAATTTTTTGGCACTTCACAGAACAAGAAAAACATGCCTAAATTGACCATGGAAATTAAAAGGTTTTTTCCCATCAAAAGAAGGAAATTCTGAAGCAAACACCAAATAAAGTGGGAAACTGGGAGGACAGGAAAGACAACAAAGAGGAAAGAGCAAATTTTTGAATAGCACAAGCAATTTATGAAAAAGATTGGGAACTTGGCTCACTGCAGAAGCAGAAGACTGGACTCAGCAGTCCAAAAGATAATTTTTAATTCTACATTTCCTTCACCAGAAGTGGGGATAGAATAGATAATTTTTCCTTTAGAATTAGTTTTCTCTGCACTTGCCTGTGCAAACATGTAAGTTAAAATGCATGTCATCTCTTTCCCATGCTCCAGCAAAGACAATGAAAAGAGAATGTGACCTCTTGTGTGGCCCGTAACAAGTATAAATTAATGATGTCTTAATATGCATTCAGAGTGGAAAAAAAATCCCATATTTCATATAGCTTTATAAATAAAGCATATCTTCTATGGTTGGTCACAAATAAACCAGAAGAGAATCAAGCAGGTGATGTGGAAATACAAAGTAATAAAGATTGATTCTTACCTTTTGCCTTTGTAAGAAAATGAGACTCATGTTTATGTTTGCTTATATGAATTGGCCCCAAATAATGTTGGAAATGGTTCATAATTCCCACTCAGATTTTCAAAACTTACGATATTTAATTCCTGCAAATTCTGTGAAAATAGACAGCCAAGACAGATTATTCATTTCTCATTGAAGAAACAGGCTAAAATGAACTCAATCCCCATTAAACATCAGAGAATCCATGCCTAAACACCATCCAAGATTTAAATCTGTAGGAAAAAAATATTTCACTGTTTGCAGAACTACTTGTATTGAATGAGATCACAGAGATGTAACATCAGTATGACAGAATCTAATCACCACTCAACAAACATTTTGGAAACAAGTCAGCAACCACATCTGCTTCACCAGAATCAGAGCCTCATGTGACAGGAAGCTTATTAGAGACCCTGTCTCTCATTATTTTGTTTTTGCTTATAACTTCTCAGCGTGAATATTCAAAATTGCAAAATCAAGCAGCTTCCTTTACAGACCATCCAGAAAGGAGAAAGAAATTGTGTCAGACATTCCAGATCCTGAAGAAATTGGTGCCTGTGGAGCTATGGATTTCTACCAGCAAAACATCTGGTGCAAAACAACGTTAAACATGAATAACTTGCTTCTCTTTCCCCTTACCATTGGTGTGAGGCAATAATGACTCCTCTGAAGTTTTCTTGGTGTATCAAGCCTGAAAACAAGACAAAAGGAAGGAAACCAGACCTTTAAACAGCAGATAGCAAGACATCTTAAAGGAATATGACTGAAAATACCTTATTATCTTAGTAGCAGAAAATATTACATTTTGAGATATTTTTCTTGGTTACTACACATGAAACAGTTGCTTCACGATACTCTGAGTGTTATTTAGGAACTCCCATTTGGTGCTCTTTCATGGCTTTGGTCATAGCTCCAGGAATCAGAGCCTCCGAGCAGGTAAATTCGGTAAAATTTACAGGGGAAACACCACTCAGGAAAATCTGTCCAGTAGTGAAGCCAAATGTCCAAAGTCTCAGCCAGAGTAACAGTAGCTCTGTGTACTCAGCCTTCCTTAGCTGAAATACCTCCTAAAGTGAAAGAATTCATCTCAAACTGTTCTAAATTGGATGGTCCAAATGCACCTTGATTTGCCTCTGCAGTCACAGTTGGTGATGTGAGAGCTTCCTCACCGTGCCCAGAAGTGGGATGGGTTTGGGAACACCAGGGCTGTGGAGCGTTGTGAGACTGAATTATGGGCACCTCCATCTGGTGAGTGCCATCAGTCCCATGACAAAAACCAGCTCCCCTTTTCCCTCCACATTCCTCAGCTCTGCAGGAGTTTTTCTTGCACATCAGGCTGGGCTGGCAGTGGCATTTGGAAGTGCTGAGCAGTGGGGTGGCACTCACTTTCCCTGGCAGGGAGGTGCTGCATGGATATATCCCCACCAGGGCCCTATGGTGGGCAGGCACATATTTGCTTTATACACACAAAAGCTCTCAAACAGGGTCCCACTCTGCAGACACATCAGACAATGTCATCCCAAAGCCTCTGGATAACCTTTCTTTCTTCTTTCTCAATCACCTTGTGGACAGATAAAAAAACCTTTCAGGGAGATCTTAAGTTGGTGTTGCCATTTCAACTCCACAGATGTCAAAGTAATTTTTACACTCTTTCTGCTCAACTAATTGCCAAGCCCCAACAAAGGGACTTTAATGGGTTGCACCAGGCAATAAACCATCATCTATTGGCTCTAGCCAAGGAAGGAAGAGAGGGAATGTAAAGCTGGAACAAAGCACAGGCCCAGAGCAGGTCCAAATACTTGCAGAAACTAATTTATCCAAATATTTGATACCAGATGTTCTATTCAGACAACTTTAACAGAGCTCCACAGAACATTAAATGCTTCTCATGTTTTCAATACCCAGGCCATTCTATCTGGGCACTTCTGCCACAGGGCACAAACAAAACTTAATATTAATCTAAGAAGTTTTGCTCTGCAAGTTCAATATAAAAAGAGTAAGAGCAAACACATGCTAAGCTGTTCCTGGGAACACTGAACACAACAGAGGACCTGTCTTGGATTACAGCATTTCAAATTATGCCTAAGGTCTTGTTTCAGGGAGGATATATTAGTGATATGTTACCACAAATATTGTGATAAGCTGGAGCATTCTTCATCTCTCATTAACAAATATCCAGACCATAATAAATCAAATTCATATTTTGTTGTTTACCTAGAGTTTCCCCAGATTATTGCCCAACTACTAGTCCATTGAAAAGTTGCATCTTTTTTCCTGGACATCTATTTGGGTCTCACTTCTTTGCAAATAACATTAATTTTTGCCTGTGCCCATTTTTAGCCTCATGAACTCCTTGCTCTCCTATTAGTTCCTTCTCTCTAGACCATTAACACATACATACAGCCATATGTACTAAAAATTACTACTTATTGCACACATTTGTGCAAAACCTTTTTCCAAATTATTTTGGAAAAATAATTGAAATCCAGGACTACCTACATTTGTCAAACAATACCTGTCAAACAGGCTGTTGAGACTGTGCAGTGGCAGCTGAGGTCAATTCTCCCTTATTTTCTCAGCTGCCATTGCACACCCCTAGTCTCTTTCTGCTGATTCAACTCTGCAAAGGGGAAGGATAACAGGATAAGTATCTGGCCCAATTTTCCCTCTCTGCAGTAGCTCCTTTACATCACAGATTTAATTCACCTACTTTTCTTAACTGGCCCCATCTATTCCCATCTCCACTTCCTCCTTCCTGTATCTCTTGGTCCCCCAGTCAGTAACTCCAACCCAGAACACAGCTCTTCTTTAAAAGATGTGACCTTCTAGGTTGTCTCCTGCCCTCTGGGAAGGCTGACAGCTCTGCCAGCCTTCTCTTACGAGTTCCTTCCACAACTGACTGTAGCCTCTTTCTATGAACCCCTCGTGCATCCCACCAGGTGCAGCTGGGCCATGGGATGTGCAGAGCTGCCTCTGTCCCAACGCCACCGAGCTCTTGTGTGTTTGCTCAGCTCAGGCACTGGATGGTGCTCTTGGCACTTTCATGCCTCAAAAGCGCTTTCCGAGCAATCCCACTTCCCCCAAGAGCTGTAAAAATTCCCCGGGGTCAAATACAGTTGCACGTCTAAGCCTCTAAATCCCAAGAAGAGCATGTTTTGACTATACAGAATGTAGCTGAGGCTGCAGTGGGAGACGCTCAGCTAGGTAAGGACAAATGCCAAATGAAATGTCACTGCCTGTGACACACAAATCCTCCAAGCAATGCTTTCACATTTGGCCTCAAATATTTTATTTGCTAATTGGTTCCTTATCAATGTTCCCCATAGCAACAAGGGAGATGTAAGTGGCACAAAGTGGGCTGAGTGACATTATGTCTGCATGTAAATGTGACTGGGATTGTGCATGGAGGGGATGATCTGAGGGAGGTTAACATAATGTGAAACCTCCTGTGGTCTCAGAGGAGAAAGGAGCTTCTCTGAGTGAGGCAGGGAAGCTATCTCAGCAGCAAACCTTTTTAGAGGGAATCAGACTGAGACTCTATAGAAAATGAGTCTGTTTGATCTTTTTCCCTGCTTAGAAATATTAATTTTACACCAGATGTTTGTCTTCAGTTATTTTTCATAGAAGGTCAGAAGATTTTTAAAGATGCAATGAATAAGCAAAGGAAATATACTTTATGGCAAAAAAAGCTATTGGGAGATAGGAGATAAATGCTAAGGCTTTTCCTTTCTTTGGCTGATTTTTGTGCATCCCCAGGCAAATCAGGCTGTCTTTCTGAGTTTGCTCAGCCTTGTAAATTGAAGATAATTCCTTCTCTTGCAGCTATTCTAAAAGGCTTTTTCTTCAATAAATGAAGAGCACAACTATTTTGTGTGTCTTCATCTAAGGGAGACAGGTCTGGAAAAGGCACTCTAGCAAAATAAAGAAGCAAAGAGAGAGACCACTGTAGCATTTAGGAGAAACCAGGGGAAAAGGGAATAAAAGTATTCATAAGGATGGGGTGGCATTGATGAGAAACATCTGGACTAGCTGGATGTACCCACTGACCTGAGATGTGGGATTTAAACTTGTATTGAAAAGTATTTGGACTGGACCACCTCTGGCTGTAGAGACATCAGCACAGTCTCAGAAAAGGCTCAGGGATCACTGAAGGATCCCACCTTGACAAAGGCCTTGAATTACACTTTCCAGCATTCCTACCTGGATTAAACAGTTCAGAGGTTGGGCTTGTTCAGCTGAAGGATTTGCACAGATTTGGTGATCCCCTGAAATCCTATTGCAACACTTCAGCTGCCTGGTCCACTGTTTACACAAAGAGTGCTCAGTCTTCTTGGGTATCATCCTTCTACATGTCTCCAAAGACAGTTCTGAAAGGGACAAACTGAGGGTTAATAGTGTCTGAATGAATAAAACACTCCAAAATGAGCACTGCTGTTGAAGCCTTAACATGGAAATCTTTTGGCTACACCATTTAATACGACACACATGGGACAATGAATTTTACAGTGCTTGCAACACTCCCTCCTCTTGGCAAGTGGGCATTGAAAACCATTAGAATTTATGGGATAACTGAGCTGCTTGTGCCTCAGAGGAAGAAAATAGGATAAATGGCCCAGTCCTGCAGATCTGACATGACTCATCGAGGTTAACAAACCGGCTGTCCCAAGATTAGGGAGTTGAGTGCATGAGATGCTACTGCTCACATGGGCTCCTGCTTAGAGAAATGCTACTACAGGCAGTGTTTATCTGTAAAACAGCCTTAAGAAGCAGAAACCCATTTGTTATTTTAGGTTTTTAAAAGATAAGTATAATCTTGTGAAAAGAGTGAAAAACAAGAGAGTTCTCTCTGGGGTCCCACTGCTCTTGCTGTCCCCACTGCAGGACCACATTGGGTTTGCTCAGTGGGTCTAATAAATGTGTGGTGACTGAAATGGGCCTGGCTGGTGCCTCTCTCCTCTGTTCTGACATCCTGCTGAAATAACAGGGCTGGCAGGAGAGAGCCTTTGTCCAAGTCTGCCTTCAGCAGTGATTCAAGGAGAGATGCTGGTATTGCAGTGGTTGCAGTGTGTGCAGATAACTCTGTTAATGCAGGTTTAGTGAGCCTGAATGGGGCATGGCATATTTTTAGATCTTCCCAGGAAGGAGGGTGTAAACACAAAGCAGAGTGGTGCCTCCCTGCAATGGCAATTCTGATGTACTGCTGAGCAAGGTTACCCAAAAGACTGTGTTCTTAATGTGCCCTTTGTTACTCACACAGACTGAATTTCTGATTCTTTGGTTATTTTGCAGTAAAAAAAAATTGTTTAGTTTCATTGTGTATCACAACATTCAATGAGCTTGTCCCTTGGGAACACCAAGAGCTTTCAGATCTTAATATAGACATCTTTCAAACGAGATCATCAATGTGTATATATCTGGATTTAGGGCCAATGCAAGCACTTAAATTTTTTGCCTGCCAAATTTTCTTTTTTGGCTCCATTTTTGGCTCCATTTTCTTCCCATATATTTAAAGAACTGCACCACATGGAATCCTTTAAACAATAGATGGGATAACATAATTTTTCAATTGCTCTTGAAAAGGTTTTTAACCACATAAACTATTCCAGGGTTTGCTAAGAAGTTACCATTGCAAATAATGTAATTGGTCCAGACTAAATTCCTTGCATTCCAGAAGAACTTTTGAAGCAAAGAGCATGACTGATTTGGGATTTTTAACCAGCCTCTTTATGGCAATACTTAGATGAATGTAAATTTTCTCCAAAAGTTTTGCTTTAAAAAGAAATGACCAAAGCCTACAAACACTCCTAGCTGCAGAACTAATACTTAATGCTACTGACCCATCAATCTCAAGAGAAGGAAAATAAACATTTAAAAATTAGGAAACTGAACACTTTAAATAATTTTTAAAAAGTGAGAAAAACAGTAGACAAAATCTGGCAAGCCTAGAAATATATAAAATACAAACAATAAATTGTGCTATTCCTCTTCTCTTTTCCTAGCACAACAAGGCTGTTACTTGCCTTTGGAATGAAGCCAAGCCTCACTGTCCTGCACAACCAAATCCCTCCTTAAAGATGTGTGTGACTTCTGCTTCCCTGGGCTTCACCTGGAATTAAAAACACACTTTTTTTTTTTTTCTGGTAACATGTTTACTCTTACCATCTGAAACATTCTTGTTGCATTCCTCCAAAGGTGATGTCATTGCATGGTTTGGCCAATGGAGGCTGTTACCCAGCTCTCACTGTGTAACACCTCCAGGTAGAGCAGGTGGGGGAGAGGAAATCTCCTGCTTGCTGAGCCAGAGGACTCCAGTTCTGCAATTCTCTTCCCCTGTGGGTGCAGTGGAGTTCAGCCTTAACAACCCTCAAAGCCGCTTCCCAAATCCACCTCGTTACTGAGCTTTCTTGGATTAATTGAATTAAGCAGTGGGTGGTTTAAGAAATGAACTACACTGAGAGCAGGACCTGTAATTCACTGCAAACTCCCACCACACAGGGCACAACAGAATCCAACTTATTTTTGGCCAGTCAAGCAGCTGACATGGGGAACAGCACTTCAGAGGGCCTTTTGGATCTCCATTTTGTTCTGTGCTACAGGCCAGCTTCTCAGTTCCCACACATCAGCCTGTTTCCACTGGATCCACACCACATGCAGACTTGGCCTTGCAAGTCCAGAAATTTAGTTTATCTTTTTAAAGACTCTGGGTTTTGTAGAATTGGCTAAGCTGATGTATAAAACAATAGTATCTTGTGTCACTCAAAACAAAAGGAATTAGCTCAGTATTTATTAGTCAAACTTCCTGTGAATACAAAGTTATGGGATCATACTCTTCCTCAGTCTGATCACAGCCCTGCCCCTTTAATCACCCACAACCAGGGACTTGCTGGAGTTGCAGGGAGTCCTCCAAAGCTGTGCACTTTGTGGCAAGTACAATGTATGTAACTGGGTCTTGTCCTGACATGGCGCTGGGACATAGCCAGGGTAACTCACCCAGCCTCAGGATCTGGGACTAGTGTCACAGATAAGGACAGTGATAATTGCATTCTTCAAAGCCTCCTGAAAAGAGATGCCTCAGTTGAGGTTAAAGTGCCCCAAGTAAAGAGAAAAAAAAAAAAGGCAAAAGCAAAGACACAGACAGAAAAATCTTTCTACATGATCAAAAAAATAAGCAGGGAAAGTTTCACTTGGAACTTGAGCACCGCTATGCACAGAAGTCAATCAACCATAAGACCTATTAGGAAAACAGATTTAATAAGCTCTTTCTCCACTTATTTATTTTCCTCAAGCAAAATGAAAGTACCTCTTTTCTTCTAGATGTGTTATGTGAATTACTCCACTGTGCTCTTGGCAACCAAACAACCCCAGTCCCCATCAGTTTCCTCCTGGTCTCCAGAAACCACTGTGTGTTCACACTCACTGCTTGCCCCTGGATGTTACTGTTCAAACAAAACCTGCAAACTTCTCTTTTTCAATGAGCCTGCAGGATTAAATTTCAGGCAGAGTGCAAGGTGACAGCTACTCCTCCACCTGTAATGACACAGCACACGCTCTCCAGGAAGATACATCTTCCATTCACTCATGTCTGCTGCTTGTGGTACTGATGCTGAAAATGCCCATGTTTAGCTTTTAGGCCAAATAAGTTTGATAAAAATTCATGGGATTTTAGGAGCATTATTTCTGGAGAAGCTTATTCCAGAAATAGTCTCTGCTCACCTGTGTCACTGATTCCTTAATACTGCCCTTGTCTAACATTTGCACCTCCGGGACAGGAATTTAGGACTTCTGGTCTCTGCTGGTTCTGTGCTGCAAGACCTTTTCCTCTGACTGAAAACTGCTGCTAAACCTCCTTTACCTCTTTTAAGATTTAGCTGAGTCATGTTGGGAAATCCTTTGAGATCAAGGCTATAAGAACTACAAGTGAGTAGAATTAACTGGGACATTTTGGGAGGCACAGAGGAAGTTACCCAATTGTTCCAGGTTAGAAGACATTCTGTTACATACTACATAAACCTTCACCTCTGTCAAGTGCAATTACTGTCCAGAAAAGAAAGATTAAGAACCACACCTATAAAGCTAGTACAGCTCTAAATTGAAGAACAAGAAGGGAGAATAAAAGTACAGGCCCCTCGAGAGCTCTTATATTTTACAAACTACCTATAAAACCCAGTCAGAATGTAAGCTCAGGAGGTCAGATAGAGACTCTGAAATGTTGCAATTCCAATAGTCAATATCCCATCTATGGAAGTGATGAAAGTGAAATTATATTCATCCCTTAATAAGCACTTGTAGGCACAACAGATATCAAGCTTGATATTATCTCACTTGCTTTTTGCAGCAGGAGTGATGCTGCACTGAGTTTGATCCTCGACCAACCAAAATGTGTCAGAATTTTGCCTCAACATGAACAAGATGAAATTAGCTGCTAATATGGGTGCTCTGGGGTACCCATACAAACACACACCAGGGTGGAGTTTCAAGAGCTCAGTTCCTACACTGATGATTAGATTTTCAGGTAAATTCATGCATTGAATGCTTGCAACATCCAGCTACTCATAAAAAGGCCCAAGCAGGAGCTAAGAAATGTGTAAATGTACCTCAAGTGATAGATGCT
The DNA here is from genome assembly GCA_025920805.1 of Petroica traversi. Taxonomy (NCBI): domain Eukaryota; kingdom Metazoa; phylum Chordata; class Aves; order Passeriformes; family Petroicidae; genus Petroica; species Petroica traversi. The sequence continues at coordinate 58,324 of JAHLSL010000039.1, read as the reverse complement.
TCATCCTTTGATCACCTGCCACTAAGTCAGCAATTCTGTGAGCAGCTGACACTTCTGGGTTCTCCAAGATTCCATGAAGAAAGCCATAGATGTCTCAGTTTGGGAACACTGAAAAGTTAAGTCTTTAGTTTAAGCCTGCTTTACACAATGGCAAAGACTGAGAAGATTTACCTCAACTGATCAAAAAAGGCAAAATGGAATAATTTTCAGACTCCCTATTTCAGGTTTGCATTTGGTTTAACTGAGCAAAAATTTAATAGGAAATGCAGAATCCCAAGTCTTGCCATACCATGTATTTTGGCAGCAAGGCTTGAAAGACTGAGGCAACAAGTGACATTTAGTTTAAAAGTGACTCATTTTAGGATATGCAAGCCATAAGAAAAATTAGTTGTAACAGATCCTGCACTTGAAAGGACTGGTGGTGTAATTTCTACTCCAACTCTGCCTTCTGTGATTTTACATGTGCTCAAATGGCACAGATCTAATGTTTTATTCGTAACAACCTGGAGTTCAGACATCCTCCCAGTTAGGTGGAAGGACTAAAACCAATCAAAGGACTAATCCTCCATCCACACAGCCCAACTATGGAGCACTGGGGCAGGGATCCCTTGGCTGGACAGGCTCCTTCCACAGCCCACCCGGGTCACAGCTGCACCATTAGTGTGACAAATGGGATAAGTAAAAGTAGGCCAGGGACTAATACACCAATTTCCATGCCAAGTGTGTAATTTACTAATAAGACTTTCTGATTATTTGTGGACCCCCTGACTTCTGAGGTTCCTTTTTTTTTTTCCACGAGGATTTATGAATCTTGAGTGCTTCCAGCCCCTTCAGGGTTGGTAATCACATCAGGGAAGGGCTGCATGTGGCACTCAGTGCCATGATCGGGGTGACAGGGTGGAGATCAGCCTCAGGTTGGACTCGAACACCACAGAGGTCTTTTCCAACCTCAGTGATTCTGTGATTACAGGGCAGAATTTGTTGGTGTTGCTCAAAGCGACTTCCTGAATAATAAACATTCATTATGCCTTCGGGCTGTAGGCCCGGGATCTCTCCCTTGCCCGGGGCTGAGGGGCCGGCCCGGGAGGGGCGGGGAGAAGTCACCGCCACCCTCACCCTGTCCCCAGTGCCTGGTCCAGGTTCTTGTCCCCGGTCCTTGTCGCTGTCCCTGATCCCAGTCCCCGTCCCAGGTCCCTGTTCCCAGCATTTGGGCCCTATTCCCCATTCCGATTCCTGTTTCTTGTCCCTGTTCCCTATCCCTGGTCCCCGGTTTTTGTCCCTGGTTCCCAGTCTTTGTCCCTGTCCCCGGTTCCGCTTCCTGCTCCCCATCTCTACCCCCAGTGCCCGTCCCCGTTCCCATTCCCAGCCCACGGTGAGGCACGGGACCGGTGCGGCCGCTGGGCGGGGAGGGACCGGCACCGGCACCGGGGACCGGGGCTGGGAATGGGAACGGGGACGGGCACTGGGGGTAGAGATGGGGAGCAGGAAGCGGAACCGGGGACAGGGACAAAGACTGGGAACCAGGGACAAAAACCGGGGACCAGGGATAGGGA
>JAHLSL010000039.1:0-56371 GCA_025920805.1 Petroica traversi | reverse complement strand
ACGGCTGGGCAGGGTCCGGGGGGCCCGCACGGAGCGGGGACCCGCCGGGAGGGAGCGGGGAGCGGCCCGGGGAGCTCGGCTGGGAAGGCCTTGGGAGGGGGCGAGAGGCAGCGCGAGTGGTTTTTTAGGCTGTAAATGTGGAGCAAGGGCGGCTCCCGGCGCGCTCGGAGCGGGGATAACGCTGTGAGGACGCGCTGCTGCTGGGGAAGGGGAGCCCAGCCTCGATGGCCCGGCAGGGGAGGAGGGGAGGGTGGCGGTGTGTCCAGGTGGACATGGATCCGCCGGGTGGGACGCCGACACTGATTTGGCCACGGCGGGGGATGTTTGGCTGTGTTCGAAAAGGCACCTCGGAAGGCTCAGGTCGGGATGTGCAGTGTGAACAGTGCGTTCCTTTGCTGGAAAAGACAAAGAAAAGAACAGATCTTTTCTCAAGGTGTTATGTACCTGTGCAGAAGGAAGCTAAGCTTTTCCTGCGGGTTCCTGTTGTGGGAAGGTTGTTTCTTTCTGGTTTGAGAGGAATTGTGAACGTTTTTTACCTTGGAAGAGGATACAGAACTGTGTGTATATAAAAAGCTGTAGGTAATGGCTTAGCTTGGAAGGTGAGGTTGAAGGGACAGTGTTTACTGCGTGGGATGTATCGGAAGGGGTGGAAAAGCCAGGAATTTAAGTTGAGGCTGGTCATAATGTAGATATAGGAGAACTGGAGAGATGTGCAGAATCCTGCAGGATTGGTGCTTACCCAGCCATTCGACTAGGCCAGGGCTCTCCTCTTTTAGAGAGCAGTTGAATTTCCTTGGGAAAGCACTCTGTTAGAAAAGGGCAATGATGTATTCTTAATTATGCATGTCTGGGGAATTGCGTGGGCCTTTTTTTTTTTTCTTTTTGTGGAGTTACACGAGAAAGTGCTTATCCTCAGGGATTTCAGGATTTCAGCCTGCCTTTTAAAAGTTTTAATGATGAAGGTGCTTAGATTGTAGGGTTTTCCCTACATTAAGGTCAGTCATTGCTTCTCCTTTGAGAGCACTGAGGGGAAGGTGAGTTTCCTTGCTGTCCTGCTTGTAAGGTCAGCGTTGGCAGGGGTTGTTCTCCTGTACTTTGTGGTGAATAACCATTGTTTATTGTTCTTCAGCCCGTTCTTCTGAGAGCTGCAGAACAACTTCCAGCGAATTTTCTTGTTGGCTCTTGCAGACTGTCTCACTGCAGGTGTGCAGGGGAACTGCAGTGTACTAATGTTTGCTGCCTCTTGACCAGGAAAAGTAGTTGTTGGTTTGTAGTGTATTAGAAGATCCACATTGGATGTGTTTGGATTGTTGTTATTTAAAAGAAAGGCAAAAAGGTGCAAGTAAATCTAGTGGTTAGATAGGTTGGTGAAGTCAGTCTTGCAGGAGGTATGGATTGCTGTCTTGCTGTCTTTTTCCTGCTTCCTGGCTGTGGGGAGATGAAGATACTGTAGAGAAGGGAACTGGCTGAAGGTTGGATGGATTCTCAAAGTGGTTGCTGTGTCCTCCACTTAAGAATTGGAGCTCCTAAAATGGCTCCTCTCGCCATCCTCCTTTGGCAGGTATAGGACCAGTTTGGTTTTTTTTAATCCACTTTGGTTGCTCTGCTGTTGTTCTCATCTGTGTTGGTTTTGTTTGTAAGTAACTTACCAGAAGTTTGCCTTGAAACTGTTCTATTTTAATGTGGAGAAAGATCAAGAAATGAATTATTTAATATTTTTAGTTGCCTGCACTGAATTTATAGCTTAAAGGAGTAGCATAACCTCTGATTTAAGATTACAAGTGACGAAATAGAACTGGATTAGTATGTTCCCCTAAGGAAAAAAAAAATGGCTTTTTATAATTACTTGTATTGATTATAAGTAACTTATGCATTCTTTACTCATGCAAGACACATCAGCTCTGATTTGTTTTGTGGAAAGCAAGCATAAAAGAGCTACTTTTTCTGCCGTAGTAGAAATAACATACGGGACAACATGAGAGGCATTAATGTAGAAATTGTCTTCTCTTCTAAAGCCTATACTGAGATGAAAATGGGCCCAAGAATAAAGGGAAGGAATAGTGCAGAGAAATAGGAAAAGAATGGGTGTTGTGTCCTACCCTGGGTTTGTACTTTGGATTAGTGGAGACGTTAATAACCCTCTAATCCAGTGTGTGGGGTAACAGCGTTTCTGTACGATAAGAATTGCAGAGAGGCCGAGGGCAGCCCTTGGCTGCTGCTGGAGCTTTGTGCTCTGTGCTGGGATCTGTGAGCTCATGATGTTGACCTGTGCTGCAAGTAGGTGTGTGCTGCCAGCTGATCCTGGTCAAGGGGCTTTGCTGGGGGGTATTTTAATTTATATGTGTTGTCTAGATTGCCTTACCACAGCTGTAATGTCTTATTTTTCAAAATATTTTTACTCTGAATATAATATTCAAAATTCAAACCTCTCAGATTCCCTGGGTTTAGTTTGGATCTGGGTGCTTGCCATCTCTGAATGTAAGGTTGCCAAACAAAATGTGTTGGCATCGTTTTTCCCTATCAAAATGCTCAGGATTTAGTATAATTCCCTTTCTCATTTCTGGAAAACACCTAGATGAAGGAACTGCAGTAACATAAAACATTATTTCTTCAATACTAAAGTTAATTAGAATGATAGGCCAATTATTTAACTCCTCTTACCTCTCTAAACTTTAAACCATTAGTACAATCAGACTGATCATTAGCATATCCATTGATTCTGTTCAGTGACATACTGTTAATGGCACAGTCTTTCAGATATTTTAATAAGAATTTGCTGGCAGAAAGAATTGATCCAGTATTGGAGGAACTTAGGCCATTAAAAAGTGTCTGTCTGTCAGTGGTGGGAGGCTGTGCCAGCTCTCAGTGGAGAGAACTGCTCGTCTGGAGATGGAAGATTGGAGGATATTGCCATATTGATTTTGGTGGCACCAGCAGTGCTGTGGTCTGCATTGTGTCCCTGTGTCAGTAATCCAGGATCCCAACAAGAGCTGGGACTTGCTGTCACTGTCACACACCCCAGGGACTGGGCGATGCTGGATGAGAGGTCAGGGATGTCACATAGAAAATTAACTAACAAAACCTCAGGTGCTTTTATATTTCTAGTTATTTTCCTTGTAAGTATATCACCTCTAAACAAAATTGAAGTATATAAAAGTGCTATTACTCATCTCCAAGCTAGGTGTGGTTCATAGAGGACTGGTTTTCAGTGCTGATGTTCAGCTCTGCGTTGTTGATGCAACTGTCAAATGTCAAACTCTTATCTTGGGGAGTAACTTCAGAATTGTTGGTACTTTCCAAGAGGCAAAAGATTTCTTCCCTCACTTTCATTTTGCTTGGTCCTTGCTTTATTATTTTTCTAATTATTACTAACATTAGTAAAAAATATATTTTAATTAAAACACATTCACTTTTTTTTTTAGGCTGTGTGCTTTTCTGTCATTTTAGTGGACAAATTTGGAATTTGGTCTTAAAACGGATATCTTGAATGTACATGTTTCAACCTCTTAGAGTTTCTAAGGAAATTTTGATCTGCTCAGCAGGACAGTTTGCTCTGAAGTGGGTATATACACATTCAGGTGTCTGTTTTTCTGTTGAAAGTGAAGTCCCAATCTCTTTTAATTTAAAAAAATACCATGGCCATGTTCTTTATTGTTACCTGTTGATCTGCCAGAAAGCATAATGAATATGCTTTAACCTGTGGTCTGACTCTTCTCTTTTGGACCCTGGAAGATATAAATTCTTTGCCCATTTTTATTGCTCTTAACCACTTCACCATTGTCACAGAGAAAATGGACTTAGTAATGTGTTTTCTTCTTTTCCTGGCCTGGTGCCTTAGGATGCCTAACTGCTTTCCCATAGCCCTTGGTGGGTGGACTGGATTCCCACTGTGAAACTAGTTTGTATGTACTCCCTTGAAAGTAATTGAAGAAGGAATTTTGTTTTAAAACTTTCAAGAAGCTAAACCAAACAATTTCTGACAGTGTGGGAGTGGACCAAATCCCATAGGCTTCATGATGGTTGATTGGCAGACTTGCTGGGCTTTCACTTCAGGCATTTTATTAAAAAGTGCTTCTCAGGCGTGAAGTTTTCTATCCTAAATTTAGGTATTTTAACTATGTATTTTTCTTCTTAAAAAATATCAAATATGTAGTTTAAAAAGGAAAAAAAAAAAAAAAAGCCTGAGGTTGAGATTATGGTTTTATTCTGACTGAAGTCTTTCAGGGTAAGAACTGGGAACACTGATAAGCAGCACTTACTAACCAGGCTGTGAAAGCCACTGTGTGTTATTTCAGAGAAACATCTTTCAGACCAAAGGTCTGGTACTTCTCAGTGCTTCAGCCTTTACTCACAGAGTTGGTTTTAGTGTCTGATTTAGTAGTGGCTGAGTTAATGGTACTACTCTCCATTTATTCTATAAATAGGTAAGCATTGTGTCATTTTAGTCATAGTATAGTCAGTTAAGCATGATGATGAATTGTCTCTGGAAAAATTTAAATCATTTGATATTTTTGTGTAAATTGGCATAGAAAGAATAAGTGAGCAGTGTATCCTTGGTTAATATTTCTGTGCCTTTCAGAAGGAAGAGGGAGTTTTTTTACCTGAAAGATATCTGGTGATCAACAAAACTTCTGAGTTGTCCTGTTGCTCTCTGAGCAGTGCCTGTAGCACTCTAAGAATGCAGAACGGTGGCATGACTGCTGGTAAAATGAGGAATTGTGTGTAATTTTTTTCCCCCCCCCATTCATGTCTCCTTCTGTCAGCCACAACTCCCCTTGGCATTCAGCTGACTTGTGATGGTGCTTCCTTCCTTCCTGTCTCTTTCCTACACTTTTCTTCCCAGGCCTGGCTCCTTCAATACAATGAAGGGGGAGAATATAAGCTTTTGAATCACCTTTTATGTCTATTTCCATCCCCTCTGGCAATTCCTGCTTCACACAGCAAAGCAGCAGAAATGTGGCCTTGCTTGCTCTTTGGTCTCAGGTTCTTCCTCCCTCTCTGGTCAAACACCCGGTCATTTGACTGTGTCTTGGGTAACTGCTGCTCTCCAGCAAGTCCTCTGGTTTCCTCAGCCCGCCTTTCCAGCCACCTCCTCAGCTTCTTTAACATTGCTCTTCTTGCCTTTTGCAACCTCCTGACTGTGGGTGTCCCCTGGACCTTGCCCTTGTTTTGGCTGCTCCAGGTCTTGCTCTGTGGGATCGCACCCATCCCTCCATTCTTCCTCTTCCAGAGAAACTCGCATGACTGTACAAACTTCCTCTCTGAAAAATGTCTTTCCCATGCAGTATGGTTCCCTAGCTATGCTAAATTTTAGCTTATTTGCTCTTCTTAAAATTTATCTTTTTTAATTTAAGAGTTCTCCAGGTTCTGATATTAAGGAAGGAAGGTCTCATTGTGCTTTACTCTGGGTATAGAGAACTACTCATCTGCTTTCCAGCCCTGCCTTATACATGTTCAGGTTCTGAGTGGTTTTTTTCAGAACAGGTTTAGAATTTTGAGGCAGTGAACTTCAGTTACCTAATCATGCGGTATTATCTAATTCCTTAATATCTTAGTATCTTTATAAACTGAAGTAGCTAAGTGCCTCACAGATTGCAAAATATTAATTGCTGGGAGTTAACTTATGCCTCTTGAAAATAGAAACGTTCCATCTTTTGGCTATCGGAGCAGTTCTGAAAGTTGATATCAGTTGAGAGCAGGACAGGAAACAGCAGAGCTGTGATCTGCTTGTTCTGCTCATTTGGTTCTGTGTGCAGTTAAGGACCCTGTCTTGTGTGTCTGGCTGTGTTAGGGATTGAAAAATAACTAGAATCCTGGAGTAAAAAATAAAAAAGGCAGCCTGATTTTTTACTTAGTAAGCCAAAAGCACCTTGCCTTACTGTGGTGAGTCACGCCGAGAAGAGATTTAAATTTGGGTGGGATTTTGTTAATATTTATCTTGCTATGTTTTGTGGTTTCTGAAAATGTTTTTTAGTAAAACTGTGGGGCGAAAATGCAATAACAGATAGAAGTTATACATGGCCAAGTGAGATGGAATCAATAACTGGAAGGCAACGGTAGCATTAACTGTGTGTGTTCCAGAGGGAATAGCCTGGAGGTGAGAGGGAAGGATTACCTGGGGATCAAAGCAAACCAGCTTTGTCGATTATAATGGCGTTCCCATGCCTTTAAGCCAGTGACCTGAATAGGCTGTGTGGTTTGTATTGCATCTTTTGCCAATACATGTTTTTAGCTTACAGATAATTGCAACGAGATTTGCAATGCTGTTTAGATGGCACAACGGAGAGGAATATGCGCAACAAAAGGAGAAACAGCTCTTTCTCTGTTTTTTGTCAAGTGTTTCCGTGTAACTGTTTATCCCTCACACCCGTGCCTTGGTAGGGTAACTTTGTATTTGCATGGCTGGTCACCATTAAAATACTCCTCAACAGAAATTAGTTATTTCAATCTATGCTGCATCAGTGCTATGCAAAAGGAGGAGGCAGGCAGCACTATGGTTGGTTGCTTTAAAAAAAAGAACAAAGCAGTAACTTGCAAACAGTAACGTAGATAAAACCACAGAGTATAATACAATCCTTACATCTGTACATTCAGTGCTGTTGCCTTAATCTACACAGGGAGAAGCATAGAGGAGAGCTCAAAGTTACTGCTCAGGCAATAAGTATTTTAACCACCTACTATGAATTTTTGTGTCCAGTATCCTTTATGGAAATTATCTTTCCTAAGGCTTACTGGAGTTCATATTAGACTCCCATTGACTTCACACACAATTGAATTGGAACATTCATCTTACATTAACAGTAGCCTGTGCCAAAATCCCTCTGATACATTTTATCTGTGGTGTTACTTGGTTTATATTGGTGAAGTACAAAGCATAAATTTGACTTTGTTAATTCAAATTATCTGACAGGCTGGCATCTTTATGTCACATACGGCATCTTTCAAATTTTCTTTCAGAGATTGGTTTCAAGTAAGGTTTTCTTAATTTCCAGCTTGCAATGTCTGTTTATATCTTCTCCCATGTGAAATTAATGGGAAAGCAATTAGTCAAACTCTGGATTCTGTGCTTGAGTGATGCTTCTAGCTGTGAAGATATTATAGCTGTCTGTCTGGTCTTCACAGCTTCTGTTGGAGTCGTAGATGAAACTGGAGATAAAGATGTTAAATCTCAAAGTGGCACATTAACTCCTGCTGTTACAAAGTTAAATTTGTTGGAGGCACTGAGGATTATGTTTAGCTGATGATCCATCCGGAGGGGTTACAGTGTCTAATCTAACTGTGTGTTTGCTTTCAAGTGAGAGTAAATGTGAGCCTAGCTTTATTGTGGAGTACAAATGTTTTCTGATATATTTTTATCGACAGCTCTAGGTTTCATCTAAGCACTTCTGTACTCAAAAGACTCCTTCAGTTGCATTTGTTCAAAACCCGAGTGTGTACAAACACTGGTGGGAAACCTGAGCTTTGGAATTTGCTTTCTAATACCGATTAAGTTTGTCAGCTCCCCCTGGAGAGTCTGAATGGAAATCAGGATTTGAGAAAGGTCATTTATCACTTACAAATGTCACTCATCAAGTCTTAAAAAGTAAGTTCTGCTGCATGACTACACCAATCTCAGTTGCCACAGGGGAGAGTAGGGGACAGAAGGAAGGCCAGGCTATTTCTTTTGGCAGGCAGCAAGCACTTAGGTTAAACAGATAATCAGGCTGTACCCATAGGCTGTGGTTTCATGTTGCAGCTAAGCCAGTCTAGAAGGTTGCTGCTGAATGTTCCTGCTCTTTTCTTCCTGCTCCCACAGATGTCTTTCCATTGTCTCCTTGTGCCAGCCCTGCACGTTGGACCCATCACTGATCCAGTTCAGCTCAGTCACCCAGTTGACAACTACTCACTGAACTAATTAGTTTAATTAATTTAATAAAAGACCTGATAAGTATTAGAGCTGGCATAAAGGAAGGGTGTAGACAGCACAGTAGTAATCTGAGAGTCCAAGGGTATAGGTCAGACTTTTTTTCACAGTTCTCTCCTATCTGCATGTTCATTGCCTCGTGTGTGTCAGGTCTGCTCTGTGCTCAGCCATGTGCTAGGTGTGGCCTGCTTTGGACCTGCTTTGAGACTCACTCCCCTCCCACTCCACAGCTTATTCCTGAATCACTTCTGATGCTGTCACTGCAGTCAAAGGCTCTCTAGCATGGTGGGTGAAAGGCACATGTGCTCACAGTGAGATGGGAGTGTTGAGTTACCCTGTCAGATGACCACCAGTACAGAAATTGATTTAAAATTATTATAACTGCAGGCTTACTCCAGCCTCCCCATTCTGTATTGCTTATACCCCATGAATATTTTAAATGTTTCCAAAATTTCATGCTGGAGGAGGGCCTTCTTCCTTTTTAACTATTCAGGAATTCATGTAGTTGACAAGCGGGAGCAAAAAATATGAATATATAGAATAACAGCAGTATTTTCTGTCAAGAAATAGATTCTAGAGGCTTGGGGAAGTACTAGTCTGTTCTCAGGGAAACTATTAAATTGCTGTAGAGGCCTTACTCCAAGTAATGGGATCTGTATCCTGTTCCTTATCAAATAAAGATGTTAATTGTCTTTTATTATTTGTCATACTATATTTATCTTCACAATGTCTCCATAAATATACCTGGCAACAGTATTTTCCAGGCCATTTAATAAGATTTATATCCTTTAAGTGACTACTCTTCCGCACTGTTTTTTCATGCCTATAACCTGCTGTTCTCTCAACTAAAATTTTAAAATTACTAATCCTTGAAAGTAAGTTTTTGCCTGTTACCTTTATTCTCTGTCTACCAATTTAGTGGCCAGATTATGTAGCAAGGGATAGGGAGCCACAGTGGGAAAGAAATCTGGTGTTAACTCCATTTTGTGGTGCTTGTTCACATCCACAACTCTTGAGTTGTGTGTGAGTTGCTGCTGCTTCTGAAGTTTTTCTGATATCTGTGAAATTACCATAGTGATGTCTGGTAGCTGTGCATGTGGAAGTGAGTTTCCATGCTCTTGGTGATTATTTCAGCTTTTGAAAATGTCCAGAAAGATGCCAGTAGGCTTTAAATGGCAGTGTCCTCATAAATTTCAGAAGCCATTGCCTATGTAAATGTCACAAACTTCTACATCACTTTCTTGATCGAGCTATATTTCACTTTTGTTACCTTCCTTTGAATTTTTATGTGTGTTAGGTTATGATTAACTTACTCTTTCTCCGCCTAAATTGGGAAGCAGAGTACCTGGGGTGGTCTGTGGCCTGAATGCTCTCAGAGCTATGCCTCAATTCTTGGCCCCATGACAAACAGCAAGACAGCATGAGATCTCAGACTAGTGGTGTCTGGGGGAATTTTGGAATTAATGTAATGGTTTTCTTTTATATATTAACTTGCTTCATCAAAGAGAATAATGCAGTAGGGTTGGTTTTTTGTTGTTTTGTTGGCTGGTTTTTTTTCTTGAGAGTTGAGTTATACTTTATTCCCATTTTTCTGCCTGAAGAGGACAGTCTTTAATAAATCTGTAGGCAAAGTGATAAACATATAAGGAGTCACAGGGATTTTTTTTTCCCTCCCACTGCAAGTGAGTCAGCAATTAAATTATCTTGAAAGAAAATCAGTCTGATGTCTGGGTTTAGCAAATGTTTACATTCTAAGAGAACAGTTACATTAGTGGTGCTCAGAGTGCAAATTGTGTAGGGGGTCTCCTGTAAAATGAAATGCATATCACAGTCTCTCCCTAAATGACTCTCAATCTGAAATATTTTTATTTGATCAGAACAGTAGATTCCGGGTGGTTTACTAAAACAAACAATATCCTCAACTCAAGTTTTCTTTTACTGGGAGATACCCTGGAAACCTCACTGTCACGTGGAATTGCCACGTGTAATCCAGTTCTGGATTTTCTGGTTATATCATACAAATTATGAGATGTGGTAGTGTGGAAAATCTTGGCAGAAATATTCCTGTGTAAATATGAAGGCTCATTCATATTTTCAGTCTTGCTCTGGTCAGGAAGATTTATGTGGCTTGACATTTTTAGGGACTTGTTTTCAAGTGCTGTGGAAGGAATAGGTGGCTGTGCTGGAGCTCTGGTTCCAGGCTGGAGGAGCCTCTGTGTCTGCTTAAAACACCTTCTGTTGGTGTTTATCTTGCAGGTAATGAGGTGGGACAGGCTGGTGAAATGAACCGGGCAGGGATGAGTGTGATGTGTTTGCCAGCTGCATTGTTTGATGTGTGAAATGCTCAAAAAGCTTTGCTGAGGGGATCACATCAGGCTGTGCCTGCAGGGTGTGGAGATCTACCCAGGCTGGCCTAGAGCCGGCAGTGCTGTAATCCAGCTGTGAATCCAGCAGCTCTTGGAGAAATGTGCCCAGTTCTTGGGGACTTCACCTTCCCCAGCTCTGTGCTGCCATCACCGTGCTTTTGTTTGCTCAAACAGTGACTGGTCTGAGTAAATGCCCATAGCCTGCAGAGTAAATAGCCCCCTTTGTAAATCCAAGGAGACACTTCTCTTTTGTTTCAAATTCATCCTCCTGAAAAGAACAGGTATAAAAAAGAAAAATTGTTAAAGCAAGGGGAACAAGATGCAATCATTTAGGGAACAGGGAAAATGCTGGTGATCGTGATGACTTTTGTATCTCGGTTCTCTCCATTTTGTCTCACTGTAGATTGAATTCAAAGTTCACCAGACTGTAGCTTGCTATTGACTTTTGAAATACTCTGATATGTATTCAAGCTTAGCAACACTGAATTTCTGAGAGGATTCACTGGTGGTAACAGCAAGATACAGCCAAAATACTTTCCGTAGGATTGCATTAATGGTGCTCTCTGGTTGACTTTTCCAACTCTGATTCATCCACTGCTGCCCTATTTAAATTATTCGAAGAATTGATGAAGCATAGAGTGTGGTTGATTTTCTTGGGAAAAAATGCTAAGCAATAGTGTTTCCTGAAATTTCTTGAGGAATTATTCTCCTCACCAAAACGTCAAGGACAGAGATGCAATAGAGTGAAAGCTAATGATGGTAAAACTCCATGTGCATTAAGTTGGGACTTCTATGGAGAAGACTGTGGAGAACAGAGAGTTCTGATGGCAGCCTGGTTAAAAGGAAAGAATAAGCTACTATGGTGAGAAGGGATGTGCAGAAAGCCAGGCTATAATGATGGAGGTAGAGGACTGTCCTTGGGAAGAAATGATGCTCTTGGCAAATGAAAAGAAACTGTTGGAAAAAAATTCAAGCTCACTTTTGTCAACATGGACATTCATGCTTAAGTGCATTCCCGTGATACTTTGTGTGAGTGAGCACTGTTCCATCAATGTAAATAATGGTTAACCAAGCATAAATTTAAAACTAGACTTAACTTCAGGTCAGAATGACAAAGTGTATAGAAGAGCATTACTGTCATATAAAATGGGCTTGCTAAAACTGGAAGTCAGGTGTGATTCTCCTTTACTGAGTGAAATGCAATGTCATGAGATGGAGATTTGGACTCCAGAAAGCAACTGCCTGCTTTTGTGTCCTGGAAAGGAGATGAAGGAGGCAATAACAAAGCAAGGAAGTAGTTAACACATTGTGAGTGCTGTGAAAAGGGAGAAAAAGTGGGAAGTGGAAGTGGAAAAAAATAGGGAAGGAGAAACTATGTGTTGGCCTTCTTTTCCTTGTAATTGTGCATGAAGACTATTGCTGTGTAAACATACTTTGGGAAAAATTACTTAGTTATAACTGCCTATGGCTATTTATCTCTGCAGGTATAATTAAGCCATTTAAAGGACCTTTGTTTTCTCTTCCCCTTTTTCTTGTTCTCTTCTTGTGGCTGCCTCATCCCTGGAAGTGTCCAAGGTCAGGTTGGACAAGGCTTGGAGCAACCTCATTTAATGGAAGGTGTCCCTGCACAAGCCAGGGGGTTGTAATGAGATGATTTTAAGGTCCCTTCCAGCCCAAACCATTCTGTGGTTCTTGATTGTATTACAGAAGAGAGTCCTCCCATTTATTCAAATATCTGAATTTTTTCAGATTTTAATTAATTTAGTGATGGCTTTTCATTTTCTCTCCAAGATCCTTAATGTAGGATGTCATACAGTGTTTAGCATAAAAAAGAAAAATAAAGAGTAGGAATAGGCACTACTGAGATTACAGGCTGTAGTTTGTCATTTAACTTCAGTTAAAAATAACATTACTTTCAAACTGTAATAATATATTGCAGACTTTCACTTGACATTACCTGGAGTATTTATAATGTGGTTAGATGTTGGTAACATGCAATGTTCAGCTAATCCTGCACTTGCTGATTTACTGCAATAAATATAAAGCTTCTGTAACAAATATGCAGCAAGGCTCAGTTCTGCATGGTGATATCTGCATTTGTCAGCAACACCAAATTTTTATGGATTTGGCCTGAAATTGATACTGGATTGTTTGCCTGTGAATGTTTAGTCAATAGAGAACAAATTGTGGATGTCAAATAACCTTCAGCTGCACAGTCAGCCAGAAGCAGCTGGATGAATGCAGCAGTGTCTGAAAGCTGCGCTGCCCGAAATGGGGAACTGCCCGAGCTCCGTCTGCAGAGCAGCTCCGTGCTGGGGAGCAGCTCCTGTGCCAGGGCACAGCTGTGGGGCAGAACCCCCTGGTTTTCCCCTTTCTAGGGTTGGGTTCTCCTTGGTGCACACAGTGAAATGCTCTGAAAGGGGAGCTGTGACTGTCAGAGGCCTTTGGTGCCACTCTGAGAAAGAAGGTGGCAAGTGAGAAGTCAGGGGTCGTTCTCTGTCCTCAAATAAAACAAGGAAAGTGTGTGACTGCTGAGCTTGAGCCATTTGGCCCAGTAAATAAAATGCCTTATGCTTGCAAATGCAAGTTTGAGAAAAGCAAGTAATTATTTTCTTCCTGTTTTTTTTTTTTTCTTTTCCTTCAGTTTGATCTGCTGCTACTGAATATCTGTAAGAGCAAATGTTGTTCCTTGAAAATAAAGCAACCCCCATTTCATAAATCAGGAATTGCTTCTGTTTAAAATGCTTTTTAAAAGAACCATAATCTGTTCCTTTGTTTCTGAGTGCCTCGTGCAAACAGTTGGAGTGTATTGTAGGAGTGGGGGGATTGGTTGTTTTTTCATCAAATTGTGTCTGGATGAAACAAAGAAAAGCTTTCTGCAGGTCTGGTGGCAGAGTTAGATTAAAAGTTTATTATAGTAGTATTATTGTGGCTCCAGTATGATGTCACAATAGATGAAAATTAGTGCTCATAGAAAAGAGTAGAAAGTCATAGTAGAAACTTAAACTCACAGAAATAAGGATTTCTGTTTCAAAGAACCATGACAGGAAAAGAAAGGTAGAAAATTGTAGAAGCCTTTTTTTTCCTCCAAAAAGTTGATTGTACATGTAGGATTTTTTTTTCTGCTCTGTCTTCATATTTCAGCTGTGTTGGACTGAACTCTTGATCTCATGTTTGACACTTTAAATATCAAGCAGAAAGCTCTGTGGCATTAATTTTATAAATAGACCTGGTGCTCAAAAATAGTCTTATTGATAATCAGCTTTGTCTGTCTTAGTTCTGGAATGATCTCTACATGTCTATGTAACTGGAAACTGTCATACATAAAATTTAATCCTTTTTGGAGCTGATCTGTGGAACTGCTTATAAATAGCTAGTCAATAAGAAATGTGTTTGTTCTTGTGTTTTCGTAGAACTGGAATTTTACTGTGCAGTGGATTAAGAGAAAGCTGTATCTTTTATTGTCTGAGTTTCTCTTCATGTGTTGCAGCAGTTTCATGGTTCTCCTGTAAATTGATGAGTTCACTCTGAAATTGATTTTACTGCCCTTCTTTTGAGTTCTTCTACCTGGCTAAGGCACATGATGACATTCACTGTGCTTTGCTGTAATGTCAGTGCTCCACAGGAGATGGGGATCCTGTGTCTGACCTGGAGTGTCTGCAGAATCTGCTGTTAGCTAGAAATAAAGCTAGTGATTTAATTGGCATGTCTGTCAATCTGTAGTCTATTTGACGTAATAATCTGTGAAAAACCCACTATTTTAAATTGTTGGCCAAAAGGATTTCTTGGTTTTTTAGTTTGGCATATCAGTTTTAATTTAAAGTTTTCTCAGTGCTATTTCTGGAATTAAGAAAGTGGGTCTTTAGGGTTTTTGATTGTTTCTTGATGACTTAGGACCCTAAATAGGGAATTAGGTCTTCTCACTAGTGCTCTGAGGAAATACAGAGCGTTCCGTGCCTGTGTCTCTGCCGTGTGTGGCACCGGATCCCGTTTCAGTCGGGCACAGCTCCACCAGCAGCGCCCATCTCCCGGCTCTGTTTACTCTGCCCCTCATCCCTCGTTAAACATTGATAGCTGGGAGTGGGAGCCTGGGAACAGCGCCTGGAGCTCAGGGAACACTGACACTGCAAAATGGAAGTCTTGCTTTTGGGGCTGGCTTTAAGTTGATAGCCTGTGATGGCAAATAAGTTTTCTTTTTCAGATCTGTTAGCGCCTGGGATGAGTTGGACTTAAACTCAGAGTGAAAATTAAGTGATAAATGACAAAGGCCTACTGGAAATCTATGAATGAGTCCATTTCCTGCCATTGACGCCAGTGCATTTCCAGGTGGACTTTAATCTGTGCCATATAGCCCGAGGGTACCTGTGCCTGGTAGTCTGGGTTTGGGATCACACTTGCATTTTGGGAAGTGTCTGTATGGCTTTTGTACAAATTATACCTCTGAAGAAGAAAATAATTTCTTCGTAAACTTCATCACTTAGCAGAAAGGCAGTTAGGGTATCTCAGAAAATAAACTTTCTTTCGCTTTTATTTCTTAAGCAGGTGCATTTGAGGGGTCAGTGTTGACCTATATACAGCTTATTGTCCTCAAGTTTGTGCCTTGTCCCACTCCAGTGGGGATGTACTGAGTTCTGTCCTGACCTGTATATGTAGCACAGGTGGTAAAAACACTTTAAACTTAGTATGGAACCGAAAGAACTAGGTGAATGCACAGTTGCAGTGATGGATGACCTGCAGTTGAGATCTTCAACTGCTTGGTTTTTTTTAATGCCTGCAGCTGGCCCTGACAGCTGCCAGAGCTCAGCTGTGGAAGGGGTTGGTTATTTGATTATTTATTTATTACTTTTTAGACATAACTGCCAGACTGCAGAGAGGGGGGAATACTGTAAAAATGTAAATATTTAAATTTCATTTCCTTCTTGGTGACTCTGCCCTCCCTCTTTCTGTTTGGGCGGGAGGATTTAAAAAGGATGAGTCTGTTGTTTACCCAGCTTAAAGTACTTGAACATTCTACTCTTGGGTTGCCCTCTTGCCCTTCCATCCTCAGCAGAAGCAACTCACACCTTCAGAAGAAATACAGCTTGGTTGCTTTGCACTTTCTGGTGGGAGCAGCAGCACAGCTGCTGCTGTCTCTCTGCTGACGGAAGATGGAAAGGGAATCAAGTAAACAAGGAGTACTCAAGTCATCTTTGAGGGCAGGAGAGTTGAATCTACAGTCGAGTTAACTTTCAGGATTACTAACTGTACAACGAAACAGTTTATTTGACTTCAAAAGAATGTGTGCAAGGTGAGTGATGTCTAGATTCCCCGGTGTTCGGCTGGAATGTTGTTCGGTTGGAATGTGCATCTGGCTCCGGGCGGTACCTGTGGATGCAGAGCTGCCTGGCTGGGCCTGGACAGTGCAGCCACGTGCCTGGCACACAGCTCCCTTAAGCTCTGGTGCCTCCAGGAGTTTCCCTTCGGGAGCTGAAGCTGAACTCAAACGCAGCTCCCCCGGGCCAGCACAGCTGTTCTGGGTGTGGAGCAGGTGGTGCCAAGGCGGCTGCGGGCTCTGCACCACCCTGCACAGGACTGGGGGAGTGGAAACACAGCCAAACTCTTTCCCTTTGCAAGACTTCAGCAAGAGATCAAAGGCAACCCTTTAACCTTGGGCAGCATTTTTCCTACCTGAACTGGGTTCCATGTGAGCTGTTTCATCCCTAGTTTTGATCCAGACACTCTCTGAACTCACTTGAAGCTTTGCTCTCAGTGTGTCTTTGCTGCAAGTTCCTTTCATTTTCTGGAGAACACTCCTGTGCAGTTGGCTTTCAACTATTCACATAGGGGTTGCTGGCCAGAAAAACCTATGTATTTGTATTTAAGGTGATAAAAAAAATCCAACAAAATCAGGACTTTTGTAAAAAAAAGCGACATTAAAATCTCATCAGTCCTATAGGTGCATTTATCTTTTATTCAGTACAGAGCTGAACAGATTAAGTGCTGTATTTTGAAACACCATAAGCTCTTAACCAGCGATCAGTAAAACATACCTGTGCTCTTAAAAGGTCCTTTTGTTTGTGTCTGCTCTTACTCTACGTCATCTGGTACCAAAAATAACTGGCCCCATCTCAATGGCATTGCCCATCCAGCGTTTTACCACTGCAAGCTGTAGAGCTGATTCCAGCAGTTAGTGAGTCTAAATGTTTGATGCTGAAGTCGTGTAGCTTTTGTGTTGTGTTTTCACTACTTGGTTGTGGTGGGAAGTGTTGGATGGGATATACAAACACCTCTGATGGATCAATATTTTGTATATCTAGTCTGTGCTATATAGAGGCTATAGCTGAAGTGATTCATTTGCACAGCAGAGTTGGAACATGTCCACAAAATGCTTTTGCAGAACACACAGAGACTTATGTAGAGGAACATTTTTTTCCTCAGTGCATTGCAGCAGGGAGATGGGTTTTGTTCTGGCTCCTCAGTCTTTTCTTTCTGTTTAATATTGGAATTTTGAGGTGTGCAAGATGAAACTGCCACTTACAGCAGAACTTGAGGTGCAAAGAAGTTGATATTGCACATGCAGATAAGTTGGTGGTTGTATGGGATCTCTATACAATGCTATCTTATGGTTTTTTTCAATAATAAGAATGTTACAGCAATCTTTGTAGACTTCCTGCTCTTTCTTCTTTCATTGTACTGCCAGATGAAGGGCTGATGTGGTAAATTCTGGAAAACAGTGTGGTGTATGTGCTCCCTTGAGGATTTTTACCTTCTGAAAATGAGGAGAGTTTGATCTTACAATCAGTTAGTTCTCTGTAGATTGTGATCATCCTCTGGCAAACTTCTCCAGATGGAAGCTGGTTCATCTTTTGGTTAACATGCAGAACTGAGGACTGGATTGATAATGGCACCTAATTTTTAGTTTACAGGATTTCCTGTGCTTTGCCCTTTCATAGCTGTTGGCTGAGCTGCTGTCACTTTGTTTTCTTTGACCTCAGCCTTTGAGCACTTCGTGCTTTATTGCTCAGCCCTCACACAATTCCCAGAGAAAAAACCATCACCAGAATTATTTCTATTTCTTCTTCTTTTGTATATACTAAATTGTGGCTTTCTTTGGAAGATTGTTTTCTGCAGAACTCCTCGCCACATTCCATCTAGTTTCCCAGAGAAAGTCTAAGAAAACTTACCTTCCTTTGTTCCTTAAAGTACTGGTTGGTTTTCCTGGTATCATGAGGCAACAGCAGAGCTAATGAGTAAAGATATTTTTAAAAGAGTAAGCCCCAAACCTCAGCCTTGGAGAATGGGATGTCTGGATAACTGTTAGTGATGTACCTTATCTTCTGCTTTATATTTAGATGCTCTTCTACAACGGGTAGCAGAATTGGAAAAGGTCAATGCAGAATTTCTGCGCACAAAGCAGCAACTTGAGCAAGAATTTAATCAAAAGAGAGCAAAATTTAAGGAGTTGTACCTGGCTAAGGAAGGTAAGTCCTCAATTCTCTGATTTATTCTTAAGTTTATTGAACTTCATCTTCAAATAAACCTTGTATGAAGCATAGTCTCTTAAACAGTTATAATAAGAATGTAAGAGATTCAATAGATGGCTGTTGAGCTTCCTGGAATGAACTTTCAGAATTAAATTTAAAGATTGCCTCATAGATAGCAGCCAGAGCAACTTGATGTCCATGCAGGTACACCATCAGTGAGTTTTAATTCTAATTTCCCGAATTCAGGGTGTGCTCTCTAAGCAAGAACTGAGCTGGCACATGGAAAGACATAGCCTGGATGCTGTGCAGTTGGTACTCTGTGACCTTTTTTTAATGTAGCATTTATTTGTCTTACATTTCCATCTGAGGTAGTCTGTAAGCAGGCAAACGTTATAAAAGTTTTAAAAGCAGCCAAGGGCATCTATTTCAATAACACAGTTCATAGGAAAATTTGAATCATGAGCTTGAATATCTGGTGAAGGATTGGAGAGTAGAGAGAGCTGCTCTGAGAGCCAGATTGATTTATCTAATTCTGATGATTTTCCTGTCTTTAACATATGAAAGCAGAGCCAAAACATAATGCATTAAGACTGCAGCTGCTGTATAAGCTTATGAGAGCAGAAATACAACAGGCATAATGAAGATCAGATCATACAGCAAGCCTATTTACTTGTGTTTCTAAGGCTGGATGAAAGGAAATTTAAGATACAAGGCACTACTGATGGGATCAGCAACAATTCTCCCATTTTGGTACAGTCAAAAAATAGAAAATAAATTGTGATAGGAGAAGAAAAAACCACTCCAACTTTCACAGGTACTGAAGTGAAAGGACACCAGAGGAGAATATACAAGCAATTACTTTTCTTTTTTTTAGCCCCCCCAACTTTTTTCTCCCTCTCTGTCTCCAATACATTGGATGTGTTGGAACCCATCTTTAATATTGTCATTTGTAAACTAAGAATATTAATGCTACAGAGTCTTGTTTTTTTTTACACAAGGATTAATGCCCTTTTAAGTACTTGATTAGCTCTGGTATCCGTATTCTCTTTTGGGGATGAGAGCACCAGAATTGATTCAGCTTTTTGGCCCTCAGGGAAATACCTGGAGATAACTTGGTGTTGGTTGTGTACTTGTCCAGATGTTTCTGCTAAAACTGATTGCCATTGAAACAGGCTATGTAGGATTAAAACACATATTTTGTGTTAGTGCTTTTGGAATTAATTATATAATATATGTCTTCCAGAGGTGTTTGTTTCAGATTAGCCTATGTTTCAGAGAATGCAGGAGGATAGTATGAAATTAGTTTAATTTCTGTTTATAGTTGCAACAATTAGAGAACTAGTGGGTGTTCCATTGAATCCCTTTTCTTAGTAGAAGCTCAGTTTCACCAAAGAATTTGGTAAAGAGCAGATTAGGCTGTATATTTTTCTTATGTGGGCTCTCCAAAGTGGTCCCAGAGTGTTTCTGTTCAAGCAATATGAAGTGTTCCATCCAAATTGACAACCAAGTTGGTCCCAGAAATGGGGGAAAAACTGTTTTCCAGTCTTTTCTTACCTTTTCCAGATTCATTAGCAGAATGAATTAAATAATAAGAACTGATGAAAAGCACAGTTCACTTTCATCAGGTATATTGATCCTAGTTATATCTAGTGTCTGCTGTGTTTCTGCAATCATGAAAGGATATTCCTTTAATAAAAGGCAAGGGCAAGCAAAGTCAAGAAACAGCATTCCCTGAAGATACCCACCAACATTTGTTCAGTCATTACAGGTAGATGTTTTAATACCAGTGCTTCCTTCACTCCCTTCTGTTCTTTGGCATAGCAACCAGGGCTGCACTTCAGATTGAACTCATTAATCAAGCTAAATGTATACAATCCTCCTTTCAGAGGACCTGAAAAGGCAGAATGCAGTGCTGCAGGCAGCCCAGGATGACCTGGGCCAGCTGCGGACCCAGCTGATGGAAGCCCACGCTGAAATGGAGAACATCAAGGCCATAGCCACAGTGTCAGAGACCACCAAGCAGGAGGCCATCGATGAGGTCAAGAGGCAGTGGCAAGAAGAAGTGGCTTCCCTCCAGGCCATCATGAAAGGTAACAACCAGGCAAACTGCTGAGATCAACCACCCTGGTGTCTTTAGAGATTTGTGCCCGCTCCTCCACAGAATATGGGTAATTGTTACGGCATGGGAAAACTGCAGAAGGCCTGGATGAAGTGTAGTTCCCAAGGCTCTGAAAAGGAGCTTTGTGGGTTTTTTTATTGTCAACTTGAGGATAAAATTTAGAATTCATATCTGTGGGAACCTCATATATATGCAAAGCATTTTTGAGGGACTATGAATGTGATACTTCATCCTTCCACAAAGATAAGTATGATGCCTGTAATTTGACAAGTCGGAAAACAGCTTTAAGATGCCAGCATAATACTCCATTTTCCTTCGGTGTGAACACAGTTCTGCTCTCACAGTCAGGTGTCCCTCCAGTACTCACATGGGCCTTCCCCCAGGGTAGTGGCTGCACATGCTGCTCTCTGAGTTCTGGGTAGTTTTTTTTTCATGATAGTTCTGATCTGTTCCTTGTTAAATTTGCATGTTGCACAGCTGTTGACATTTCTGGGACAAAGTGAATGAACAAAAGGATATGAACTGGGAACAGGCTATTGCCACAAATGTCTGTTTTCTTAAAGGTTCACAGACAGGATCATACTATACTGAGTCTAGAGTCTGTTGGCTGTGGGCAATTTTTCCATCACCTCATTGTGCTTTTCACCGAGAACAGACAAACCTTCATGTATATTGAGTACACAAGTGTCTGTTTGTTTATGATCTACACAGATACATGAACCTAGATTAAGGCTGTGCCAGATGCTGTCCCTGTGTAAACAGACAGCTCCTGACCTGGGAGGGGTAGTGTTCATCCTGGAGAAGTGGAAGCTCTGTGAGAAGTTTGAATTTCTTTGCCTTCGGGGTACCTTTTTAAGGTTTTGGTCATGTGTTGGATGATGTGCTTGGAGGTACAAAATGTGCTGCTAAATAGGATGTTAGTCCTATATGTTATCTTGAAATTAGGAGTTGCACCGTTTTTGGGATTTGTTTCTCTGTGTTCTGGTGACGGTACTAATTGAAATTCAGTTCCTTTCAACTTTTTTACTTAAGTATTTGGCTTTTGGGGCAGAAAAGGGAAGGCAGAGTTCAATGTTGTCCTAGTTTTGATTAATTATAGTAAATCACTGAGTGGTTGGAGATGGAGTTCCTAAAGCTCTGTACTTTAACTTACATTGAAAGTAAGTTTTGGAAATGCTGTTTTCTAGAGACTGTTCGTGACTATGAGCTCCAGTATCACCACAGGATGGAGCAAGAGCGAGCTCAGTGGAGCCAGTACCGAGAAAACATGGAGCGGGAAATTGCTGAGCTAAGGAGGCGACTTTCTGAAGGCCAGGAGGAAGAAAACCTAGAAAATGAAATGAAAAAGGTACCTTGAAATGGAGTTCCTCAGTTTCTATTTGAGGATAGGCCCGTGAGGTCACGCCTGGGTTCATTCCTATGCCTGCTGTAATTCCTCAGCAGTTCACACAGCCTGGTCCTGCCAGCTGCCAGCCTTTGTTCGTGGAAGTCATCATGACCTAATCCATTTGAAGCCTTAAAGGCTTTGTTCCTAATTATGTGCATTCAGTGAGAGAATTGCACCTGCAAAGATGGAAAAGTTTTGCCTTCAGCTTGTAAAAGCAGACAGCTTTGTAAAGTCACTTGTCATGATGTCAGATGAGCTCAAGTAAAAACACCTTCAGATTTTTCTGGCTTGACTTCAGTTATAAAGTTTTACACTTCTGTACTTTTACTTCTTTTCCCAGGTCTTAAAAACTTAAAGTGCTATTTAAAAACCTTAGAATATCTAAGATGTCTTTCCTCTTTCTCTAAAGAAAGTAATGTTTGTGCACCACAGTACTGCTGCCTCCCTAGGAAGTACAGAACCTTGCTGTCACAAAGCAGCAGGCTCTAGATGATGAAAAATAATTGCCCTGGAGTAGGAACAGATACTGTTATAGTTGTTCAAAGATCTATAACTAAGAAAAGTTCATAGAAGTAGATTGAGGTGCCTTGTCTTGAGTTCAGATTTTTTTTTTTGTTGACATTGAACATCTGATGTGTTTCCTTTCAGACAGGAACCTGCCATAATAGATCAATGCTTTATAATCTTTGTTTATCTTATTATAATAACTTGCATCTTAATTAATTTTGCATCTCAGTAGGCTTACCTTAGTCTTCAAGGTGTTCTAAGACCATTTTAAAGTAGTGACTGAACCTATATTCAATAAAGGAGTAGGCTTACATGTGATAATCTGCCACATCCCTGCATGTCCCTGTTCTTGCTTGCAGTCAGCAGAAGGAATGCAGAATGGAATATGACAAACATTCCACACAAGAAACATTTTAGCTGTTTTTCTGTGTTGTAGCAAGCAATCAGCATTAGAGTTGCAAAATGGAATTCTTTTTCTGAGACTTGGAAAGAGATTCCTGACTGTTGCTGGTTGTAGTTACGATATTGCTGTAGGACTCTCTCCACTAGCCCTGATTTCAAAGATGAGAGTCCGGGCAAAGCCTATTCTAATCCCACTGAAATTGTAAGACAAACGTTGGTTTTAAGAAAATATTTTAATCTTATTAAGGAAAAAAAGACTTTGGTTGAAGCTGAATGGAGGTTCAAAATTGGATCGGGTGGTGAGTCTTGTAGGAACATCACAGAAGATGCAGAGTTCATAGTGTAAAAGTCCTGGCATGGCACTCCCAGCTAACTGCCAATAAGCACTTCCAGAAAACAATCTCTCTCAACTGATTCAGATTTTTAATCTGAATTTACTGATTGTGTAAACTGAAATTGCAAGCTTCTGACATGGCAGCACAGCTCACCTAAACTCAGTGGCTTTAGTAGAGAAGTTTAACGTAGCAGATAAATAGCATTTTCAGTTATAGTCCTTTAAAAAGGAATCAAATATGCCTGGTGATCCTAAAGGAAAAGGTGATCAGTTTATTAATCTCTGGTTATAGGAGCTTGGAAAGCTTTCTAGGCCTGTAAAGCAGAGGAACATAGGAGGGGGAGGGGGAAATCTGGTTTTCAGAGTGCAGCTTGAAATAATTGCTTAAACTGCTTTGCATGAGGTTTTAATCTTCTTTGTTATTATTAAACCTGTGAGGTTTTTTCTCAAGGAGACTAATAATTAGATCAAAATTAGAAAAGGTACATTCAGTTTTACCTAAAAACAAACAAGCAAATCCCAAGCCCATAAAAAGGTTTGCTTGGCCAGTAAAATAATGAATATTCATGTGTCAGCAGTCAGTGTGAAAAGAAGAACTTTCTTGATCACTTGGGATGTGTTATTTGAAGACTTGTGATCAATTCCTCATGCAAAATGGCATTTGCAACCAGCAGTGTTTGTACTCCATCTGTATATGTTCTTTTGCCTGGTGGAACACATGCTCTTGTCTGGAAGCAGCTGTTTTTCTTTTCCATGTAAATATATTTCCGGTTGCAAATTTCTGTGGAGAATTTGTGTGTTCTGTGATTTTTTTTTTTTTATCATAAAGCAACGATTTATAAAAAATAGCTTTCTAAGAAAACCTTGTAACTTTGTATTCTTAATCTCCCTTCCCAACTCAAAAAAGGTGGATACCTTGACCTAACGATTAACATGTCTACCCTAGTGATTTATCTTTCAGAAAACTTGCTGGTGATTTATAAAACTCTATTTTCCTTTGGGTTGTAGTACCAGGTAGGTCGACAGCAGCATGTACTTCCCTGCAAGTTCTCTGCTGGGAGATGACTGGGCTGACTCTGGACAATGACTGCCTGGGGAGGAGTTGTGCCCAAACTTTGGCCACTGGCAAAATTTGACTTGGCTTTTTTTTTAAATCAGACCTCATTTTCTGTTCAGGAAAGGAACTGTTCTGCTGTTGGAGTTATGATGAATATAAATACTCTTCTTAGCACAGTTGTGTCAAACTTTGAATAGCAGAAGTCTGCAGAACAGGTATTTTGTGTACAGAAAGAGCAGGAAAGCACAAGGCTCCTGTTAGGAATTGTGCTTATTAGTCAGAAGAGGGGAAATTGGAAGGGGAGAGTAATCAGATTTCTGTGACAGAGAGGCCATAAAATCTCATATACAGTGAGCTATTTTTGTTGGTAATGGTGAAGAACAGCAGGATAAATTTAGAGAACTTTTAAACGGTTTAGTCCTGCTTTAAAGAGAAATCTTCAAATTGTGTCTGTGTGTTTTCTGCTTGTCTCATTTTTAAGGAACAAGCTCGGGTATAATGTTACTTGGGATTTCCCCAGTGAGGTGTTTGTTCCTCTGAAAATGACTTGGACCAATTTTTAGCATTGTCTTTTTGTGGAGTCATTTTCCTTCTGTGTTCTGCAGGTCCCTCAGTGTGTTCTGCAGCCCCTGAGCTGGAGGAAGCAGGTTTAGCTGTGGCAGAAGTGGTTTGGGTGTTTGGGTTTTGGTTAAGGCATGAGCTGATCATGTGTAAAACTGTGGCCGTTGACAGCCAAGTTAAGATTAATAAAACATTAGAAGGAAATAAACATTCTAAGGATCACACCTCTGGAGGAGTCTGAATAACATCTCTTAGCACAGGAAATTTGGTGCTGTGGCACCTCTTGCCACATGTGACAGTATCTCTAAGTATCATTTTTCAACACAACAGATACTCTCATTTTATTAAACGGTTGAGTGGAGCTTTAACCTCGATTTTGGAGGCTCAGTAATTCCGCTTTTGGTCTAAGAGCAGATGCAGGGCCCAGCACTCCTTTTGTTAGCAGAGAGAGGCTGTTCTGAGTGTTTAGCTCAAGATCACATTGACCTTTAATAGAGATCCTTACAATGTGTTGCAACCAGAGTGTCAAACTGCAGCTCTGTTTACCAAGCAGTAAAAGCTGGAGTAATTTTTCTGTATGTGGAATGTGATACAGTTTTGTCTTTCCAGTTGGTTGCTGTTCAGAGTCTGGTTTCGCTTTCAGAGAACTTTCAGACTGTTTCTCTGAACTGCTTTTCTGTGAACCAAGGCACGGGCACATTTGTTGCTCTGTGGTGAGCCATGTGAAACCAGACTGGCAGTGAAATATTGCTGCAGTTGTCATGAATATTTAGAAAAGAACATCTTCAACACTCCAGAAAATGTTGGGCTATACTTAGTCCAGCTATAGGTAGCATTAAATAAATAGAGCCGATATGATAAATGAAAAATAAAGCAATGTCTGAAGTGGAACTCCTGCTCCCAATTGTTTGAAAAATGTGACTGCTGAGTTGCTGGCTGCAAGTGCCAGGGTCTGGGTGTGTGTGAAAGTCACATTCCTGGTATTGAATTCACTGCTGGGTGACATCCTTTGCTTTCCTCACAGCTTTTATCGGTACCAGCAGTGACAAAATGTAGCAGAAGTAAATGAAACATAAGGAAATTTAATTTTGTGTTGTGTTCAGAATTTTCTGTAAAGCTTTAAAAGTGTAGTGTTTATATAATTGACAAGCATTGTAATAATATTTTGTCTATTTAAGTTAGAAAACTTAATTGTTAAAAATATTTTCTATTTCTCTTCCTGAAAGTCTTGCTCAGAATACAGTTGTCAATAAGCTCACTAGAAACTGAAAGTCAAATGAGTAACCTCTAAAACCTGCATTCTAGTCTAGTTTTAAAATCAGACATGAGTGTTATCTTTTACTGTCTGGCTTTCCTGATGAGGTTATGAAAGATGTCATCTTTTGAAACTTCAGCTTTGGGGCACAGTTCCCTGCCCTCCCTCCCCTGCTGAGTTCTTCCAGTAGAAGACAGAGAACAACTGAGCATTCTGAGCCTCATGCACAAAGCCAGCCCAAATTAGAATGCTGGAATTCTCTGTGCCTTGAAGAGTTTTAGTGCAGAGAGTATTTGAGTGTTCTGCTGGCTCCTGGGGAGTCTCTGGGAGCTGCTCCTTTCACTTGGAAAGTGTAGTGCATCCATGAAGGGAAGGCAGAGCATTTAAGAAATGGGGATGTCAGGGCCACCCATTAACATGTGCAGTTCTGGATTTGAACCCTGAATGCGAGTTCTCATTTTAATTCTTGCTGGTTTTACCTGTCTTTCCCTTTTTTTTTCCTTTCCTTGAAATAGTCCTCTTATTGTGTTGCACTTTGATCTTCTTAGAACTACTTTTTGAAAGAAATCATAGGATAAATTGTCTATATATAACTTGAAATATTCAGTACAGTAACACCAATACCTGATGCTGCGTCAGTAGTAATGTAAAGTTGAAAAATTATCTTCTAAAAGAGAACTGAACTACCCTAGGCATTACTGTGCAGCTCCATTTGCTTTTCACTTTTTGAGTGAGTAACTGCATGGTCAATACCCCATCAAGCACTTCTTTTGGGGTTTTTCATATGTCCTATGTGGCAGCAGGTTGTGGGACAGTTAGCCTTTAATAACAGAAAAGCACACACTTTTTAAATTGCTTGATTCATACTTTTTTCCCCCAGGTATCAAGAGTGATAGATTTATTAACATTCTCTTTTAAAACAGGTATTTGTGGACTAACCCATACAAAGATTTAAAATTTAGTTGCCTTATGTAAATGGAGTAAGATCAGCCTATCATCACAGAGATGGCTGCTGAACTAAATAAATAGCAATAAGATGAGCATTGAAAGTCAAAGTTTAGTCAGCTTTTTTTTTTTGATGTAGACATTTTCTCCAAATATCTCCAGTAATGGTAACTGTTGTGAAAATTTTGATGATGTGCTACAATTTATTGTCTTTACTTCAGGCTCAGGAAGATGCCGAGAAGCTGCGCTCGGTTGTGATGCCCATGGAGAAGGAGATTGCAGCCCTAAAGGAGAAACTGGCAGAAGCTGAAGAAAAAATAAAGGCAGCATCAGAGGTGAGGTGGAGCTCTACCTGGATTCTGATTTATATCTTGCAATGTGCTAGTTTGATGCAGACAAGTCAAATTTTATAAGAGAGAAAAAAGTGTATTGGGAAACTCTTTGTGCCCCTCTTGTCTCCTGTAGCTCAAATGTCATATTTGGCCTAAATACATTTTTGCATCTTCCTGTTTCGAGCAGTGTGTGGGGGAGTCTGGGTTTAGAAAAAATTGCACAGCTTCAGGTCTACTAGTAATAGAAAAACCTCTAGAAAACTCTCTGCTCTGCACCTCTCCCAACCACCTGGCCTCTGGGTTATTGTCACACTTGCAGCCAGAGTCAGACTTTGCCATTTCAAAGGCTTAAAGGGTAGCAGATGGAAGGTTTGATGTCCTAGGGCAGGAAAGCTGTCCCCACCATCAGTGGCAGTCACAGCCCAGGGCTGTCCTGAGCCCTGGCTTGGCGTCAGCGTGTCCTGTGCTGAGGGAGATGAACAGCAGATCTGTGGAGCCAGTTAGGAATTGCCTGAAGGCTTTGGTTTTCTCCAAGATAAAACTTCCTGTGATTTCTGACTCAGCAAATCATAAAACTGAATAGTGCCATAAAGAAATCTTTCAATATGTTCTTTGTTCCAAGATGGGATCCATTTCTCCAAGCATCACATCTGACAGATGTTTATGTAACCCTGTCTTAAAAGGTTCTCACTGGAGGTTCTGCAGGACACTTACTTCAGTTCTTTGTTAGCTTTGCTATTTGAAAAATAATAATAATAAAAAAGTTTAAAAAAAGAGAAAAAATCCAAATGTATTTTATCAATATTTCTTGAAATAATTGCTCTTTGTTGACAGATTTTCCTTCCTTTTTGCAACAGTCTTTCATGAGTTGGAAAGTTTCTTTTCTTGTCTGTCCCCAGGTTTTCTTTCTTCTTAGGCTTAGTTCAAGCTTGCCTCGTAGTCATTTTTTTCTGACTACTGTGATTACTCACTTTTGAACTAAGGAGTTCTTGATTTATCAGCGTTTATCAGCTGCTTAGTTTCTGGCTATCAGCACTGATTAAAGGATCACTTCACTGTCTGCTTTCCTGAGATACTTCCCTGTTTACCATCTCTGTGCTCAGTACTGCTGCTGCTGTGATCCAGCTGTTATGACTGTGATACACTGATAGGTTTGACTTAGCAGAATTTTAATGGGTAACTCATTCAGAAGTAAATACAAGCACTACTTACACACTGGTGGTTGAATATTTGTGATTTCTGCAACTAAACTGATCCTTCAGCACTAGTTCACTACCTGAAGAGGCAGCATATAACTTCTAACAATAAAGAAATGTCTGAGAGTGTTCCTTCACTGAGCTGGTTATTCCTCTCTTTTTATTCAGGTTAAAGAACTGAACCATTATTTGGAAGCTGAGAAGTCGTGTAGGACAGACTTGGAGATGTATGTGGCTGTTCTCAACACACAAAAATCAGTCCTGCAAGAAGATGCAGAGAAGTTGAGGAAGGAGCTGCATGAAGGTACCTACCTAACAATAGTCCTTTGACTCTCTTCCACTGAGGATGCAAAACCCAGTGGAGCTGTTAATTTTTTTATAATTTCTGACTTGAACTCGATTAAAAGAAATTGGGAGGGAGAAGTAGCACTTTTAAATGTACAAGGCCTTAAAGTGTTTGCAGAAGAGTTGAATGAGAAGTTCCCTTATGACAGAAAAACAGCAGAGCCATTCATTCCCTCAAGGCTTGTGGTTGAGTATCTGCTGAGTTCTTAAAGCATTGCAAGCTTCATTCTTGCTGAAGTGATTTTAGGTGTGTATTATATTTGTGCATAATTATGAGCATTATTCCCATAATGTATAGACCTGGCTCCCTGAGGTGTGGCAGTGCTGAGTGCTGGAGTGGGTGTGGAAATATCCCTGTGGGGCACTGCAGCCCAGGGTCACTGCAGAGGAGTAGAAACCAGAACCTGCTGCTGAAGTAAATAGGGATGTAGAAGACAGTCTTCTGAATCCAACACTAAAAAAAAAAACCCCAAAACTGTTAGAATTCATAAATGGAGTTGAGGCATTAGTCTTCTCTGTGGGAAATCTTGAACTGTCGGTAATACATCCTTAATCATGAGCCAAGTTCTGGAAATTTAGAAAAGGGTATTTGAAAGAAGACATCCTTGTCCTAAATAGTTGTTGAACAAAGCCTGACTGTTCTTGATTAGAACAATAATTACTTTTATTTCTGAAAATGCTTCTCTTTGGAAAAGATACTTAAACACTTGTGGTTCAGAAGAAATTTTTTTCTCTGTTTGCATAGTTTGCCATCTCCTAGAGCAAGAGAGGCAGCAGCACAACCAGCTGAAACACACGTGGCAGAAAGCCAATGACCAATTCCTGGAGTCCCAGCGGCTGCTGATGAGGGACATGCAGAGAATGGAAATTGTGCTCACCTCGGAGCAGCTCCGGCAGGTGGAGGAGCTGAAAAAAAAGGATCAGGTTGCCTGCTACTTTCCTCTTTTTCCTTTTATTTTTATTTGTAATACTGTAGGTTTGCTGTGGTGTAACAGGTGTGGAAATCACATGTCAGAGGCAAATGTGGTAATAGCGCAGAAAATGAGAACTGACAGTTTTAACTGAAATCTCCCCTTTGAATGACAGCTGGCAGTTGTAACAGGCTCCATTTGGACAAGTATTTTAATATTGATGTATATAGGAACTGTAATGTTGCCAGTAGTTAAATAAAAAGGTAAAGAATATCCAGAAATTAATCTTGGAGGAAGAAATAGTCATCTGTGATGGAAAACGTCTGAGTTAAGGAAGTCGGCAAGTTTCACTTCTTTCTAGGTTTTTTCAGTCTTCCAGTACATATCCTAGGCATAACTTAAGACTTTCATTTGAAATTGTCTTAAGCAAGTGATTGTGTACATACTTATGACTTAGTGATCTATTATATCTTTTTTTTTATACCTTATATTCCATCATTTAACGATCAAGGCACTTCCTATTTCACATTTTGTTCTAATGTTCCTGCTTGTGTAATGACTGTTAATGCGTCCTTTAGAGATGCAGATATGTTATATATATTTATTCTATACAATAGCCAATGTACCAGCTAGTTTGCTACTTGGTAATCTTCATAATTAGAATTTGATCTAGGTAATGTGCTTTTTGAATAAAATAATTGTAGAACACGAATAGGCCACTAAACTTGCAAAACAAGTTCTCACTTAAGTCGGTTTGGTTGCCTTGTGAAATGAACACTATATTTATTAACTAAAAGAATATTTGTCTGATAAACACTGGGTTTTAACCAAAATAATCCTTTTCAGTGTCTTCTTTGCAGCTTAGCTTATCATGAAAGCTGAACTCATGACTACTATGGCAAATTTGAATCCCATTTTCTACGTATTCTCTATTGACCACTGATTTTTAGGAAGAAGATGATCAGCAAAGGCTTAGCAAGAGAAAGGAAGAGAAGCAAAAGGATTCAGACGATGAAACAAAAGCTTCATGTTCTCTGGCCCCTGAAGAAACCCTTACCCAGCTCTCTAATGAAGAGGTAAAACAATTGGATCTTTCACTTACACTTGGGAATTCCTCAGGGTGTTCATTGCAAATACAAATGCAAAGTTACAGCCCTCTATTCTGTGTAGCTTCTAATCTTATTAGGCAATAAAAAATCCTTGGAGTTGCAGTTGAATCTATGAGTCCTAATTAAGATTGGAAGACAATACTGCAGCATCATGAGAGGTGCCATTAAAAATGGTAATTTCAGTTTTGTATTCTGGAGGTTAACTGCTGGTAGATCCTCTTGGGATTTCTAAGTGCCTTCTGACACACCTAAATGTTCAGGATTAAGCCAATTATATCACAGCATTCAGCAAGAGCCTTGTAGCAGCTTTGCTAACAAAATTGTTAAATTCTCTGTACTTTTCATTTCTCAGGGTCCATTTTGGTTTTGTGAGTCAAATTAAAGAAAAATTAATAAAAACCCACGAAGTTTTTGTGCTATAGGGATTTATTTAACCTTCAAGAGACTTGAGAATTTGCAGTGTGAGCCAGTGTTTTGCCTGGTTTATTTATCATTTTTGAAGGGAAAAAAAGTATATACTTTAATATATGTATTCTGGAGTGTTTCATTTACTTTTATCAAGGATTTATAACAGTTCACAATGCAGAAAGATGTTAAGAATTGTGAGATCTAAATGTAGCTGAGATCTACCCTCCAGCCTGCAGTCACTTTCTATTTCAAATGCTGTTTGTATCTTCTGTGTCCAGATATGCAAGTGAGGTGCATTGGTGGGGAACAAAATTTATCTTCCAATGTTTTCTTTAATCTCAGTTCACATCATATTCTTTAGCCCATCATTCACAACATTTATTTAGTTTTAAGATTTATGCATAATGGAAAATTTAGGTTTTGAGAAGGAACATAATTTTCGGAGTGGTTTGGGTTTCTGTGTGTGCTTGGTTTTGTTATTTATGACCTTCTTAGCTGTTCAGAATGTTTTATATGTTGTAATCAATTATATTATTGATCAATTCTTACAATTTGTTATAATTTGACTTCCAAGATCATCCCTCTTGGGCAATTTGCAATACAAACAGATGATTTGTTAATATTGTTTTGGTTATCACAGAACAGTTATGGCCTGAAAATGCAGTTTTATGTAAGTCTGTATTCTCTTGACTTTTTTTATTATGAGCTTGTGTTTATACATGCAAATATAAATGTTACATCTAAAAGTGTTTAAAACGAGGCATTTACAACAGTCATAAAACAGTAGTACATTATATATATATATATATATTTATATATATTCTAGGTTACAAGCACTTATGTGAAGTCCCAGCAGCCTGCTGGTCTCTGGACCGGTTTCAGAAATAATAATTTTTCTCAAGAGTCTGGTTCCAGTGTTACTTCCTTATGTGTCTAATGGCAAAGCAGAAGTGCATATTTTGGAAGGTATTTTGAAAGTAGTCATGTGCTTTTTAAATAAAGCATTACTGCTCTCTTTTCAGTGCTACAAAAAACAAAAATAGATCAAGAGGCTCCGTGTGCCTGATACACATCACAGGACAGTTTGTGTGGCTTTTGGTGCTGGCATTCCCCAGGATACCGTTGTATCTAAGCCCCGCCTTTTCCTTTTTTATTTTATGTACAAATAATCTTGCGAAGTAAATATTTTGGTATTTTGTCAGACACTCAGAGCGGAAGAGAGAAGTAGAAGAACAACATTAACTTGTTGATATAGAGTAGATTTTAAGTATATTTTCCTCTGTTTATTTTTGTGTTAATGCAAAGTGGTTTGTTCTGTGAAAGATAATTTCCTTTGTAAGTGGAGTATTTGCCTTCTGTTGTGGAGGTTCAGGTTGTAGAGGGGAGTTTGCAAGTAGGCATCTTACCTCAAATATTGGAAGATGGAAGGTGACTGTGTCCTTGCTTGTCTGGCAGGAAGGTAGTCTTACAGAAGCATTCTGTTACAGAAGATTTTTTTTTACTTGTTTCATTTGTTTTTTAATTCTAGCTGGTTCACTTCAGTTTTCTGTCCCTTCCTCTGCCCACCTTAAGCTTAGTGAGCAGATGTTCTTGCCAAAGAAATTGAAACTTGCAAAGGCCACGTCTGATAATTAGAGTCCAGCATTCCTCTTGTACCATCCCAAAATGGAGTAAATAATTTCTCTGTTGCATGATTTTCAATTCCAGGTGCATGTGAATAGCACTCATGGCTCAGTCCATTCCCTGGATGCAGACTTGCTTCTTTCCTCTGGCGAATCCTTCAACAAACCAGACACTGATATGTTTAAAGATGGACTACGGAGAGCACAGTCAACAGACAGTCTGGGCACATCTGGATCCTTACAGTCCAAAGCTTTGGGGTACAACAACAAAGCTAAATCTGCTGGGAACTTGGATGAGTCAGATTTTGGACCACTTGTTGGAGCAGATTCAGTGTCTGAGAACTTTGATACGGCTTCCCTCGGATCCCTGCAAATGCCGAGCGGGTTCATGTTGACCAAAGATCAGGAAAAAGCAATCAAAGCAATGACACCAGAGCAAGAAGAGACTGCTTCCCTGCTCTCCAGTGTCACCCAGGGCATGGAAAGTGCTTATGTGTCCCCCAGTGGGTACCGCCTGGTCAGCGAGACGGAGTGGAACCTGCTGCAGAAGGAGGTGAGTCCTCCTGCCTGGTGCTGCTGTGGGCAGAGCTCTGCCTCCTTGGCTCTGCCCAGAGCCAGCTGTGAAATAAGAGGTCACATCCAGGGCAGCTGGTCACTTTTCCCTCTTGGAATGCTTCTGTAGCAGAAGCACATCCAGTGTCAGGGGTATGAGCTGGCCATGCTTGTGGGACACACACAGGATGCTTTGGATTTTGAGAAGGATCTGGCAGAGGTGGCTGTTGAGCTCAGAATTGTCTGAGAGGGTGAAAAAAGGTGGGAGAACTTAAAGGATAGGAGACAATGGGAAGCTGAGGAAAGGGCATTATAGTGGAGCTGGAGATGAGTAGGAGAGGCAGAAGGAGCAGAGCTGGTGGTGCTGCTCTGTGTGCCAAGGGTGTTTGCTGAGGGCTGTGCACAGGGGGCACTTTGGAAATTGAGCAGTCAAACAATGCCCAATGCACAAAGTGCACAGAGAGGCTCTGGGAAATTGTTGGGGACTTGTGTTGTCAGAAATCCATTTCTGAGAGCAGCAAGCAGCAGGTTAGACTAAGCCCTGGGCCAGTAGCAGTGTGGATGTCCAAGGAAATTGTTCCTTCTGGGTGTTCTCCTATCAGTTTTTCAGCAGCTTTTATGATGCCAGTTCAAAGCTTGCGTTTGGTTTCTTGTTGAAAAGCAGTTTCTCTTTCAGAGGAAGAGAAGCCCAGAAGCAGCACTTTTGGGAGAAGAAAAGGTGGGGGGGAGATAATAATCCATACTGTGTGAAAGGGAGACAAGGTGGGAGTAAAAAAAAATAATAATGTAATGAAGGAGAAAAGGCCAGATGAAGGACAGATTAAATGAAGAACCACTGATATTTTTTTTCACAGTTTGTTGAAATTTAACTTAGTGCAAATCATTGCTTAGGAGGTCTTTCCAAACCTGTTGAGAAGTTGCTTTGTTGTTGTTTCTGTTTTCCTACTGATTTGCTGTATCTGGAGAAATTTCAACATCCTCAGTTCAGAACTGAGTTAAATCCTGCTCCTGAGTATTTCCTTGCCCTGTAGATATTTTGATGACACTTTACTTCAGCTCTTTCTCAGAATCCAGAACAAAAATGCAGCCTCCCACATGTTCTGGAGGCAGGAGCACACACTGGGTGTGCATGCCACTTGCTGTGGGTTGGACATGGAGCAGCAAATACAAATACAGATTCAGCTCAGACTTGACCTGCAGCTGGAACTTTGATAAAACTTCCATTTGTCCCCTTGGCCAAAACCACTGCACTTCCAGAATGACAGCAGGTTTCCTCTTGGTTTCCCTGCTGCCCACCCCAGCACTGTTATTTTCTGCTCTGTTTGGTTTCTATTTGTCAAAAGGACACAATAGTGACTTGATAAACTCTTTGTGTCACACTTTTTGTGCTATTGGTGGGGCCCATGGCAGGAAAAGCTGATATCCCACAGCAGATTTGAGTTACCCTTCACTTTCAGAGCAGCTCAGTCCTGCCATTACATGATTCTGCCACTGTCTTTTGTCTGCAATGTTTTGTGGCCACACAACACAACCTGAGTATGAGTATAGCATTGCTGCAGTCCCTGGGGACCTCCCTGGGCTCATGGCAGGTGCTGACTCTGTGTTCTGCAGGTGCAGAATGCAGGGAACAAGCTGGGCAGGCGCTGTGACATGTGCTCCAACTACGAGAAGCAGTTGCAAGGTATCCAGATCCAGGAGGCTGAGACCAGAGACCAGGTGGGATTCCTCTCATTGCTTTAGCCAGGCTTTTGCAGCTTTTTAAACTACTAAGGATGCAACAGTGAACCATCTGCTGTTTTATTCATTGATTTTAATTGAGCAATATCAACATACTGGGAAACTTGACATGTTATTGACATAACTTGATTTGTTATTCATGTGTGGTCATGAGCACCAACACGAACATGTTTCTTAAACATTCACCTTGAAGAACTCGTTTATTTGATGCTGTAAGACCATGCAGTAAAGGCAGTGTTCTATAAAAAGTGTTATGCCCATGCTGAAGTCAGTATCTTTAATAATTTATATTTTAAAATGCTTGTTGTGCATTAAATTCTATTGTCTTTGATGCTGTAAGAACTGTTAACAGAAAAGGACCTCATCTTAGCAGCATAAAATGACTTTCAACTCTTGGAGGATACTTGTTTCCTGCCATATACCATAGAACAATTTTCAGATGGGTGTGGAAGGCATGAGTCACATTCTGCTTTGAAATAAGTGATTGAAGTCATTACATGGCCATGGTCCAGTGCAGTTTGATGTCCCATGTTTCCTTAGAGGGATAATCTGTGCTAGAGGCTATTTCAACAACAAAGGAGCTTCTGGGTTGCATAGGATTTTTAAGGGATTTTATGTTGTGGTTTGAGGATTGAAGGGATTCAGGAAATAAGTGCTCCCCAAGAGAATGGAGAATGAATTTATTTTGTTGTGACAACACAGGTGAAAAAGCTGCAGGTGATGCTGAGGCAAGCTAATGACCAGCTGGAAAAGACAATGAAAGATAAACAGGAATTGGAGGATTACATGAAACAAAGTGCTGAAGACTCTTCTAATCAGGTACAAGCATTTGGTAATTGAGATCCAGGAATGATGAAATGTTCTTCAAAATTATGTAACAAGAACTTGTGTTTTGTTAGATATGGATGGGCTGCTGGCTATAGAGGCAACACAGATGAGAATTTCTAGGGTTAGTTCTGCTCCAGCTGAGTCTGCCAGAGTTTCTTGATAAATCTCTTGTGTCTCTGATATTGTGTTATCCGATTTTGGCCTTAAAATATAACCTCTAATTGGGAAATCCATTACAGAGTGGCAGTAGGAATTTGAGTGATGTTTGAGTTTTGGAGTGACCTGTGTATGAAATGATCCAAACATGCAAACAGATTCCTGTGCTCTGGACACAGCCTTGTTGGTAGAAGAGTGGTTCTGTTCCACCAGCTGCTCTTATCAGCACTTGACACCCAGTTAATGAACTTGTGGTGAAGAATGCAGTTAATGAGCAGCTGAGCAGGCAGTAGCAGGGCCAAATTAGGCACTAAACTCCTTTAAAATAATAGCCCACTGAAAGATATTTCAGTCTGAGTTGTGTGCCTAATTCTTCTGAAACAATGAAGCCAAATGTAACGGGTGGTAGTCATAGTTAAAAATAAAAAGAAGGGAAAAAAGTCATCATCTTTGGTCTATTAAAGTTTACAATAGTAGGTACATGCTGTGTACAAGACACTGAATTTACTTCACTTGGGCTGGAACTTTCTCTCTTTCATCCCACCCCATATTTTTTCTTACTAAAGAAACAGTCATCAGATAAAGTCCAGCTTAGACAACAGAAATATATTGATATGTTCTTCTGGCTGTACCAGGTTGCTGTTACTTAAGTAATGCTTCATCTTCCATGTGTTGTTGTGGAATGACTTGTAAAATTTTTGAAGGTGGGTGATTTCAGAGAAAAGTACAAAAATTTTAAAAAATCCTGAAAATTTAGGTAAAAGCTCTCAGTTTCCCTTCAGTGTCTGTGAACTGGCTTACATTTAAATTTTATTAGAATTAACTGTTGATTTAGATTTGGTAAATAGAATATAAAAATATTGTTGGTGCAGAAACACAGCACCTGTCCTCACTG
This sequence comes from Petroica traversi, assembly GCA_025920805.1. Classification (NCBI taxonomy): domain Eukaryota; kingdom Metazoa; phylum Chordata; class Aves; order Passeriformes; family Petroicidae; genus Petroica; species Petroica traversi. The sequence continues at coordinate 19,981 of JAHLSL010000039.1, read as the reverse complement.
CCTGGAGCTGCATTCATGCTTTACTGAGTGAAGAATTAACAAACTTCAGTGGATTAGTTTGAAATTTCAAAGTATCTATTAGTAATGATATCAGGCAAGAGAACTTATTTATTTTTCAGAATCTGTTCCATGCTTTATTTCTTACGTGTCTGTCTGGGTTTTCTTTCTTTAAGATCTCCTTGCTCATGGCCAAGTGTCAGAAGTCAGAGAATTTCCTCAGTGAGCTGCAGCAGGCGTTTCTGCAAGCCAAGAGAAGTGTCCAGGAGCAAATGGTAAGACAGGTTAATTCCATGACCAGCCCTGTTTGTGTGACTTTGGGAGCTCAGGGTGTCTGTGAAAGGCTTTGTCTGCCCAGCCAAGGCTGGCTGGAGAGGGCTGAGCATCTTCCCTTGCAAAGGGCCTGGTCCAGTGAGCTCTGGCAATGCTGGCCCTGGAACAGTTTGTGCCATTCTGTGCTGCTGTCTGTGTTCATGAACTTTCAGGAGCATGGAGATCTCTGGTCAGGTTCTTTCCCCCTTGCTCATTATCTTATTCCATGCCTCTTTAGTATCTTAACTTCACCTCAAATCTGAAGACAGTCGATTTTCTCAAGGCTCTTTTTCAGGATTCATCACAAGTGCCATCATTAGTGAATATTTTCTCGAGTTTTAGAGATGGATGATCAGTGTTGCTGCAGATGAAACTTAAAATATCAGCCCTAACCCCAGGGAAAGATATGTATGGGACCTTAATTTTTTTAAACTATTTTTGAGCATCTTGTTGGAAACAAGCCAGAGAATAGGAAGAGGATCTCATGTTCTAAAGCTAAGTTTGACTTCCTTAGAGCAGTTCATTCCTTCCTATATGAGAATGAAGGAAGTTTCTTCTTTCTTCTTCCCTGCACAGCATTTGCGGGGGACCAAGAGAATTCATCCTCATGAACCCCAGTATTGCATTTTTGGGGTCTGGGATTGTGTTTAGGACATCAAAACATTGCTGGCAGAGATGCACTGCTTGAGAACATGTCTGGTGGATGTGCAGGAGAATCAGAAAATGTGTTGATCTGAGTCTGCTTCTCCTTCTGTCCCCCTGTAGCACAGCTCCTGCCTCAAGTCCTTGCTTCCCCATTTCCATTCCTCTTGGAAAACTTCACTGGATTTTTTTTTCTTTTGTAATGCAAGCAAAGCATGCCCTCCTCATCCTTTTTTTTTCCCACAGCATCAGCTGTGCTGATGCTTTCCTGGGAGGATGGTGGGAGACAGACACCCACCGTGGAAAGTTTCAGGGTGAATGTGTCAGGTTTTTTGATACCCTGCTCTTACAGCTGAGTGCTGAGCTGGTGTTAATAAACATCCCTGGCAGCTCCTAAGAGCACCTGATTCCCCACTCTCCTTCCCCTCCATGAGCACAGCCAGCCAATGGATAAACACAGGAGGAAAGTGGGAGACTGAACAAAGCTGATTTTGTAGCTTGCTTCCTCCTGTCTGCCTGGACACTTAAAGCTGACCTTGCCTTTATTTCAGGTGCACAGGCCAGGCACTGGTTGTATTGATCCACACCATCATTTTGTTTCCTTTCTTTATGAAAAATGTCAATTCACCAGACTTCTGAAAGCAGTGCTAGTAAATGTGGCAGAAGAGATCTGAGCATGACCCTAAGTGTGAATTTATGCATTTCTTTGCATTGTAGGCTGTCCTGACACAGTCAAGGGAACAGGTCTCAGAAGAGTTGGTGAGACTGCAAAAAGATAATGAAAGTCTTCAAGGAAAACACAGCTTGCACGTGTCCTTACAGCAGGCTGAAGATTTCATTCTACCAGAAGCAGCAGAGGTAAAACATTTTTAAATCATTAACACCAACAGTGCTTGTGACTTGATCTCACTGGAATATTGTTCTTTATCAAAAAGCTGTCTCAAATAGCACGAAGGGCAGTAATTGAGATTTAAACCCTGTAAGCCAGCAGTGTAATCCTGCTGTGCCATGGCTGCTTCAGGGTGTGGGTGCATTGTAAAACCAGTTAACTGTGGCCTGGCAGCTGCTCTTTCATCAGTGGAGTGTGGGTTTGGCCCAGTTCAGCCAGTTCAAGCTGCATTTTCCAACTGGGCACACAAGTGTTCAGTCAGCAGGGCCCCACTGATTGACTCAGTAGTTCAAATGAAGTCAATCACTTCTGTCCAGTTAAAACCAGCAATAATCCAGAGACTTGAATAATGATAAGCCTTATCATCTCTTTCATGGCCACTCCGTTCCTTTAAGCCTAAAGGATTTGGTGGGGCTGAAGGGCAGGGGGAGCATCACAAACCCATGGGAATGTGAACCTTGCCATGTTTCCATTTCCCGTGGCCAAACAAACTGGGGCTGGAACACCTTGCTGGAAGCAGGGTCTGGGGTGTGGGGACAGACCCTGGGGCAGCACAGCTTTGTCCTTGTGCAGACACCCCAGGGCTGGGGTTTTGGGACTGCAAAATGCAATTTCTGCTAATCCCTGATCCAGGAGCTCCGTGAGCTGATCCTCAAGTACAGGGAGGACATCATCAGTGTGAGGACAGCAGCAGATCACCTCGAGGAGAAGCTGAAGGCAGAGATCCTGTTCTTGAAAGAACAGATCCAAGCTGAACAGTATTTGAAAGAAAATATAGAAGAAACTCTACAGCTGGAAATAGAGAATTGCAAAGAGGAAATAGGTGAGCAGGGGTAAAACAGTCTCAAAATAGGACTATTAGAAGTTAGTAAGAGGCACAGAGACTTGATTTTGTAGGAGACTTATGTGAATTCTAAATACTGCCCACTTTTGATAGCAGAGACACCAAAGCTGTGCAGCTGAAAACAAAAGTACAATTATTTGTTTGCATTTGAGGTACCTTGGATGTAACATGAGCTTAAGTCTCCTTTGAATATTAACAGAAGTAAACAAGGTATGAACAATTTCCTGTGTTTCTTGCATTTAAGTTTTAATATTCCTGTTTTTCAGCTTCCATTTCCAGTTTAAAAGCTGAACTGGAAAGAATAAAAGGGGAAAAGGAACAGGTAAGAAGCCCTTGCACTGTGGGATTTTTGGGTTTGGTGGTGTGGGGTTTTTTAAATGAAGGGTTGGGATTTTTTCTTCTCTGTCTTGATGCCAGCGTAGGAGTAGGACACATTCATAGTTCTGTTCCTTAAAAGATGTTTGATCTGTTTTATTAATCTGTAACCTAAATACTGGATCCTGTAACACTGACCTAAACATCAGAATTAGACATTTCTTGCCAGCTCCAAAAGTAAATAAATTGAGAGAAAGTGACGTTATTCAGGTGTTTTCTCTGCCCTTAGAAGAGATTATTTAGATATGTTTCTGAGTACCACATAGATCCTTAGACTTCCTTATGGGAGGGACTGTGGGAGATGGAAATGTTGGGAAGTTTAGTTAATATTTTTTTATATTATTATTATACAGTTGGAAAGTTCTTCGCAGGAAAACCTGCAGCAGCTGGAGAGTCTGCAGGAGGCAAAGAACACTCTGGAAGAACAGCTGAAGAAGGAGACTGCAGCAAAGGTAGCTATGATGTCTGCATGTGAAGTGTAGCTGCATCTTTTGTGGTGATCAGCTGTGTCAGAGAATGTGGCATTACCAAAGAATGAAAACCAGAAGTTTTTGAATGTTGGTAAGAAACTGGCAGGGAAATGATGTTCTCTGGATGTGGTTTAAATCCTCACCCCTGTTTTCACTGGGATTTGGGAAGTGGTGGGTCTGCATTGCTGCTGACCAGAACATCACTTGGGTTCCCTCCCAAGTGAAGGCTCTGTAACATTCCTGCTTGTGGAGTGTCCTGGTAACCAAACCTTGGGATGAATGCATTGATGCTTTTGAAGAAATGTGTTTTTGTGGTTGGTGTAGGAAGGGGCTCTACTTAAGCACTCAGGTGAAGTAATTGAGGTCTGAGCACTCACTCTCTGCCCACTCTTGTTGTGGTTTTGGTTTTTTATGCCCTTTCCCCAAATACTTTTCTGACTAAAACTCAGGATGGCAGGACAATTACACTGCCAGCAGCAGATTACTGCCCTTACCATGGACTTACTTCACTAAAACTCAGAACTCTGCCTTGGTATTTTGAGATCCCTGGTCATGGTGGTGTTAAAGGACTTTGGGCTTTTTCATGCTTTAACCCAGTCTGTTGGCACCTGTTAATGGGTATTAGCCCTGCTTTTGCACTGTGGATTACTGAGGTGGGGAAGGGCTGGTTTGGTTTGTTGCCAGGGCCCTGTGAGTGCTGGGCTGCTTTGCTCTGCTGTCACTCTTTAATCAGTTTGTACAAGCTGCTGGTTTTTATTCAGTACAAGCATTAAGAACCTTTTCCTCCTCAGGCCAGCCTTGAGCAGCTGGTGTTTGAAGAGAAGAACAAAGCTCAGCGGTTGCAGACTGAATTAGATGTCAGTGAGCAAGTTCAGAGAGACTTTGTAAAGCTTTCTCAGACACTTCAGGTAAGAGGGCAATCAATGTGTAAGGGCTACTTCAGTTTCATTATTTCTCCAGTGCTGTTTAAAGTAAGAAATAGCAGTTGTAAATTTTTCTATGTTGGTATTTATGATCTATTTTAGAATTTGTTAGTGTAATAAATTGATCAGCTATTCCTACTCTGATATTATTATTAAAGCTATTGGGATTCTATTCTGATTACTTGGTTCCAGCCAATTTTCAGTCATTGTACTAAAAGCAACTGAACAGAGCCAAAAATGATGGTTCTTCCAGCCCTGTGTTTTTCTTTGTCCATCTCCTGATGTTTCCAATGTGATAATTTTCATAGCAAATTACTCAGGTTCAAGTATTTGAGGACAAAGTAAGAATCTGATATTGCTTGATCTGAATATATGAAATGGTTCTTTGTGTTAGCAGTTACTGCCTTCTGTTTATGCATTCTAGAAGCCTTGTCCTTGCTGTTATCTCTGTTGTTATCCTTGTATTTCCTCCACCAAGTGGAACCTGTGGTTGGTGTGAGATGCCAAGAGGTGGCTGAGGGGAGGAGTTTTGTCAGGGCTGTCCCTGAGGCTGATTCTGGTTTGTCAGGCTGCTCTCTGCTGCTGTGGAGATGACAGAGGAAGCTGCAGTTTGTGTGTGCAGGGGGTCTGTCTGTGCTTGGGAATCCAGGCAGTCTGTGTTTCCAGAGGGGTGTTTGCACCCCCTTTATGTTCCAGCTTTGCTCACAGAGGAGGTGCTGAATTTCAGCCCCATCTCCTTGGAGTCCTTGGCCAGGCCATCAGTGGCATCCAGCAGAACTGAAGCTACACGTTTTCTGAGTCAGGCATTCTGGTTTACTTGGAAAATTAACAGCAGAAAGTGGGAGATTTGTTTACTAGACACAGTTTAGCTGGATGGACAATAGAGATCTGTCCTCTCTGGCTCTGTCTGTCTCTGGAGGAGTTGGTAGGACAAAGGAGACTATTGAGCTGTCCTGCCTAGGGAAGTTGCTTCTTGTTTGTCTTCATCCTCACATTTTGTGTTTTAAAGTCCTGCAGGCACTGGTTTATGCAGTTCTTAGAGCAAGCACAGCCACCACTTTGAAGATGTGTGGTGGTCTCTTCTAGAGCTTGCAGGAGGTTTAGTAAACCTTCAGTATGAGCTCAGTAAGAGCTGCAGCTCTGTGTTCTGTGTTTTCTTTCTGCCCTAAGCAGTTGTTGCACATCAGTTTGTGCTCCAGTTTAAGCAGTGGGTTGTGCCATGTGCACAGTGTGAGATGACCATCAGAGGAGGACTCTGCTTTCTTGGCAGGGTTATTCCCTTCCCTGGCCTGTCAGTAAGAGCCTAGGTAGGTACCCCTTGAGTGAGGGGCCCACTGGCCAAATTAGTTACCAGCAATTCAGAGGAAGGGCTAAAAACCAATTAAATGCTTGTTGGGAGTTTGTAACTGAAAGCCCAGATCCAATTGCAAAGAATGTGAAAGTTTGAGTGGGAGAAAGAAGTCAGTTGCATTGATTTCACCAGAGTTCTGCTGGCCCCTTTTTCAGCATATAAGAAATAGCTTAAACTGGATTATCAGCAAAGCAAGGAGTGAGTTTGGAAATGGGATGTTTGCTCCAAAAGCATTTTGGCTGTGATCTCAAGGATCTCCAAGGTACTTGCTGGGCTGCTCCTTTGTGTTCTTTCTGGGAAGGTTTACTTTGCACATCTCCAGTTTGCCAGTGCAGTGTCAGTGGCTGGACACGAGACAAAACACAGAGTGCTGGTGATGGCTGGAGCCCCCCAGAAATTTGGGGTTTGTTGTGAAACCACAACTGCCTCATGTCTTCTTTCCTCCCATTCTTGGGCCCAAATTAAGCTTGTGCTCCTTCTCTCAAAGCATTTCTTCAGCCCCTGGTGATGCTGGATCCCTTTAGGGCTCTGAGCTCCCCCTTTGCTGACTGGGTGCCTGTGTTGTTCCCTGCAGGTGCAGCTGGAGAGGATCCGGCAGGCAGATTCCCTGGAGAGGATCCGTGCAATCCTGAACGACACAAAACTGACGGACATTAATCAGCTCCCTGAAACATGACACCCTGATGGGCTCCGAGGCTGGTCTGGGGTTTTTAACTCATCTTTATAGCAACATTAATTATTATTTAACTCTAACCGAGAGAGCAGAAGACAACAGAGGGGAGCAATGACTTAAGTTTTGTTTCTAGAGGGGAAAAAGGTTTCGTACTGGGCAGGAAGAGAGCACAAGGGTGACTTGTAGTGTAGGAAGGAGAACTTTCTAATGGAAACACTAATGAGTGCAGTGTTTCGTGTTCCACTGAGTGGGATCAGTCCTTACATTCTGAAAAACTTCCCTCTTTCAGCCGACTTCGTAACCTAATATAGAGTTTTGGAACATATACCCCTGTCTTTCCCTCTATCCTTCCCCCACTACTGTGATCAAAGTAGCTGCTGGAAACTGTATTGTCCCTCCAAAACGTTGAAGAGCAAGGTGGTTGAAGTTTTTCTGTTTGAATAGTCAGTAACAGTATTCAGCTAGCAGAGAGAATGAGGTGTAGAGTATGCTGTATGAATATTTTATATTAAAATATGACTTTATTAGCAGGACACTGGATATTGATCTTATTTCATAACTCAGTACTTTTTTTTTTTAAACCATTGGCTCTGTGAAGAATCTGAATGCTGCTGAAATGTGGATATGAGTGAGCTGTGTATCTCCTGAACAGATAAATGCTAATCCAAAAAAAAAGAACACTGTACTGAGAATTTAACTCCTTGCCATTTTTCTGTTGAATTCAGATACTGAAAGAAAAGCACAAGAAATGCACTGTTTTGTAATCTCTTTTCACAAATGTAATTTAGAATATGGAACTACAACTGGTTGTTTCTCATCTCCTAAAGGTGAGCAGTGCCTGGAATCCCTTCTCTGTGGGGAAAAAAAAAAAACCACAACAAAAAAAACCCCAAGCAAACAAACAAAAAACCCAAAGAGAAAAAAGCTGGTAAAAGTCATGTGCATGTCTGAGCATTGGCCTGAGGTGGTGCAGGTGTGCTCTGCTCTGGGGGTGGCACCAGGTGTGAAGCAGGAGCTCTGTGGGGAAGCTGTTCCTGACCCCTCTGCTGGCTCAGCCTCGTGTCAGCCCATGGGGAACCACTCCCAGCCAGGGCACAGAGTGCAGGAGCTGCAGGATTGTGCTGTTGCAGCTTGGAGGGGATTGTGCAGCTCTTTGGTGTCCTGGCACAGCTCAGAGATGGCTCCTGTGCTGTCCCCTGGTTCTGCTCCCAGACAGTTGGATTACACTGAGTAATGTGGCAGCAGAGGCAGGAAATTCTTGTGATCACTCAGTTGCCAGGTTTGGGTTTCTTGTTCTATAAATGTCCAGGGGTAACATGAGCATTCCTCCTCCTCCTCCTCCTGCACTGCTGGAGTTCATGCATGCAGCTGGATGGATTCCTGAGCTGTTGCAGGTGTTGATGATACTGGTGGTACAAACCCAATTCTTGAACTTTACAACTCAGTTAAAAGGAGGCTGAAGGAGCAGATCCCACTATCCAAAACTTGCTAGTTTTTCCTCCATTCCTTGCTGTTTTTCCTTCGCATACTTGGCCAGAGTTCTGCTTTTCTTCATCACCTTCAAAAGTGTCAGAAAATGCTCCAAACTGCAATGCAATGTATTTTAAGTGCTTAGATCCTATTTTTAGCAGTGTATATCCTGCTATTAACATAAAGTCAGAACCAGTGGTTTTGAAGAGGAATGCCTTAAAAACAGCCAAAAAAGCATCATACAAGCTCAATTCCTTGCCACTCATTACAAGAATTAAAGAATTATTCACCTTAGCAATTAATTCCCTTCATAATCCTGACACCCAAAAGTAATTTTTCCCACCTTAATAATGACTAATAGATGGCAGAGCTGTCATTTCTAGAGATGACACTTACTTTCACATAAAGGTGACACTGAAGTGTGGCTTGGGTCTTTAGTATTTGGCTATTACCAGATTAGGGATTTTTTACCCTTTCTTACCATTTGCTGAGCTTTAGGTGACAGCAGCAGGGTCCTGATGCATAAATCCAGGACCAAGTGTTTGTCATTCTGTTTTCCCAGTGGTTGGGTAGACTTTGGAGACAAAACTACAGGCCTTTAGTAGGAGCTGCAAATCAGAAAGGAAAGCTTTTTTCTCTGTTCCCACCCTCCCATCCCAAAATCTAACGTGTAACTGGTTAGCAGGTTAGTTACTGTAACTGGTGCCTACTTCACCTGTGCAGGAGGTGTAAGGAAGCCTCTTGTATGGCAAAACTAAACCACATCCTGTACCCTCTTCAGCAAGCTGAGCACTTGAGGAACTGCACCTTGAAGTCTTTCACAGCAAAATATTTTTTAGTTGTGTTTCTGGACAGTCCCAGTGTGAGAGAGCAGGGAAAGGGCTGTTCCTGTTCCTTCCAGCATCCCTTACTGGTCCCTGTGTGTGGCCTGTTCTCAGCAGCCCTGTCTGCTCTGAGCACCCCTGGCTGTGCTGGCTCAGAGGGTTTTGTGTAGTCCAGGGCTCGGTGGCTTTTCCTTGGTGTGTTTTTGTGGCTCATGGGCACAGCTTTCCCAGGTGAGGAGGTGTCAGGGTGAGGTCACGGCTGCAGCCTGGCAGGAAGGAGGTGAGCGGGACGAGAGGTTTGGGCTCCTTGGTAGCCCCCGGGCCAGTGGAGCCGTTCCCAAATGCAGATCTCAGGCCTGGGGGTTGTGCATGTTGGGCTTTTCCTTGTTTGTGAACCAAGCACTGCACAAGTCCCTGAAGGAGCTTCTTTTGGTGTGGAGAGGATGGGCAGGCAGTTCTTGCATGGTTTTCCTTTTCACCACCCTGTTCCATCCCGCACCCAACACCTGTGCTCCTGTCCCAGTACCAGCTGTGACCATTTTAGTGTTGGAACACGAGTCACCTTTTTTCACCAACTGCTGTAATGTCAGGCTTTTAAACAATTCAGTTTGAAATTGGAACCCTGGCTGTTCACAGAAGTGGTGGGAGATGTGCTCCCTACAAACTGCTGTCCCTCCTGGGGAAGGACAGCAAAGCTTCAGCAGCAGCAACTGAGCTTCTGCTGAGCTCGAAGGGGCCTTCAAAAGCAAAACAAGACAGTGTGTGCCAAATTTGCAGAGCAAATTTAAAAGACTGTAAATGTAGGAAAAACTCTTGGTGTAAATACTCACTGGATGCTGGATTCTGGTGTTACTGCTCACGAACATGAGAAAACAAATGCTCTTCCTTCCAGTTCTGGGTGTTGTGGAGCGTGGCTGGGGCCGGGGTGGGCTCTCCTGGCTCAGGCAGTGTCACCTGCTCAGCTGTGGCACGGGGTGAGCTGTTGGTGGAGGCTGTAACAGGGCCCAGATGAGTTCTGTCTGCATTCCTGTACCTGTATAGTCTTAACCTGTACAAAGTGTTCTTGCAGCATGTCTGGCACCCCGGTCCCTCCCCAGCCCCCAGCTGTGCCACGTTTTAGCAGTGCAGTAACTCCTGTCCCCTCTGAGCTTCACCGTGGCACCTTTTCTAAGGGCAGGGGAAGGGATGGCAATTATTTACTGTCCACCAGTCTGTCTACAGCAGAGACTGAATTGGCCTTACAATGGCAAGAGGGACTCCTGAGCCATCTTTTGCAAAAGGCAAACAGTGTTTGGAAGTCAATACTGCATTCCAGTGAGCCAAGCCATTGGTGTCCTGTGCAATCGTGGGTGTAGAATTCTGCTGTCTCCAGGATTCCAGTGTAACCATTTGTTAACTGTACTGAAGGTGTGTCCTTTATGGAGAAAGTGTTCCAAATTAAAAAAAGCTGCTGAAGTGTGTGTGTGCACTGCTCTGGTCTTTCTCCTCTGCCTCCTGCCACAGACCTCCCCACAGGGACCCCCTGATGGAGCAAAGGTGGGACACTATCCCAGGATAACCCCAGGGAGCAGCAATCCCCCACTCCTCAGAGAGCTGCCACTATTACCCTCTTAACACCCTGAATATAAAACACCTGCTGCACATCCCCTTCCCATGAGAAAAGCCAAAACCACAGCACTTGAGGAGTCTTATCAAAAGTATTTTATTTCACAGTTCTTTACAAAATAATAAGTAAAAGGTGTATTGTTCAACATACAAATGGTAAATATACAAAGGGCAATACCAAGGACAGGTAAAGCTCATCCAGCCTCGGTGCAGGGCCCTCTCCAGGGACATGTCAGAAGTTCACGTGGCTCCTGATGTCATTGATCTGTTTCACCATCTCCCGGATGTGTTCTCCCCTTCAAGAAAAAATAACCCAAGTCAAAAGGCTGCAGGTCCCCACTGCACAGAACTAAGCAGAGAGGGAAACACTTTAGATGGTAGAAGCTGGGAATGGGAGGAGCAGTGCCTGTAATCCTAGGCTGGATTACAGAGTGCCCTGGGATCCTGGGACAAAAAGCTTCAATACCTCTGTTCTTAAAGTGCTTTCAGGACCTGCAGGTCCTGTGCTCCAGCCCCTCTCCCCCAGCCCCAGCTGCTGCCCCAGCCTCTCCTGCCCCATGGGCTCTTCAAGAGCCCAGCTTGCACTTACTCCTCTCTCAGGACAGCCTGGATGCACTTGCTCTGGTAGGCACTGAGGTTGATGCTGGGTTTGCGGGGGCTCTGCCCCTTCTCCATCTGTTTCTGTTGGTATTCCTTTTTCATTTTCACCTGGGAGTTGAGGAGAAAAGCGAAGGCCCCAGTCAGTTCTGGTCCTGCCTATCAGCGAAAGCTTGTTAATTACAGACTGCTGTGTTCTACTGCAATTGGTTCTTTTTGGATTCAAATATGCCTGCTTTTGCACTTCCCACCAAGAGAAGCAATGTCCTTGCCAGGCTGAAGAAGGGGGAGTTCTCTGAGGGCTTAGAGTATGTGTAAAGGTTCTGTCTGAATTACCAACAAGGGCCCAAAGCCCCTTCAGTTGCTAACAAGTACAGCATCGCTTTGTTGGCAGGACTCGTCTGTCAGCACTGGGGGAGGAGCTGTCAGTAACCTCCCAGCCCAGCCATTCCTCCTCTCACCTGTCTGATAGCATTGCTCAGGTGCTGCAGCTGGTCATGGATTGTCTGCAGTTCCTTCTTCATATCTTTTTCAGTGTCAGATAGAACAGGAAGCTGAGACTGGAAACTCCGAAGGACTTTCTTCATCCTTGAAAGCAAGAAGTATCTCTGAACTCCCCTGGTACCCAGCTCTGCTCCAACACCTGCAGCCTGGGCTCAGGGCCTTCACCTTCCCCTTCCAGCTGGTCTCACATGGCACCTCTGAGCACGGGGCTGGCTCAGGCTGGGCCTGCACACAAATCACACTGAGTCCCAGCACAGGGAATTTCAGAAGCCCAGTCTCGTAACAAACCAGTGCAGCAGCTCCTGCCCACTGTTCTACGATGCCTGCAAACCTTCTTTACCATCAAGTGGTGTGAGGTGAAATAGAGCCCTGTGTGCACTCACCTGTTCATGATGTCCTCTTGCTTCTCTTTGGCTTCCTCATACTTGTCAGCCAAGCGCTCGGCCATTTCCCGCAAACTTTTCCTTAAGGCAAGGGAGAAACAGTTCCTTACTCCAGATTCACACCCAGGACAAAGCAGGATGTGGAAACAGGACAAGGAGGATGAAGAAGCCAGCTGGAGGAGGGAACAAACCCACAGGCTTCATTGTGGCTGGGAATGGCTTCACTTGTTGCCCGTCTCACACAGGCCCTTGTCCAAACCACCACCACAGGTGCAGCACTCCTGAAGTTTGACCTGACAAAGGAGACAGGTTCTACTCACCTCTCCTCTCGACAGTAATTCAGGTCCTCCAGTTGTTTCTTTTTCTGTCCCCACAGCAACTTCACTCTGAAGTAAACACATACAAAAAAAAAAAAAAAAAAAAATCAAACCACTTGCAACCAGGTCAATCAGGATTTACAACACACAGAAAATGCTGGGAGTGGGAAGAACTAAAGAGACTGAAAAAGGGGCAGTGGTGAGAAAAAACTCCCATTTTATCCTAACTATTTGTGTAGTGTAAATAACTCAGTATGAATGGAAGCAGCAGAGATTTAAGGCAATTTTCCTTTGTCAGGGTTAGTGCTGAGGTCGGATTTCCTACCACCCACAGGCCCAGGCAGGCAGACAACACAAAAAGTATTTAATGTATGTCTGTTTACCTTTTTATTCATCCCCTATGAGCCACTACAGAGGTCAACCATTACACTCACCCCTGCTTTTCCTGATAACTCCATTTTAAGTTCTGGTATTCATTATTAGTTTTACATTTAGTACATTTACTCATTCACCAGGATTAGCTCCAAAGAGAAGGGTGAGTGTTCCGTACTAAGTGCTGCTGTGTCACAGAGTCATTGGCCAGCTCATTTTTATGAGTTCTACATTACCTTTGCTGAATTTCCTCTTTTGCCAGGTCTTGTTTCAGTATATATTCCTCTCTGAACACCTGGGTGGCTCTGCTGAGGAGCTGAAGGCATTCTTCAGGGGGAGGAGCAGCATCTTTATCTGCAGATCTTAAGATTGAGATTTTTGCAATCTTACTAATATGTTTTTTTGAAAGGCTAAACCACTTCCAGTGTTTATGGTAAAAGGCTTGTGGGGGGGGCAGGGGGGTCTGTTGTGAAAGTGAGGGATTACAATAAAATCCCTTTGCTAGCAAATGTTTTTCTTACATAGAAAATCCCAAGGTATTTTAAGATACTGCAATCGCAATGGGCCAGGCAATGAGCACTCATCAGCTGAAGGCAGCCCTGCTTTGAGCAGGTGACTGGAGCCAGGTGATCCCCTCCCAGCCTGCACCATCACTGGACTGGATGCCATTCCCACATGGTCAGAGGCACCAGTCAGAGGCAAGACCTGTGCCCCAGCACTGCCATGCCCAAGGCAATGCGCTGTTCAATCAGGAGCTGGTTAACACCCACTATTCCAAAGTGTTCCCACCTCAGGTGCCCCAGGAAAACACATTTTGCTTACTTGAGATGCAGGGGGTTGGCAGAGCTGCGCTGCAGGATGCCCTGGATGTGCTTCTCAAAGGAATGCTCCGACTCGGCCACGATGCGCAGCGGGGACATGGCCAGGTCCTTGTCCTCTCTGGTGCACAGCAGGGGAGGGGAGGCAGGATGGACAGTGCTCCTGCCACGTAACAGCACCAGGGAGAACACAGTCAGAGCAGTCAAACTGAAACTAGGTCACAGCTTAACTGGTACTGAAAGTGAGAAACTCCTCCACTGTGGAATTCCTGTGTTTCTGCAGGAGGTTCTAAAAGAAGCTGTTTCAGTTGTGTGGTAAATCCAGCCATAGCAGGGCAGGGAAAGCTCACATCCCTACACCTGTTTGGCCATGGCTCAAACTAGCAAGAATCATAAATATCCTTTGGCTTAAGGAGAAAGTTCCAGAACTGGAACAGCAGCATGACCTTCACAAAGCACTCTGCCCAGTCACTGCCCACCTGTGTGGAAACAGTGAAATAAATACAAGGTCTGTAGAAGAACCTGATGGTACCTGTCCTACATTAAACAGTGTCCTGCAAAAAATAAACTGAAAATAGCATCCTCCCCTCAAGGTGTTCATTTCATTGTGCAAATGCACTTTTACACCACTCTGTATCTTTGTCACCATCTCCAAAGAAAGTAACTAGAAGCACAAACTAAAATCCTGCTTCTTTTTCCCCTTTTATGCACACATAACCTCAGAAGCCCATTAAGAACATCCTCACCACTGTAAAACCTCAACAATACCATCAAGAACATTTTTTGTCCTAATACTCACTAAAAGTGATCTGATAATTACATCCCCTACAAACACCTTATCAACAGTAGGTACTACTATGGCAACACTTTAGTGCTCAGCCAGGGAGTGTTCAGAAAGCAAAACTTCACTGTGTCCTAACAGATGTAGAAGCCTGGGGTGAAACAATCAAAGAGGAATTGAGAAATAGGAATATCCTTTTTTGGTCCTTTCCATGCAGTCATGGACTTCAGCTGAGACGCACGTACAAGAGAGGCCTTGTAATGCATTCATAGGTGTTGGTGATGCAAATCATTGTGGGCCCCAGGATGTCAGAAACGATCCAAAATCCTCTAATTGGTGCAGGCTGCCTGAGGGGAAGAACACAAAAATTACCCAGTCAAGAAAGTTCTTTGTTCCTGAAGCTGTGCACATTCATGCTTTTGGCAATGCTCTGAGGTCAAGTAAATGGAAGTGAAAATTTCAGCTGGTCTGACAGGTGATTCTCAGACAGTAACACCAAAATTTAAGCTACTACCCTCACTGTAAATTTAGAATCCTGACACACAAATTGCTCAGTTGTATTGTTTGAATTCTTTTGAGCTTACTTTATTACTTTAATGGCAGGAATGCAGAAAAACATGACAAATCATAAGTATTTTCCGTAGCAGCTCCCTGATTTGAAAGCAATTGAGAAAGGGTTTGGTTTTTTACCTGCATGGCAGCGGTTTTGTACAAAGAATATGCTCAACAAAGCATTTCTGTTCTGCTCCCAGCTCTTGTAAACTGTCTTTGTCTTCCTCATCTACAAAGAAACATCAGGATGCATCAGATCCACTTTGCAGGGTGAGGGATGCAGTAGTACCTGCACCCACCAGCCTGTTACTGGCAGATGTTCAGCTGTTCCTCACTTCCCTCACTCACCTGAACCCAGGAATTTGTGCAGTTTATTGATCCATGTCAAGCCCACACTGTGGACACCAGCTTCATGTGTGCAGTGGTATCTAGAGGGACATCTGGGATCTGAAATTGAAATAAAAAATGCAGGAGATGGCACTGAACTGAGAAAAACTCCCCCTTCACACCTGCCCTGCTGATCCTGTGTGTGAACTGAGCATCCAGTCAGCTTTAACATCTTAGTGCAAGTACCAGAAACAGAGCTATGTGTTAACAGTCTAAAACACTGATGAGTTGTTTTGAACCCTTCCTATCACACCACATGTGCATCAATCAGGTAGGTTTTCAATGGCAGATTATTAAAACTAGCAGACCAGCATTCTGACAAGCCGCCTGTTGCCAAAGACCCAAACCCTTTGTCCTGCCCAAAATTCCATGGGATAAGCAGGTTCTTCCCTCACACTCCTCACAGCATTCCCTCACACTCACAGGTCACCACAGATGCAGAAACTTCTGCTTTATAACCCTCAGCTGACAGGATTTATTACTGACCATGTGTAATCTGCCCTTGAGCCAACAAAGGAGCCCCTCCCAGGCTTGCTCCTTCCACAGCTTTATTGAGGGCATCACACAAATCTTTACTCTAATCCCTGTTTGTCTGACAGCAATGAGAACATGCAAGTAGCTGGATCCTAAACACAGGGAATAAAAAGCCACAAGCTGAGCAACAGCCCTACCTCGGTGTAGCTTGATTGGGCATGAGAAGTCAGACTCCAAAGGATCTTCCTCATCTCCTGTTGCCAGTTTCAGTGCAAGTTCCAGCTCAACACATTCAAACACATACAGGGAAGGAATAAGATCAGATCTTGGGTCCCAGGACTTTTCTGACTGTAAAGAGCATTGAATTCTTCTGTGAGTCATCATTTAAATAGGAATAGCAACATAAACAACATCAAGAAAGAGTTACAAGTTTTAATTGTCAAGGAATGTAGTTCAAGTTTACTTTAAAAAAATTAACTCAAACCCGGGGTTTCTGAGAAAATTCTCCTTAAATTAGATCACAGTAAATTTGATCAAAAACTGAACTACTGTCAGGGTACACAAGACTGAGATTTAAAATAAAAATGTCAGAGAGCCACAGGAACTGGCTGAAACAAGACTCACTATCTCACTCCAAAAGAATGCAGCTTTGGCACTGGCACATATTTCCAGGCATCCTGCCACTTTGCAACCAGGAACTTGGATTAAAGAAAACAAAAATGCCTCTAGAAAAAAACCAAACCAAGACAAGGTACCTGCTCATCGTCCTCTTCTCCATCCAGCACCACGCAATGGTAGAGCATTCCTGACTCAGTGGCAATGACCAGGATGTTTGGGACACAGGGCAGGCACAGCACAGCACAGGCGTCATAGCCGTAGTTGTCCTCGGCAGCCGGGTGCATGGGCAGGGGGCCCAGCAGCTTCCCAAGGCTCCCAGTGCTGCAGGGAAGATGGGTTTATTCTCAGCATCAGCTCTGCAAGGGGACTTCCCACGGCTGTCAAACAATGGCTTGGAGTTCTAAGTCCCATTAGACTTCTGCAGATCACAAGTCTGACCTGCAGCTCCTTGGTGGAGATCTCAGAGGGGAAATCAGAGCTTGTTTTGTTGTATTTTATGCTTTGAAAGCAACCAAAGCTACACTGCAAAAATTCATGAGGAAACATTTTCATAGGAGAACACAAAGCACTCATGGAAAGCTCAATTATTCAACTGGTTTCTTGCACTTCACAAGGAGCATTTTGTGTTGTGGCATTTCTCTGGGCAGAACTTCAGATGGACTAAGGCCATCTCATGCCTGCAGACAGATCTGCTCAGTGCAGAGGCTCACAGTGCTGTTTCTAACCCAAGTACCACACTCTTTAATATTCAGCTACACAACATCTAACTTGTAAGTCTTGCACCATCTTCTCAGTTTTCCAAAGCAATTACTTCTTGCATTATGTTTATATTCTTGATTAATCATCCTAACTTTTCATTGCAGAACATGGCTGTGAACCCCCTATTCTCTTCAAATATTTATTTTCCTAGGATGCCCTGGGTCAATGAGGCTGATCCAAAGTTAAGGTTGTCTGTGCTGTGAACTGAAGGCCACACAATACACTGAACAGCCTTAGACCCACTGATCTTTTTACAGCCCTGTGTCTTCATATCAGATTTCTGATGGTAAATAATGCACAGAGCATTCTAAGCAGTGGAAACTGCACCCGTAATGTTTGGATAGGAAAGGACGACATACTGTTTCTGGATTCCAGTCTATTAGCACTGCAACAGAGACACAACAGGCTGCAATTCCACATAACTCAGGCCAGCATCCCTCACAGAGGCCCAGCCACGCTGAGAGGTGGCTCTCTCACCCAAGTCATGTACAAACATCCAAGCACACCATGACCCTACCTCTGGAGCAGGCTGATGTAGGTGAGGAAGGTCTCTCCGTTCTCATAGAGGATGTACAGGGGGTAGCCCAGCACCTCCTCGCTGCCACGCTGGCCCAGGACGTGCTTTGGCACCGGCACCTGCGGCCCAAAGTCGAAGGCCACGGCCGTCTCCCCCAGGGATGCTGTGTAGGCTCTCCTGGGACAGCACAACGAGCTGGGGTCAGCAAGGTCTGACAGAGCACAACTTTTAATATGGATCTGATGCACGTGCTGACAAATTCCTGCCAAGCCCTGCCCAGCAGTGCCCTGCCACGTGTCACTGCCAGCAACAAAAGGGGTGAGTGACATCGTTCTCACGGCACACGGGTCCTGCAGTGCCCTCACAGCTTCAGAGGATACCGGAGGTGTTCTGGTACTGCCTGTGAGGTGCATCACTCTGTGGTGCAAGATCTTCCTTTCCAACCAGGCCAAGATCTATTTTCTAGATGCCTCACCCAAAAACCCCTTCATAACCCCATCCTAAAGTTACTGTGTGTTTTTCAAGCTGCTACTCTGACAAACTCTTGACTGTACGGTTTGTCACCACTTTGTTTTAGAAGGACAGGCGAGAGAGGAGGGAGAGGAAAGGAGAAAGGAAAAGGAAAAGAGAAAAAGAAGAGAGAGAAACTTAGGGAAAGAAAGAATGAGAGAGAAAAGGAAAAGTGCAGGTACTGTGCTATGAAGAAGTGCTATCACTGATGAATTCATATCAGAGTTTCAGGCACATTTATCACTTATTCATTAAAAACGCAGCTGAGAATACTGAGCTTATTCTGCAAAAGTATTTCAAAGTACAAGAAGCCACACAAACCCTTTTTTGATTGTAAAAGTCTCCTCCTCATTCTCCGAAAGTGCAATCACTTTGATGGGTGTCTGAGGCACCTTCAGACTGTAAAACCTGGGGGAAAGAAACAGCAGCCACATTCATTCTGCTGGCAGTGCTGCACATTCCCTGCTGACACAGGAACATCAGCTTCTCTCAGTCTGAAATCCCTCCTATCCTATTTTTTTTATTGCTAACTCTGGTAAAAATGGCAAGATGCAAATATCTAGTGACAAATCCAGACTGGACATGACCAAAAAAACCCACTTGAGATAATCAGCCACAAATGAGATTTACCTTATGGTGTTATCTGATGTCAGGAGCACAATGTGGGGCTCCAAGGTGTCGCAGGGGTACCAGGCTGCATGCTTCAAAGTCAGGGACGTTGAGCTGGTGAAGAACCGTTCCGCAATAGGAATGGTGCTGCAATACAGAGCAGAAACTTGCACTGTGACCAGAACACGAGCTACTTCTAAAGGGAAGTGAGGGCAAGAGGAGCTAGAGACACAATGAAAAGGTTTCAAATTCTTTATCTGTACTGCTCTGAAAGTTGGAGAGGCAGCTTTAACTTGAAGCCCTTTGTTATTTCCCCCTGAACATCTGCTTTTAGCAGCCACAGCTAAAAGACCCCAGAGAAGCTGCCCCATCTCTAGAAGTGTCCAAGGCCAGGCTGGACAGGGCTTGGAGCAACCTGATCTAGTGGAAGGTGTCCCTGTCCATAGCAGGAGCTGGAAATTCCTGGCCTTTAAGGTCTCTTCCAACCCAAACCATCCCATGATTCTATGAAAGGTCAAAGAACACTAGAGCAGCATCTTGTTCCTCAGCAATTGCAACAAGTTTGGAAGGTCATTTATTTGGGTCACTTGACAATCAGCAAGTACTTAAGCCAAAATAACTTCATTTCTGACTGCTCCACAACCCAAATACAACCTGTACCTTCCACCAG
Source organism: Petroica traversi (assembly GCA_025920805.1). NCBI lineage: Eukaryota > Metazoa > Chordata > Aves > Passeriformes > Petroicidae > Petroica > Petroica traversi. The sequence continues at coordinate 738 of JAHLSL010000039.1, read as the reverse complement.
TGTCTTCTGTATCTGTCTAACCCCAAGAAAGGGAAGCTGTGGAGGAAGAGTGGCAGGACAAGGATGCATTAACCACCTGAGGTCTCACCCACCTACAGTTCACCGTGGATTTCCCACCTTCGAACTCGGAATTCGTGCCCCAGCGTTTGGGCAGCTCCAGCACCATGAGCCCCTTGGTGCCAATGAGTGCCACATGGTGCTGGGCAGGGCTCAGCAGCGTCTGGTGCACGTCGAAAAGGGGCGGGTTTATGCACAGGAGGGTCTGAAAACAAATGTTACAGGGAAGCACACGCCCTTCCAAGCACTCACAGAAGTACAGCTCTTCCTTATTTTGGATGGCGATTTACACGACATGGAATGAGGAACAACCCGGCTCCACGGCACAAAGCAGTGGGGTTCCTTGAGGGCGAGCTGAGAGATGATGAATCGCTCAGGGGTTTTCAGGGAACAGAGCGCCTCAGCCCCGTGCCCACCATAGCCCTCCTCCCCTCACGGCTGTTCATCCCCTCACGGCTGTTCATCCCCTCACGGCCCCATCACACCCCACTTCCCTCACGGTCCGCCCGGGCCCTCGCACCCCCTCCTCTCCTCGCGGCCTCTCACACCCAGCCCCTCGCCACACGACCCCTCACACCATCAATCTCCTCGTCCCTCTCCGCTCACAGCCTCCCCATTCCCTCACACCGCCGGCCCCAGCCCCTCCTCCCCTCCATCCATCCCCTCACCCCCCCCTCCCAC
>JAHLSL010000038.1:16991280-17002177 GCA_025920805.1 Petroica traversi | reverse complement strand
CTGTCCCTGTCCCCAATCATTGTCCCTGTCCCCATCCCTGTCCCTGTACCATCCATGTCCCCAATCCCCGTCCCTGTCCCATCCCTGTCCCTGTCCAATCCCAATCCCTGTCCCCAATCCCTGTCTCATCCCAATCCCTGTCCCCAATCCCTGTCCCCAATCCCTGTCCCTGTCCCCAATCCCTGTCCCTGTCCCTGTCCAGGGGCGATGGAAGGAGCAGAAAATCCCAACCTGGAGCAGAAAATTCCAACTTGGGAATTCCAGGGGTGACAGAAGGAGCAGAAATTTGGGAACTGAGACCTGGGAATCGACCTCTACTGGTTTCTCCCCAAAATCACCCTCCTCCCATTTTTCCCATTTTCCCCATTTCCCCACATTTTTTACCATTTTCTCCCTTTCCCCCCATTTTTTCCCTGTTTTCCCCACTTTTCATAATTTTCCCCATTTACCCCATTTTTCCCATTTTTCCCCAATTCTCCCCATTTCCCCCCCATTTTTCCCATTTTCCCCATTTACCCCCATTTTCCCTCATTTTCTCCCATTTTCCCATTTTTCCTAATTTCCCCCCATTTTCCCCATTTTGCCCCATTTTCCCCTCAATTTCTCCCAATTTTCCCATTTTTCCTAATATTTCCCATTTTCTCCCCATTTCCCCCCATTTCTTCCTATTCTCCCAATTTTCTCCCCATTTTCCCAATTTTTACCCATTTCCCCCCTTTTTCTCCCATTTTTCTCCATTTCCTCCCATTTCCCCCTATTTTTCCTCATTTCCCTCCATTTTAACCCAAATTAATTATTATTTTAATTCAAATTAATTATCCTTCCAACATAAATTAATTATAATTTTAACATGAACCAGTAATAATTTACACCCAAATTAATTATGATTTTAACGCGATTTAATTATTATTTTAACACAAAATTGATTATTATTTTAATCCAAATTAATTATCATTTAAACCCAAATTAATCATCGCTTTAAGCCGAATTAATTATTATTTTAACCCGAATTAATTATTATTTTAACCCAGAGTTTCCTCCTCTGAGAGAGAAGGGGGTTTAAGGGTGATTCTGGGGAAAATGGAATTTTTGGAGCTGCCAGAAATCCGGGAAAAGCCGGAAAAGTTGGAAAAAATAAAATTTGGCAACCGCCCCCTCCCCCAAAAAAATCCAGGTAAAATTATAAATTAAAGTTGCAGCAAAACTCTTCAATTTGAGGGAAAATCGAGGCCACAAAATTAGGAATTTGGGGGTTTTTATCGATTTTTGAGGCGCTGGAATTAAAAATTTGGGGACAAAGGGACAGAGGGACGGACAGACAGATGGAGAAGTCACAGCTCAGCGCTCTCACCGCCTTTTGCCGAGGTTTGTCCTCACCGCGCCGCCGTCGCGACCGCAGAGGCTGCTGGGAGTTGTAGTATTCACTCTCTGACACAATTGCGCATGCGTAGTACTTCTCCCTTATCGGGGGCGGTGGAGGAGGCGTTCGCTGATTGGCTGCGAGGCGGGCGGTGGGCGTGGCTTTGGGCCGTGGCGGGAATTGCGGCGGCGGCGAGTTCGGCACCGGCGGGGGCGGAACGGGACAGCGGCTGAGGGGAACCGGTGAGGGGAATCCTCTGAGGGGAACCGGTGAGGGGAACCGGCTGAGGGGAACCGGTGAGGAGAATCCTCTGAGGGGAACCGGTGAGGGGAGCCCGGTGAGGGGAATCGGCTGAGGGGAACCGGTGAGGGGAGCCCGGTGAGGGGAATCGGCTGAGGGGAACCGGTGAGGGGAATCGGCTGAGGGGAACCGGTGAGGAGAACCGGTGAGGAGAATCCTCTGAGGGGAACCGGTGAGGGGAGCCCGGTGAGGGGAACCGGCTGAGGGGAACCGGTGAGGAGAATCGGCTGAGGGGAACCGGCTGAGGGGAACCGGCTGAGGGGAACCGGTGAGGAGAATCGGCTGAGGGGAGCGCGGTGAGGGGAACCGGTGAGGGGAATCGGCTGAGGGGAACCGGTGAGGAGAATCGGCTGAGGGGAACCGGTGAGGAGAATCGGCTGAGGGGAATCGGCTGAGGGGAACCGGTGAGGGGAGCGCGGTGAGGGGAACCGGCTGAGGGGAAACGGTGAGGAGAATCCGCTGAGGGGAATCGGTGAGGGGAACCCAGTGTGGAGAATCCACTGAGGGGAGCTCGGTGAGGGGAACCCGGTGTGGAGAATCCACTGAGGGGAGCCCGGTGAGGGGAACCCGCTGAGGAGAATCCGCTGAGGGGAACCCAGTGAGGGGAATCCGCTGAGGGGAACCCAGTGAGGGGAATCCGCTGAGGGGAGCCCGGTGAGGGGAACCCGGTGAGGGCAACCGGCTGAGGGGAGTGCGCTGAGGGGAATCCGCTGAGGGGAACCAGTGAGGGGACCCCGGTGAGGGGAACCCGGTGTGGAGAATCCACTGAGGGGAGCCCGCTGAGGGGAGCCCGCTGAGGGGAACCCGCTGAGGGGAACCGGCTGAGGGGAACCGGCTGAGGGGAATCCGCTGAGGGGAATCGCTGAGGGGAACCCGGTGAGGGGGAACCGGCTGAGGGGAGTGCGCTGAGGGGAACCGGCTGAGGGGAGCCGTCTGAGGAGAATCGCTGAGGGGAGCCCGATGAGGAGAATCCGCTGAGGGGAACCCAATGAGGGAAACAGGCCCGGCCCGAGCGGCGGTGAGTGCTGCGGCTGAAGGGATGGTGGGGCTGGAGAAGGGACTGAAGGGAACCGGCCGGACCCGAGGGGCTGTCGGGGTCAGCGGCTGTGAGTGCTGGGGTGGAGGGGGAAGGTGCTGAGGGGAAGCTGCCCGGCCCGAGGGGCTGTGAGTGCTGGGGGTGAGGGGGAACCTGCTTAAGGGAACCGGTCGGGCCCGAGGGGCTGTGAGTGCTGAGGCTGAGGGGAATCGGCCCGGCTCGAGGGGAACCAGCCTGGCCTGAGGAGCTGCTGGGGCTGAGGGGGTGGTGGCACTGGGGAAGGGGCTGAGGGGGCCAAGGGTCTCCACCTGAGGGTATGGAGAAGGTTCTGAGGAGGGGAGACTTTGGCAAGAAGTGGGGAAAGGCTGGGAGTGAGAGAATGGTGGGAGGGGGTGGGAAAAGAGGGTGAAGTTGGGAAGGAGCTGGGGTTGAGGTCTCCAAGAGCCTGAGGTGCCCGAGGGGACTTGGGTGAGAAATGAGGAAGAGCTGGGCCTGAGGAACAGGCAGAGGATGGGAAAAGGGAAAATGGGAAAACCTCAGCAGGTTAAGGTGGGCAAGGGGTCTGGAGATGCAGGGAGGGGCAGAGTGACAGGAAAGGGAAGGGGGACAGATTGAGGGTTTGGGGAAGGAATTGACGTGGATTTAGGGATGAATTTGAGATGGTGTCGAGGAGCACAGGGAGAAGGGGAATGAGGGAAGCAGGGAAAGAGGGACCCGCAGGACTGCAGTGGGATAAGGAAAATTAAGGACAGGGATAAAAACCAGCTCCAAACCAGCAGCTCTCCCAACTTTATTTATTTAAAAATCAATTCTGGCCACCCAGGAGGCCTTGCCTTGCCCCTGCCCCCTGCTCAGGGAACGTGCCCACAGAGCCCTTTCCTTTCCTCACCCTGATCGATGGCGCTTCCCAGGTGGCCGTGTCCCGCTGTGCCGCCAGGATTGTGCTGGAGTTACCATGGATATGCCTCTCCTCAGGAAACCACAGAGTTCAGAAGAGTTAAAAAGTTGATTTTTTTTTTTTAATCCTCTCCCAACTTTTCCTGCATGAATCCCCACCCTGCCCTGATTTTTGGGATGGCTGAGGAAGCCTTGTGTGGGAGGTGGGCTGGGGCAGCTATGGTGTGGTCTATGAGGTCGTGGCTACCAAACCAAACCACCGCGTGGCCGTCAAGGGGACAAGTCCTGCAATGTCCCTGAGAACGTGGGGCTGGCCCTGCAGGAATTCTGGGCTTGAGAAGGTGATCCAGCTGGAGGAGCGCGTTCTCCAGAATGGCCAAGTTTTCCAGCTGCTGGAAAACTGGGAATCCGGCAACTGCTGTGGGTTTGTGCTGGAGTTCTGCTGGGGAGGAACCTTCAACTGTGGCCTTCCTGCGCTGCCACCACATCGTGCTGTGACCTCAAGGGTGACGATGGCCTGGTGGCCCCATGGCTGTGCCAGGCCTGTGGTCAAAGTGAGAGTGGTGGGGTGCTGGGGAGAGAGGTCCTGGGGGTGATCCAAGGTTTGGGGGTGTCCTTGGAGAAGAGAAGAGCTTGGAGCCTCTTCCATGAACTGGAGGTGTCCAGCCTGGAGAAGAGAAGGATCCAGGGAGACCTATCCGGGAGCTGGGGGTGTCCACCTGGAGAAGAGAAGGATCCTCAGAGCCTCCTTCAGGAGCTAGGAATGCTCACCTGGAGAAGAGAAGGGTCCTCAGAGCCTCCTTCAGGAGCTGGGAATGTTCACCTGGAGAAGAGCAGGATCCATGAAGACCTCAGAGACCATTCCAGGAGCTGGGAGTGTCCACTTGGAGAAGAGAAGGAACCAGGAAGACCTGAGACCTTTGGATCCTCCTCACATCCAGGAGTTGGGAAATCCACAAAAATTCACATCTTCCATTTTTATTCACATTCACATTTCTGTTCTCAGGTCTTGAGGAGAAACTGGGCTGAGTTTCACTTGGGAATTCTTGAACTTTTTAAGGAATTTTGTGTTTCATCCTTAATCCCTCCCCACCCAGCAGAATTCCCAATATTTTTTCACTCCAAATTATTGATTTTTGGGTGGATTCTCCCTGTCTAAAAGCAGGGAGAAAATCCAAAACAATTCCCTTCCAAGAGCTCCAGATCAGGAATTTTTTCCCACCTTCCCCCCCAATTTTTTTCCCAGCTGGATCCAGGATTTTTCCAGCTAGTTTTTTTAGGATCCAATTCATCACTTCCAACCTTTGGGGGGGAAAAAATTTCCATCACCAGAAATTCACAAAAATTCACATTTTCCACCTTTGGCTGAGCTAAAATTGGGCAGAATTTCACTCAGGGATTTTTTTTAAACCGAGCCAAGAATTTTTTTTTTGTTTAATCCCTCACATCCACCAGAATTCCCACCAACATCCCCAACTTTTTTATCCTCCAGTTTTTTTATGGATGAAGCCAAATCCTCTCTTTTTTTAGGCATCTACATCAACCAAGTCATGGAGCTGATCCTGCTGAGGATCAGCTGGAAAATCCCAACCTGAAACTCCAGATCCCCCTGAAAAAGCCAAAATTTTGTGCCCTGGGATCTCTGCCAGCTCCTGCACCTCATGCTGGACCCCAAACCCCAAGGAAAAGTTGGATTCTTCCTGGCTGGAATTGTGGATCTGCCCAATTTCTTACGGGAAAAAGCAGCGACGCTCCAGCTCCTGAAAAAAAAAAAAATCATAGGAGGATGAATTTGGATTTCCAGGAATTTTTTAGGGTCAAAATCCCAAAAAACTTGGGAAAATCTGGTCCTGAAATGATCCAAACCAGGAGAAAATATTTGGAAGATTTGGACCAAAATTTCATTGATCAAAATGCTGAAGAAATTGAGAAAATCCATCCTTGGAAAAATCCAAACCTGGAGAAAAAATTTGGAGGATTTGGACAAAACTTTGGTTGATCAAAATCCCTAAGGGTTTTTTTAGTGGGTTTTTGGTGGGTTTTTTGGTCTTTAATTTGATTTTTTTCCAGTGTTTAATTGGAGTTTTTTTGGTCTTGAATTCCTTTTTTTTTGGTGTTTAATGTGAGTTTGGGATTGGTCACACCCTGTGATCCTCAGGATTTTAGGGTAAATTTGAGAGTTTTTGTGTTTTTTGATGTTTCCAACAATTCTGGGAGGTTTCATGTGAAAAATCAACTTTTTTCCAATCACTTTTTGCTGCTGGCTGAAATCCTTCAGATGGGAATTCCTAAAAGTCGGAATTCTCCTCCTCATGGACCCAAAACCCCAAAAAATCACCCAAAATCCAGGGATTGAGCCCAAAACCAGGGATTAAACCCCAAAACCAGAGATTAAACCTTCCACAAAACCAGGGATTAAACCCTCAAACTGGGGATTACACCCCACAACCAGGGACCAAGCCATTCCCAAAACCAGAGATTAAACTCCCAAATCTGGGATTAAACCCAAGAACCAGGGATAAAACTCCAAAACTAGGGAACAAATTCCAAAACCAGGGATTAAACCCCAAAATCAGGGATTAAACCTTCCCCAAAACCTGGGATCAGACCCCAAAACCTGGGATCAAACCCTGCCCAGAACCAGGGATCAAACCCTGCCCAAAACCAGGGATTAAATCCTCCCCAAAATCAGGAATTAAACTCTCCAAGGATCAAACCCTTCCCAAAACCACGGACTAAATCCCAAAACCAGGGATCAAACCCTGCCCAAAACCAGGGATCAAACCCTGCCCAAAACCAGGGATTAAGCCCTCCCTAAAACCAGGGATTAACCTCAGAGGGACAATTTGGGTTTTAATCTCTATTCCAACTGTCAGCAAGGTCCTGGCCTCTGATTCTCATGGGAAAAGCTCCAGTTTTCCTGGGAAAGGCTCAAATTTGGGATGGACAGAGGGAGCCAAGCCCAGCATGAACAAACAAACACAGCATTTATTGATGTCCAGAATAAAGCACTCAGTTTGAACTGAGAACCAATAAAAGAGTCAGAAAGAGGAGTTTTTCCCACAAGGCCACTCCAAAGGATTCCCAAATCCTGAATTTTCATCCCAGGGCTGCTCTTCCTGGAGGAAAAGAGGAAATCACGGAATTGTGAGCGACCATCGGGATCATCAAATGGGCAAAAATCCATTTCATAAAATCATGGAATCCACCGGGATCATCCAAATCCAACTCTGGAGCTCTGGCAGAAGCAAATCCTGGTCTTTTTTCCCGGGAAAAGCGACATTCCTGGTGTAAGTTTTGTGCTCTTGCCAACCGGAAAAATCTCCAGGATCATCATTCCAAGCTCTTCACCATGTAGGGCCCTTCCAGCTCGTAGCCGATCTTCCGGTAATAATCCCTGGTGCCCACACCTGAGAGGAGGAGGAGAACAATGAGAATGAATTCCATTAATTAACTAATTAATTTTAATTTTTCAAGCCTGGCCTGAATAGGAAGGGCTGGAAGGAACTCGGCCTCCCCATGCTTAGCAAGGAGGAGAACAACAAGGTTTAATTCCATTAATTAATTAATTAATTTTAATTTTTAAACCCTGGCCTGGGGAGGAAGTCCTGGAAGGAGCTCGGCCTCCCCACGCTTGGCGAGGAGAACAACAAGGTTTAATTCTGCTAATTAATTAATTAGTTTTAATTTTTAAACCCTGGCCTGGACAGGAATGGTTGGAAGGAGCTCGGCCTCTCCATGCTTGGTGAGGAGAAGAATGAGGAGGATTCATTCAATTAATTAATTAATTTTAATTTTTCAAGCCCAGCCTGGGCAGGAAGTGATGGAAGGAGCTCGGCCTCCCCACACTCAGCAAGGAGAACAACGAAGTTTCATTCGGTTAATTAATTAATTCATTCATTTTTAAACCCTGGCCTGGAAGTGATGGAAGGAGCTTGGCCTCACCACACTCAGCAAGGTGGAGAACAATGAAGATTAATTCCATTAACAAATTAATTAATTTTAATTTTCAAGCCCGGCCTGGGTAGGAAGTGCTGGAAGGAGCTCAGCCTCCCCACGCTTGGCAAGGAGGAGAATGAGGAGGATCAATTCAGTTAATTAATTAATTAATTTTAATTTTTTGAGGCAGGCCTGGCCAGGAAGGAGCTCGGCCTCTCCACGCTCAGCCGGCACGGGGGCGTTCATCAGCCCCCGCTGGTAATTAGCCCTTGCTCGTTAGCAGCCGCACTAATTGCGGTGTTTTTCAGGCAGCTGCTCCGGATCGCGCCCCACGTCCTCCTTTGTCCTGGGAGAGGACGCAGCTCGGAAAAATGGGAATTGCTCAGCTGTGGGATCGTCACCGGGAGCTGAAGGACCCTACAGAGCCCCGGGAAATCCTGGGAATGAGCTCGGCTCCTCTCCAGCTGCTCGAGTGGGCGCCATCCAATTTCCTCCCCGAGCTCTGAACGTTCTCCGAGAGCCTCTTCCCTGTCCTTGCTACCTGTGACCTTCCTGGAAACTCCAAATCTCTCCAAAATTGGCCGGATCAGGCTGGGAATGTCCCCAGTGACCCCGTCCTGCTCACAGCGATGTCCCCAGTGCTGCTCAGGCAGGGTTGGTTAAAGGGACCCTCAGCTGCTTCCTCAATGAACATCTCAGGAGCTTCCTGAGTGGTTTCAGATCCCCAAAAATTCCCATCCATCATCCGAAATCCCTGCCTGTGGCAGGGCTTGGACCTGGATGGTCTTTGAAGTCCATCCTGACCACTTTTGGATTTATTCCAAGATTCCAAACTGGATCAATTTATGGCTCCCGAACCCCAAATCTGAAATGTCCTTCAGTCCAAAATCTGTGAATAGTTTGGAAAACCAAAAGAAGACCCAAAATTGAGAACAGCTGCTCCTGGCACAGGATGGACCTGGATGATCTTTGAAGTCCACCTGACCACTTTTGGATTTATTCCGCGATTCCAAAGTAGGTCAATTTACGGAAAAGGTTCCTGAACCCCAGAGCTGAAATGTCCTCCTGCCCAAAATCTGGGAAGAGCTTGGAAAACCACAAAGGATCCCAATTTGGGGACCACCTGGGCAAACTCACTTCCAAGAATTTGCAAAGCCCTGGTGATGTCACAGCAGAGCCTGGACCAAGAACATCCCCAAATGGCCCCAAATTCACTCGGTTTTTGGAACTCGAATCCAATGAAAAACCCAAAAACTTTTGCTCCCATTTCCCCGATCTCTGCCTGGACAGGTTGGGACCTCTGGCCTGGACTAAACCATCAACTTAAGATTTGGCCTAAAAAACATCCTCTGCTTAATCAACAGAGAAATTGGGGTGCAAAATACGAATTTTGGCACCGAAGGATCATCCATGACCCCAAAAAACTTGGAGGGAAATGTCGGTGACACCTCAAGCTGAGGGACAACCAAATAATTCGACTTAAAGTCTAAAAATTAAGAATTCCCTTTTTTTTTTCTTCATCCCTCAGAAAACCTGAGGGATTTGAAGGCAACATCTCAGGTGGCTTCCGTGGATCCTGGGATCCCATCCTGGATCTTTGACTGACCCCCAAAATTGGTGGGATCTGGCCAGGCCACTCCAAGCTGCACCTGAAGGAAAAGAAATCCCTCAAAAATGATCCCAAAACAATTATCCTGAAAGACTGAAAGAGCTGAACCCAAAATCTTGATTTTCCAAGCCGGCTGAATTCCTCATCCTGTGGCTTCAGGACGGGGATTTAACGGGAAATATTTTGTATCCCGGATTACGGCGAAAGCTGTGGACAAACTCCTCAAAAACCTGGGATTTTCATCCCAAAAAAATTAATTGATTACAATTTCAGAGCCTGCTTTTTGCAGGGGACAGAATGAAGTGGCTCAAGCACCAGGCGGTGGCCCTGAGGGACATGGGACTGTGGCAGAAACTTCCCAAAAATCCATAAATCCCTGGCTCTGACTCAGCTCTGAGCATCTTCCAAAATCTGCGGGATGTCCTGATCTACTGGGTCATCTGTGGGATTTTCTGGATAATCCATGGGATCTCCTGGACCATCTGTGGGACCTCCTGGAAAATCCATGGGATGGCAACAAGGACTCTGGATGGCCACAGAAATTTGGGATGGCCATGGGATTTGAGATGGCCAAATGGATTTGGAATGGCCACAAGGATTTGGGATGGCCAAATTTGGGATAGCCACAGGGATTTTGGAGGGAATCCCACCAAGCCTTGACTTCCAAATGAATCTGACACTTGTGGGAAATTCCAGGTTTTTTTTCCAGGGTGAGGCCTCACTCTTCAAACCAGCACCAATTTAGGAGTTGGAAAACCAAATCCAGGCTTTGAATCCGCAGGAGAATTGGAAGAGGGAGGATTTTTTTTCCTTGTCTCATGGAAAAATCCACGATTTCCCGTGCATTTCCTCTGGGATTTAAACTTCTCATGAGGCTGGAATTTATCTTTGGGGAAAACACGAGGATCCCAACAATGGAGACAACCAAAATCTGCTTCATCAGCACCAAAAAAAGGGGGGGAAAAATCCCACTTTTTAATATTGGGAACGCCGGTGCGATCCTGAAAATATCCCAAATTTAGGAAACTGAGGAAAAATCCCTACAGAGATTTTCCTTTTAAATCAATGAATCTGCAACACTTTTCTGGAAGTCCCTGAAGACACCGAGGAGGTAAAAATCCCTGGAAAAATGAGATTTTTTGAAACATTCCCCAGTATCACGGAATGGTTTGGGTTGGGAGGGACCTTAAAAATTCCTCCCACCATCCTAGGTTGCTCCAAGCCTTGTCCAGCCCCCCTTGGACACTTCCAGGGATCCAGGAGATTCCAGGCCCAAAATCTGGGAAACCTCAGATCAGGAAAATTGAAAAGATAATTAAGACCTATTGAATTTCACTAAATCTGCTTTAAATCAGAGCAATGAAAGCCATTCTTGATTATTTTTTTTTTAATCTTCACAGCACTCAAATTCTGCTCAAAGGAGGAACCTCTGATTTGGGTTTTCCCCATTTTGTTCCTCATTTTTCCTGCCAGGAATGCTTCCCAGAGATTTTTAAATGAGTGTTTTCAGTTGTCTGGATCTGTCACGGCACGGCCCCGGGCGGCCACGACGCCACAGCTGAGGGATTGGGAATCACAAATCTGCCATGATTCATTACCAAAAAACAGGATTTTGGAATCCAAGTGTCGTTCATCAGCTCAACAACCACAAAAACACCAACGGCCTTGGAAATCGGAGAGGGGAATATCTCTGATCCCTGATCCAGGGGTTGAAAATCTCAGATATCCCTGGAATCGCCCTCCAGCTTCCCAAAAA